>VZTD01002942.1:208231-223430 GCA_013397725.1 Rhagologus leucostigma
CTTCCCTTCCCTTCCCTTCCCTTCCCTTCCCTTCCCTTCTTTTCTTTCTTTTCTTTTTTTTGTTAAAAAGATGAACCTTCTGGGACCCCCTGTCCAGCTCATGGGCATGACAAAGGTTCTGTGCTTTCCCTGGCTTGCTTCTGCCCTGGCATAGCATCCAGCAGCACTCCCAACTCTATTCCTGCATTTTGCTGGCTTCTGATCCCACAGCCTGGCCTTTGGAGGGGCTGCAGGCAGGACACCGCTTCCAATGATGGGTCAGGAACCTCTGTGGCTCCACAGAGGAGGCAATGCCCCCGCAGATTTCATCCAAGCAGCACGGGGACATGGGTAGGATGTCCCCCAGCCGGGCAGGCTCTTCGCAGAGCAGGTCACTGGTCTTCTGAGCCGGTGGGAACAAAGTCTGTGCCCTGGGCAGGGTCTGGCCAGGCTGCCAGAGGGCACGGCCACTGCTTTTATGTCAGGGTTGAAAAAGGATTTTTTTGGCTTTTTAGCTGTTGTTTGCAGTGATGCCCTGCAGGAGAATGGCAGCTGAAGATTAATTTGTGTCATTGCTCATTTCTGTTCTTCATCTGTGTTGCTGCGAGTGCAGACTGTGTGCTCCATGCTGTCCCCTCAGCACCTCTGATCAGGGTCTGGTCCTCACCCTCAAGTTCCCACGTCTCCATGGGCAGCAATGGAGCTCCTGGGAATGCTTAAGCAGAGCAGTTCTGCTCTGGCTGCCCACTCAGGGTTGGGTCCCCAGAAGAACACTCCCTCTCAGAAGTGTGCCTGGTGTCTCCCTCTCGCAACTTCCTGCTCCTCTGCAGGCTGAATTCAGCCCCCGGTGTCGTGGGACCCCACAAAACAAAGATAAATCTCCTCTGGGATGATGTCTGGAGGAGCATCACCCTCTCAAGGAGCTCTTGACCACAAGACCAGGAGCTCTTCTTGGTGCCTGCAGGACTGTGATGAGGCTCAGGGTTGCTGATGGGAAGGAAATGAGAGCAAGACCTGCTGCCTTGGAGAGACCCAGCGTGTGTCCTGCCTCGGGTGAACGGTAGGAGCTCCCCATCCCTGTTTCTCCGGGCTCTGGATCCCTTCTTGGCAACGGGGCAGTTCCCCAGCTGTTCTCTGATCCAGGCCACTTTTTAGAGGGTCTTTGAGGGGCTGCTTGACCCTTCCGGCCACTGTTCCCTTTGCGTGGCCGCAGGACCACTGTCAGAGGCCACCCGTGGTGCAGCCTGGGGACACTCTCCGGCCTCTCCACGGAACCCCAGGGGCCTCCGGTCCTCCAGCAGCCCCACGCCTGCCAGCAGGGACCTGCTCCGCCGCAGCCAGAGCTGCTCCGGGTGAACCACGGCCCGCGTGTCCCCGGCGGTGCCACCGCGGGTGCCCGCGGCTCGGCAGGGCGTGGCACCCCCGTGTCACCCGGCGGGGATGCGCAGCTCTGCCACGGGTTCGCAGCCCCCGGTGCCGCCCGGCGCTGCCATCCCCGGCGGGACGGGGGGCACGCGTGGGCCGCTCCTTTCGTCTATATAAGGCCGTCCCGCCGCCNGGCTCCCCGCTCCGGGACAGGTGAGGCGGCGCCGCCGGGACCCGCCCCGGGACGGGAACGAGCGGCCGCGGGGGGAGAGGGGCGGCCCCGGGCGGGATGGAGCGGGAGGGATGGAGCCGGAGGGATGGAGCCGAGGGCAGCAGGGGGAACAGCCCCATCGTCCCGGGAGAGCAGGGGGAGCTGGCCCGGCTGCCTCGGGGAGCAGAGGGAGGCAACCCCGCCGTCCCTCCACCTCTGCGGTGCTGGAGCTGGTGCCGGGGTCAGCCCTGGGGACGGGGCGAGGCGGCAGGCGGATCCTCGGTGTGCCCTGCCGGGCATCCTGTACCCGGGCAGCCTCTTGCCAGGCCCAGCAGGAACGTCCCGGTAAGGGCAGGTGAGGATTGGTTCTGAGCCAAGCTGTGGGAACTGTCTGCAGTACCTTGGAGCTGGGACATCCTGGCTTCCTCGGGATGGCAGAGCTGCAGGAGCAGATCCTGCTGCCCGTGGCTTCACCCACCTCCTGATCTCTCAGACTGTTCCAGTCTGGAACATCTGCTTTTGCTCCAAGTCCTTTTGCTGATGACCAGAGCCAAGATGTATGCGTGATGCTCCAGATATCTCCCCAGGGACCTGGGAGCAACTTCAGGCAATAAACTTCTGTAAGGCAGAAAAGCTTTATTTAGCTCATTTCCTTCAGCCTTAAGCACAGAGGGATGCTGTGTTTTGTTTAGTCTTTCCCATGAAAACTTGAGGTCCTCTTGGCTTCCCTCCCAGCTTGCCCTTTTGGTACAAAATATTTCGACTGTGATAAAAGCCAGGGAAGCTCTAAAACATGGATGTGTAGGAGAAGGCGGCGGCTGAAGCTGAATTCTTTGGAGTGGAACATCCGCAAGTGTCAACAACCACCGCTGCTGACCAAAGATGGTCGGGTTCCTTCAGTCGCTGGAATTTTTTCCCTCTCTCTCTGGCAGGCTCTGTGCAGTTGTAGGAGGAGTTTGCGGTCACCTCCCCCCTCTGAGGCGCTGTGGCCACATTCCCCCGCCTATGTGAGCCTCTTAATTCCCCTGGGAAAACAGCAAACCCCGGCCAGGGCACGTTATGCTGATTGCCCGAGGCCATGAAGACCTTGTGCCTGTGGTCCATGTCCCAGCCTCCCCGGGCATCGGAAGGTGCTGGGTGCTTTGCACACCGAGGGTGTCTGTGCCAGGGCTTCTCGTGGAAGGCTGCAGAACCTGTGCTTTGGAAGGGTTTGCGTGTGCCACATGGTGAGGTCCTCGTCTCCTAAACTTGGTGGGAAGCAACTAGCCCTGAAACCATCTGCTGAACTTGCAGCCGAGCCCCACAGCTGTGCGTGGGCCTGGCCAGGTCCCCAGTGTCCAGTGGAAGCTGGGGGAGGGCTGGGATGAACTCTGCCTCCCCGGGGTCACTGCACACTTTGCTCTGGCTCCCTGATGCTGCCCTGCTCCTTCCTCCCTGGCATCAGTGGCTGGGCTGGAGACACAGCCCAGGGCTCGGGTTCTGCTTTCCTCTCACCTCCAGGCTCCCTTTCCCACATCTCTAATAAGGCCATGAAAGGAGCAGTAGGGTACCGCCTCCGTTCCTGCAGTGTCGAGTGGGCTGAGGACTCCTCCCGCAGCTCCCAGTGCTTCTGGCTGGCAGTGGGCTCCCCTGGCACCAGAAACCCTCGCTGGTGAAGCTGAGCAATGCCACATTCCACAGCCATCCTGAGCAGGGGTGTGCTGGAGGAAAGGGATGGTTTAACAACAAATGAAGCAGGGAAGATGAGCTGCTCCCTGCTCCGTGCTGCAGTGTGACACCCCGTGTACACTCCGGAGCAGCCCTGGGGCTGGCAGAGGTGCCCGTGGATGGCAAAGCTTTACGGGTGGAACAATGTCCAGGCTGCTGCACTGCCCTGCAGCTGCCTGTGCCAGTGGGATGCTGCAAGGCACCATTTCACCCTGCTGGCCCTCATGCCACCCTGGAGGAGGGGTGGGACCTGCTGCCTGTGCGGGGCTGCCGGATGGTCGCGTGTGGTGGGGGGCCGGTGCTTGCCCACCAGTGAATGTGGCTGCTTCATGGCTCGCTGGTACTCGCAACTCATTTTGGGAAGTGGCACTGGGCCGAGGTTTAACCACGGTCCCCATGAGGAGCCAATGTTTGCCCTGCAGGAGTGTCCCTCGGGACAGCCCAGGCCGTTGGCTCTTTCCCTCCCTGACCCAAAGCATCCAGCAGAGGCACATCGTGCCCCTTGCTGCCAGGATCTTGTGGAGGAGCTGCTGGAGCAGATGTCCCTGCCCGGCTGTGCCAGGGATGCAGCCTCGTCAGCACTTCCAGAGGTGGGTCCTGCTGGAGCAGCTTTTGAGGAGCCACCCTTGGGAAACCCTTGGTAGCACATCCCGGGAGATCATAGCTGCTGGATACGTGTGAACACCCCAGGGACGGGGGATAGGCTTCTGCCTCTGCCAGAGGAGCTGCCCTGTCCCCTGCCTGCCACTCCTCCTTCATGCCACCCCACCTGTCACAGCCCCCTCGGCCCAGCGGTGAGCTCCCGCTGGGATGCTGAGCTGGAGCAGCACAGGAGGAGCTGCAGGGGAGGGTGGAAGCAGGCAGGAGGGAGAAGGATGGGGCTAGGGCAGCACTGCCATGTCCCTTTGGCTTGTCCCACCCTCCCCAGCACAGTCAGGAAGCAGCACCAGGATGGAGTTTGCTCGCTTGGCTTTTACCAAGGAGGAAACACATGGCAGTTTATATTTCTGATAACTGTGAGTTCTTCCCTCTTTCAAACTAAACTGTTTACTAATTTATGGACTCTTTAGGTCAGCCCCATGGTCCTTTGGGTCTGGCTCTCAGGTGGGGGAGGCACAAGCCTGGTGGGAGATCATTTTGCCTCCACTGCAGGAGGCTGGGAGATTGTTTTGGCAGGAGCAGTGGCAGAAGGACAAGGGAACGAGGGCAGCTGGTGACAGGGTGAGTTGGGGACCAGATCAGTGTGTGGCTGTCATGGTGTCACCCAGCACCAACCTCCTTGGCTCTGCTGCCTGGGATCCACAGTTCCTGGGCTGGAGCAGTGCTGGGATGGGCCTTTCAGCAGGGGGTGCCAGGAGCAGGACTGGCGTCTGTGGGTCTCCCTCTTGCTGAGGAGGAGCTGGAGGTGTGGTGGCTGCACCATTTGTCTGAGCTGAGTCCACCCCAGCACGCAGGGCATCATGGCCAGGCATTCCCTGCAATGCTCTGGGAACTGGGTTTCTGGGAATCCCAGAAAGCACGGCTTGGAGGACTGGGGCAGCGTGGCCATCAAGCCCTTGTGCAGAGCAGGGACTGCTCCAGCTGAATCAGGTCTTGCTGCAGATCCCTGCACAGAATCCATGCACAGGAACCTGTCCCCACACTGACCCAAAAGTCTCTTCCCAAGTCCCAGCCAGCCCAAGGCAGCTGTCAAACAGCAGAGGTGGAATGACTGAGCTGGACCTTGGCCCTGAGCATCTTTCCAGGGCACGTTTTGGATCAAACTGCAGATCCATGTGCTGTCAAAATCGTACTTAATCCTGCTAAGGAGCACTGTCTCTGTGGAGAGGGTGCCAAGCCATGCTGCTGCTGGTCACAGTCAGGGCAGGGTAAATATTTGGATAATACTAATTCATGTGGTGAGACCAGAACTCCTGCTTATTTCCATAGTCTTCTGCTAATAATTCTGCTAATAATTGGATGTGTTTTGAAAGCTGACCCCAGTGCCATGGGCCAGCAGCAGAGCTTTTATTGCTGGCTCTGACGGCCTGGTGGAGTTGTGTTGAACTGAGCTTCCCCTGCTGCTGCTGTGGGATGTCACCAGCACATGCTGCCTGGGGTGCCACTGGTGCTCGGTGATGCCTGGCAGGGCACGCAGAGGGGGGCTGGCCTGCTGCAAAGAGCTCCGTGGTGCTGGAGGAAGCAGCAGGCAGAGATGGACTGGGGGGGATGAGGTCTCCTGCTCACCCAGTGTGGGCACAGCTGGGCTCCCCAGTCCTGCTGCTCCCCTTGGCTGGCTGGTGACAAACATGTCTTTCCTGGTGGGCACAGGGAAAGGATGGAGCGTTCGGGAGGTGTGGGGGGATTTGGTGGCTGCTGCCAGGTGCTGGGGTCAGCACAAGGAGGAGGCTGAGGGAGGTGTGGATTCCATCTTGGAATGGGGGGCATATGGGGCATGAGGGAGGACTCCTGGGGACATGAGGCATGTCCCCTGCAGATGAAGGGCCCTGCTTGGGCTCGATGGGTGCTCCCACAGTGGGATGGGAGCGTTCTCAGGGTGTGGGAAGAGTGCCCAGCCCGCTCTGAGCCTGGCTGGTCACCATGGTGTGTTGGGCTGCGATTTGGCACTGCCCGATGCCCCTGGAATGTCCTTCCAGCACAGCTCAGCTACGGGAACTTGGAGACCACAGCAGGCTGAGGACCAGGCTGGTGGTCCCCTGCCCCAGCCCCTGCCTCTGCTACCCCTTGAGAGAGTGATAGCAGGAGGGGAAAGAGAGACCTGGAGAGTGGGCCTGGTGTGGGGAGGGCAGGGGAGGGCTCTTTGAAGGCTGTTTGCTCTGCTCTGGTCCATGCCAGCACCAGAGGATGTTCCCCAAGTCCCCATGGTCCCCCTGGGGTCAGCACTAAGGACCCAGCTCGGAAGCAGATCCCAGAGCTCGTGTACGTCCACACTCAGAGTGTCCAGCCCAGCAGGGACAGTCCTGGCCTGCAGCTCACTGGGTGTGTCTCCGTGAGATAGGATGTGGCTCCCAAATTGCTCCGTCCCAGAGCATTGATGAGGAGCCCAGGTCTTGCTGCCCACCAGGCACGGGGCACACAGAGCACAGGACTGACTCTCTGCTCTTCCACCCTGGAATCCCTGCATGACCCGTTAATTTGCCATTGCCCCTGCAGCTGCTCCCAAAGCCAGACGCTGGCCTGGAGGAGGCCCCGGGGCTGTGTGTGAGGGAGGAATGGCTGCGGCACAAACACGAGGGCTCGGAGCAGTGTCCCTTTCCTGGGCTGACCTCGGGCCAGCCTGTCCTGCAGGCCAAGCTGGGCTTTGCTGCCATCCTGCTGGGCTAAGCCTGGCAGGATTCCCCTGGGAGAAAGCTGAGCATCCTCCTCTCAGGCAGTGTGGTGGTCGCTGGGCATGCTGAGCTCTCATGGGGCAGGGTGTCCCAAACCCCGGCTGCATCCCCCAGCCTGGCAGCGTGGGGATACCACCAGCCCCCTGCTTGGAGACTGAGGGGGCCCGGATGCCATCCCGGGGTGGGAGCGGGCTCTCTGCTCCAGCCTTGTTCCTGCTGGGGGCCCCAGTTCTGGCTGGGCACAGGAACTCCCACCTTGGAAGGACCAGGTTTTCCTGCTGTTGTCCTGCCTCGGTGGTGCTTGGGGTCCACATGGTCCCTGTGCCATTCTCCATGGGACACACACTGCCCCAGCTGTGTCCCCAAAGGTGGGGCTGTCCCATGGCTGCCCCCCTTCTCCTGGCATCCGTTACCTGTAACAACAGCACCATCCCCAGTGCCCCGCGGCCCTGGGGCTGCTTGGCTCCTCTCCTGGCTCTGCAGCCCCTTGAGGTCAGGGGTCCCCTGTCCCCTCTGCCTCGGGGCCCTTTCCATGGGCTCCCTAGGCTGGGTGGGGGTCACCTGGACAGAGAGGGCAGTGGCGAGAGGTCTTTGACCTGCCGGGAGGTGGGATGGATGGATGGATGGATGGATGGATGGACGGATGGACAAATGGAGGGGCATGGGAAGCAGTCGTACATGAGGAATGTGCCCAGAGCAGATAACCCCTTCCCGCTGGGTGCTGGGTGCTGGGGCTGCTTCTGTGCCACGACACGGAGGGTGCGAGGGTGACCCACCAACCTGGCAGCTGGGCTGGGCCTGGAAGAGCCTGCCAGAGCAAGGGGAGGCTGGAGGGGCATGGCCACAGTGCCTGAAATGCTGAGACACCCATCCCCATGGCCCCGGGACTGGCACTCAGCTGGGCGCTGGGCTGGGCATCTCTCTCGGACATGCAGAGAGGACAGGCAGCGAGTGGGTTTGGGGGCAGCCTGCAGCCCCTGGGGGATGCTGCCTGCTCTGTGACTGCCCACGGAACTCATCAGAGCTCAAGTCCTGCCTGTCCCCGTGTCTGACCCTGTGACCGCCTCATCTCCCTGTGCTGCTGAAGTGTGTGACAGCCAGGGGAACTGAGGCACGGGACTGGAGGTGCCAGGGGCGGTGTGTCCCTGCCCTGGGCCCCCAGCTCAGCCTGTCCCCAACCCTCCTGATGCTCCTGCCCCCAGGTACCTCCCCAGCCACCAAGATGTCCAGCAAACGTGCCAAAGCCAAGACCACCAAGAAGCGCCCCCAGCGCGCCACCTCCAATGTCTTCGCCATGTTTGACCAGTCGCAGATCCAGGAGTTCAAGGAGGCCTTCAACATGATCGACCAGAACCGTGACGGCTTCATCGACAAGGAGGATCTGCACGACATGCTGGCTTCCCTCGGTGAGGACACCCTGCCCTTGTGCCCCGCGGGCCCCTCTGCCCCCGGCACCACCTCGGGAGCGGGGAGAGCTGCAGGGTGACCTTGTGCCCACACGCAGTGCTGGACACTGGCTGTGCTGGGATGCCTCAAAGCTTGGGGGAAGATTTCTCTGCTCCACCAGCTGAGCACAGAAGGGGTGTTTGTGAGGCATCCGAGGGCAGCAGCTCTGTGTGCTGCTCACAGGCGCGCTCACCAGAAGGGAAGAGACCCTCAGGGCTGGAGAAGCTCTGCCCTAGGAGCAGCCACCAGCTGCAGCCAAGGAGTGTTTGAATAGTCTCACCCCAGAATGTCACTGGGGCTGTCCCCTGTGGAACAAAGCCTTCCCGTTGCTCTCAGCTGAGGTGACAAAGGCTGGTCCCCATGCTGGTGTGATACCTGGACTGGTTGAGACTTGCAGGCCTGTACCCACTACCCTGCCCCAAGGCATTCTCCTTTGCTGCAGGCCATGGCTCCCTCCTCCCACTCCCAGCAGTACCTCCACTGCGCTTTGGGAGGTCTGTCAATGATTGACCTGGCAGCCAAACCTGTTCTGGAGGTCCTGTCTGACCGTGGGAGGGATCTCCCTCCTCCCGGTGAGCTTATGGGAGCAGAGAGGGGCCGGCGCTGGGGGCACGGACCTCAGCAGAGCAGCTAAACCATCCCTGGTGCATTCGTGATGGGAGCAGTGCTGGGGCCATCAGCAGCACGAGGCTTGTGTGAGGACATTGCTGCCCCTCTCCTTGGAACTGGAAGGGGAACAGGAAAAGCCATGGGTTTCATTCCAGTAACCCCCAGATTGATTACTGCGCCTCCCCCGAGGCAGAGCTTGTTCCCAGGTGTGGATGAAAGCATCGGGAGAGGTGCTGAGGGGAGAGCACTGGGCACTGCAGAAACTCCCTTCCCATGTCTGTGGGGTGGGTGAACAAGAACCAGCAAATCAATTTGCAATGGAAAAAAGCCCTTCCAGCTGTTTGCACGGGCTGGCCCCGGGGATGGGAGCTGGGGGAGCAGGGCCCTGCATCCACCCCCTGCCTGTGTCCCGCAGGGAAGAACCCCACTGACGAGTACCTGGAGGGGATGATGAGCGAGGCGCCGGGGCCCATCAACTTCACCATGTTCCTCACCATGTTCGGGGAGAAGCTGAACGGCACTGACCCTGAGGACGTGATCCGCAACGCCTTCGCCTGCTTTGACGAGGAGGCATCAGGTACAGCACAGCCCCTCTGCCATGGGGCCAGTCCGAGGGCTGGCCAAACCCTCGGGAACAGTCCCCAAGCAGCTCCAGAGCGGGGTGTCTTTGGGAGAGGTGGGGAAGGGGCCGTGCTCAGCCCTCCTGCTGCCCCATGCCAACACTGTCCCCTGCCCTCCTTGCAGGCTTCATCCACGAGGACCACCTGCGTGAGCTGCTGACCACCATGGGGGACAGGTTCACCGACGAGGAGGTGGATGAGATGTACCGGGAGGCGCCCATCGACAAAAAGGGCAACTTCAACTACGTGGAGTTCACCCGCATCCTGAAGCACGGGGCCAAGGACAAGGACGATTAGAGCCCAGGGCCACTCACCCCTTCTGCCTCATCCTGTACACACCCCCGCCCCTTGGCCCCCCTTGCTGCCCCACAGCAGATTCCTGCCACGGGAAACACCTCCCAGGACCATCACCCTGCATCAGGACACGCTTGGAGGGGACACACTCCCATCACTGTGTGCCCATCCAGCCCTTCCCTCCTATCACCTCGCCCACCCACAGGCTCACCCACTGGGCCCCCCAGCCTGGCTGTGACCCCCCCCCGCAGCCGTTGACCCCCTCAAAGCCACCATGCCACCGGTCCCGGGGCTGGAGTGAGCATCCCCCGCTGGCCTGCTCGGATTTGGGCTGGCTCAAGCCCCGTTCAGGGCCATAGCACAGAGGAAAAGCATCTCTTCCTCTCCTCCCACACTCCCCCTTCAGGAAAGAACCCCCACTTTGTTCCTTCTCCCTGGCTGTTTTATGGCTTTAGAGCCTGAGATCTGAGGGATTCGGGAAGCTGGAGGGGTGTATAAAGCCTGACGGGTGTGACAGATGTGTGCTGTGTGTGACTCCCTTGTGACCAGTGCCGTGCTGTGCCCGGGGGTTTGGGAAGGTGGGTTTGGGCACTGCACCTCCCCACCTTGCTGCCCTTCCAGTGGGGCAGCCTGTTTTTGCAGCCAAATTGCTCTCAAATGATGCAAAATCAGCTTGAGCATCACTTTCTGCCTTAGCTGGTGAGCTGAAGGTCATTCTGCTCGGCCCCTGTGTCGGAATGGGCTGAGACGCTTGGCAAGGTGCTGACCACGCTCCCCACATCAGCTGAGCCAGGGTCCCAGGGGCTTGACCACCCTTCTGTGTCACCCTGGGTGGGTGAGGAGGACAAGAGACAGAGAAGATAAGAAATGGGGAGGGGGTTTGTCCCCTTGGTTTGGTTATTTGTCACCACCCTGACAAGGCTGTGGGAGCATGGGGCGCTCCCACCTTGTGAAGCTGTGGTCATAAAATGCTGCTTGGAGCCAGCCCATCTCCGTGCCCTGGAGGGAGGGATGAGATTCCAGTAATTCTTTATTTAAAATGGGGGGACAAACCTACAAAACCTGGTGAGGGCATAGTGCATGGCGGAGTTGCTCCCAGTGCTGGGAAAGCTTGGATAGGGTCTGTGGGAGCTCCATGGGCATATGCTGGGATCAGAAGCATCAGAGACTTGCCAGGCCCCAGGTGGTGCTCTCTCAGCTGGGAGATGGTCCATGAATGAAAAGCTTCTTGGTCTCAGTGCTTCTATTTTGCAGGCACTGCCAACACAGGAAAAAGGAACTAAACTGCCGGATGTGAAGGGCTGAACCTGTGATCTCCAGGAGTTCTCCAGGGAGTTCTCCAGGGAGTTCCCCAGGGTCAGGCCTTGTGCTCTGCAGCAGCAGCCCCAAACCAGCCCACCTCCAGCCTCACAGGTAGCAAGCTTCTTCCCTAATTCCCTGCTGTGCCAGGGAAAACCTACAGTTCTCCCACTTCCAGAGAGAATTCCCAGGCCTGAAGGCTGCTGGAGGGCAGGATGCTTCATAAAACCTCCTTCGCTGGGACACCCAGCAAAGTGAACATCGCACAGACATCACTTTGGGGCAGAGGACCTGATGCTGGAGCTGTGGATAGATCGTCTCCTGGGGCAGCTGCATCCAGGAGTGATGTTCAGCCCCCCTGACCCCAAGGATCACCTTGTATGACCGGCCCAGATCCTCTCAGTACCAGGGGTGGGATGGACTCACTGCTGGTCCCGTCTGGGAGCTGCCTCAGGCTCCAGCCTGGGGCTGTCGGAGGTGCTGCCTCAAGCAGCTCCCAAAACTGCTCGGTCTGAGCTGCCCCTTCACTGGCATGGCTGTGGTGCCACTGTGGGACTTTCAACCCTGAGGCAGCAAAGCAGAACAAATTTGTTACTGGACACTGGGGTACATATGGGAAAAGTTAATAAACTTCTTCCCCTGGCACAAGTTTCCCAGAGAAGCTGTGGCTATCCCACCCCTGGAAGTGTCCAAGGCCAGGTTGGACAGGGCTTGGAGCAAGCTGGGGTAGTGGAAGGCATGGGGAGGAATGAGATGAGCTTTAAGGTCCCCTCCAACCCAAACCATTCTGGGATTCGATGAATCTATGAAACCCCAAAACTATCTGGGCTCACATGAACCTCATGAAGTTCAGCCGGGCCAAGTGCAGGGTCCTGCACCTGGGTCAGGGCAGCTCCAGCACCAGCACAGGCTGGGGGCTGGGTGGGTGGAGAGCTGCCCTGGGAGAAGGACTTGGGGGTGCTGGTGGTGACAAATTGGATGTGACCCGGCCATGGGCACTGGCAGCCCAGAAAGTCAACTGTACTTGGGCTGCATCAGAAGCAGCAGAGGCAGCAGGTGGACTGGACCTGACTAATTTCAAAGGTATTAAATAGCAGCAAAATAAAGATATTCGTTTCAGAAGTGTTCACTTGGGGCAGGGGGACACCAAGGTAGGCAAATAACCCCCTGGTCAATCTAGAAGAGCTGCTCCCAGTGCAGAAGTGTGTCCTGAGCTCGGAGGGCCCCTCCTATGTGTCAGTTTGTGCCCGTGGCCCCTGGGGCTGTCCCTGGCCCCGTCCCCTCTGCAGCCTCCCCCCGGGTATTTATCCACAGGGAGGAGATGCCCTGAGCCTGCTCTGCTCCAGGCTGGGCAGTCCCAGCTCTCTCAGCCTCTCCTCATGGCAGAGGTGCTCCAGTCCCTCCATCACCTTGACGGCCCTGTGCTGGACTCTCTCCAGTCTGTCCCTGTCTCCTGCACTGGGCAGCCCAGCTCTGGGCCTGGTCTGTGACACAGCTCCCAGTGTGGCCCAGGACCCCCTGGCCCTGGAGTGTTTGCTGTTCTCCAGTGCTGTGGGCTCCATCCTGGTTGTCCCCACGGCTCCTCTTGCCACGTCCAGAGATGTAGGTTAGAGGAACATCAGAGAGGAAAAGGGTACAGCAGTACCTGCTGAGAGAGGGTCTGTCCTGCCCTACAGCCTCCAGGAAGGAAACAGAGCAGGGCTACCCCATGGGGAGGGGCAGGAGGAGATGGAAGGGCTGCAGTGCCCAGCAGAGGGGCTCCAGTGCTGGAGCCCAGCTCCCAGGACCAGTCCTACTGGGGGAATCACAGCCTGCAGCAGGTCCAGTGGCCCTGAGCAGGGAGCAGGACCTGCTGCTGGAGCAGTGGCCCCAAGGGCAGGGCGGCAGCAAACAGCCAGCACAGCCAGCCACAAATCCAATTTTCCTTGCTAAAAATGCAGATTAAATATCAGAGGGTGGGCAAAGGATGGAGAGAGTCCTGTCTGGGAAGGGTCAGACCCTGGGAGGCTGGCTGGGGATTCCAGCATCCCCCTGGAGTTCCAAGCATCTCCCTGGGAATTCCAGCTCCCCCTGGATTTCCAGCACTTCCCCTGGGAGTTCCAGTTTCCTCTGGATTTCCAGCATCCCCCTGGGGTTCCCAGAATCCGTCTGGGTTTCCAGCATTCCCCCTCAGGCTCTTGTTGGCTGATTGTTGTTCAAATTGCTGAAGTTTAATAGTATTATCATGTCAATGGGCCTGGGCAGGGCCCAGCCTGGACGGACTCGTAGTGGGAAGGGCAGGGAGATGCACCACAACCCCTTCCCTGGCCCCTCATCCCAGAGGCTCCTCACCCCCCATCAGCTGGGTGCTCCCTGGCTCCCGTGCCAGGCTGGGCTTGCCCAGGGATTTGGTCTCCTCCCGTGCTCTGCTCAGGCACCCAATGGGGTTTTTCCAAAGCTGCTTCCACACTACCAGTCCGGGGAGCAAAGGCGGGTCGGCGGATGCGGGGGAGCTCGTGGCCCAGCCCTGGACGAGTGTTTGAGCCAAGGGGCCATTCCTGGTTGTCTCAATTCGGTGGAAGACTAAATCAGCGTTTGCCAAAAGGTGGGAGCGAAAGTAGACTGCTCAGGAGGACAGTCCTGCTTGGGCACTGTGTGCCCAGGGGCGTGTCCAGGGGGGTCTGGGGTGTCACACACCGGGAACGGGCTGCAGAGGGAGCAGAGTGGGCAGGATGAGCCCACCCTGCCCGCTGATGGCCTTGGTCCGGAGCGGGCCGGAGCCAGCCTGTCGTGAGAGGGCTGGAAGGCCAGGGGATGCTCCCTGCCCCGGGGTGACCCTGCAGAGGGTGGGATGTGCTGCCAGGGCTCCCCACACCCCTTCACCCGCCCCTGCTGCCTTGGCATTAGGGCAGCAATACCAGGTTGGGGCACAGTTCCACTCAGGTCTTGGAAGATTTAGTAGCAACAAAACAAATGCTTTGAGGAATTCTCTTTTTTCTTTTGCTATTTAATCCCTTACTGCACGACACAATCTGCTTTTCCCAGACCGAAAATCAATCATAAAGGAAGGTTTTTTGTACCTTTTTTCAATACATGAAGGGATTTCTGTCTTTTACTCTGAGAGCCACAAAAAGGGCACAGAGGGAGGGGAGCTGCAGCACAGCCTGCAGAGGTGGTGGAGCCTGGGAGGGGCGAGCTGCCCCTGAGGCAGGGTGACATCAAGCCAGGTCTTTGTGGGGAGAGGTGGAGCAGGACCCGGTGACCTTCGGGGTGCTGCGCCCCAGCAGCACGCAGGTCCCTGGGGGACGCACACACGTGTGCTCGGCTTGGCAAGCATGAGCGTGGATGTGCCCAAGACGGGGGATGGACATCCCGAAAAGGACATCCCCAAGACATGCCCCCCCAGACAGGGGTCTCTGCGGGCAGGGCTCTGGGCTGGCTGCAGGACGGGGCTGTCTTGGCTTCCCCTGGTGGCACCTTCTCCCTCACAGGCGCTGGGATGTGGCACCACTGCTCAGAGCAGCTCTTCTCTCTTCCCACTGATGAAGACACCGCTCCAGGGGACCCATGATGGACACATCCCCTTGGGCTCCACTGAGCACCTGGCAGAGGGTGACAGTGCGACCCAGCCCCACATCACAGAAGGGCACAGAGCTGTGCTGGGGAAATCCCGTGCTCGCCACACTCTGGACCAGCAGCACATAAACAGAGCAATTTGGCCTCCAAAGCTCCAAAGGCGACCTTGGGCTCTGCTGTGATGGTGGAGAGGCACAGGGGGAGCAGAAGGACTTTCAGAGACCTTGGCCAGCCTGATGGCCATGGCACAGCGAGGGTTCCACCTGGTTCCTTCTCGGTCACCACCATTGCTTAGAAACACCTTCCTCTGTCATGGGAGCAGTGATGTGCTGGGCTTCTGATTTCCCATCGGGTAAAGACCAAATGAAGCACTGGTGGAACTTCAGGGTGCTCTGAGGTCCCCAGGGTTGTCACCCACACCTGCCCCTGCAGCTCCTGTCCCAAGGCCTGTCCCTGTCCCCTGCCCACAGACACCAGTAACCCCCGGGGCTCAGCTACAAGATTCAGCCAGGGGGAAAGAACTAGCGCAGTGCCCTGTGGGGCACCCCTGCATGGGTGTCCCCGAGTTGGAGTCCCAAGGTAGGTGTCCCCAGGTGAGCATCCCTGGGTGGGTGTCCCTGGGTGGGTGTCCCCAGGTGAGCATCCGTGGGTGGGTGTCCCTGGGTGGGTGTTTCCAGTGGGTGTCTCTGGTGGGTGTCCTTGGGGGGAATGTGCCCAGGTGGGTGTCCCCGGGGCTGGTTGTCCCCATGTGGGTGCCCGTGGCTGGGTGTCCCCGAGGGTGCCCC
>VZTD01002942.1:231900-268787 GCA_013397725.1 Rhagologus leucostigma
GGAGCGGGGAGCGGCTCCTGGCGGGGGGAGAGCGCGGGGCTGCAGCGCCCGCCGAGACGGGGACACGGACCTGGAATCCGGACACAGACACGGGACACGGACACAGGACAGGGGACACGGAGCCGGGGCACGGACAGGGGCACGGGACAGGGACATGCACACGGGACACGGAGCCGGGGCACGGACAGGGGCACGGGACAGGGACATGCACACGGGACACGGAGCCGGGGCACGGACAGGGGCACGGGACAGGGACATGCACACGGGACACGGAGCCGGGGCACGGACAGGGGCACGGGACAGGGGACACGGGACAGGGACATGCACACGGGACACGGAGCCGGGGCACGGACCCAGCCGCCCCTCCGGCCGGGAGCTGGGGACGGGGCAAGAGGAGGCCACGCCCACCACCCACATCAAGCCCCGCCCTCTCCCAGCAGCCTCACGGCCATTCGCCGCAGCGTCACGTACTGTGCTGTGATTGGCTGGCAGGCCATCATCCCGCCCACGCGCCGTCCCGGAAGTAGTTTGACACACAGCTTCACCCCTGTATCCACTGGGGGCGGCCATTTTGTTTCACCCGCCATCTTATGGCAGGGCGCAGCCATTTTGCTAAACGTCACGCCGCTCTGTGATTGGCTGGCAGCCATCTCGTGACACCAGCATCTCCACGTGATCTCAGGCAGCCCCGTGATTGGCTGTCCGCGTCCTTTGGTCTCAGAATAAACAGGTGGGTACAAGGTGTGGATATGAAATTATTTATAAAAGGGGTGTTAAATATCTCTAACAAATACTTCTCAGATTTATAAGAGGTGTGCTTAAATATGTATAACACATTTTTCTACATGTGTTACACTTATTCATATGTGTATGCATATAGAAGTATGTAACTCTACCTCTGTATTTGTATATGTATTTTAATATATGTAGGTGAATTTAAAATATTGTATTAATTATAAGATATAAAAACATAGTAAAATTAATTCATCTTTACGGCTTTATAAATTCACTTACATGTTAAAATATATGCACATATATATACAAATACATATTATATAAGTGTTGCCTTTCCTTGGGCTTAAAATTAAAAGCCAAACACGGTTAGAGGGGAAAAAAGGGTTTTACCTCGGTATTTATTTAAGGATCCTCAGGTGCACCACATCCAGGTAGAATGCACTGAAATGCACCCCCAGAATGCACACCAAAAATGCACACCTCAGAATGCACATCGAAAAATGCATCCCCGAAAATACACCCCCCGAAAAATGCACACACACACGATGATTTGCCTATACAGTTAGACACCTTGCACATCAGCATATCTATCAAAGATTCCCCAATGAGAGGCTCAAGAGAAGCCCCCGTCCTGAGGAACCTTCCCCCTGGATGGGCCTGTCTTGGTTTACAGAATGTGTTCTGGAGAGGACCTCGGTGTCTGGGGCTTTCTGACCCTTAAACTGTGAGGCTTCCAAGATGTTTGGTCTCCTGGCTTAACGGAACTTTGGGTCTAAGCTAGTTATCAGACTTGGGGAATTACAAGTATGTGGGCTAAAAGCACTAAGGATACATGCAAAGCTGTGTAAAAGGGTATATAAGATGGGTATATGAAAAAGCAAAAAATCATCATGGCATCATAAGAACATAAATATTATGAGCAAGCCCAGCCCGGGGCAGCAAGGATTGTTTGACAGCTCCGTGAGCAGCAGCTGGGAAGAGTAAATGATTTAAAAAAAAAAAAAAATTAACCCCCACAGTTCCTTGGTGTTTCCCCTTTCTCTGTCAGAGCTCCCTAAAACCGCATCTTTACAATCCACCCCCAAACCCGACAGTACAACCCAACAATGTCTCTGCCCCCATGGAAATTGGAGGTTTGGGAAAGGCCTCCGAGGTGAGGCCAAACCCCAACATGCCCACGCACCCCCCTCCACAGGTGCCACCTGCACAGACCTTTCCAATACCTCCAGGGCCGGGCACTCCACCCCTGCCCGGGGCAGCCCTGATCACCTTATCCACGAAGGACTTTCCCCCACTATCCAATGTAAACCTCCCCTGGAGCAACCTGAGACTGTTTCCCCTTGCTCCCTGACCCCCACCTCCAGCCCAGTTTGAATCCCAGCACAGCCACGCTTTGGGAATTTTATGGTTGGGGGCAGAGGCCTCCGAGAGCAGCTTTCATGGACAGCCCCAGACAGCACACAGTGGGCAGCAGGCATCATTCAGGATTTCACTTTTATTTATTTTTTGCCTTCTGGATCACCAACACTCTCACTGAAACCTCTGGGATTCCACCTCCACCCCCACGACAGTAGCACACAATCTCCCAACTTGTTCAGACATGTGAAGAGAAAAAAAAAAATCCCCAGCAAGATCCCTCAGGATGGGACAAAAACCTTCAGTGTGAGAGGGTGGCAAAGAATCAGAGGGGTGGGCAGCTCTGGTTCTGAGGAGCCAGACAGGAAAGGAGACCTACAAAGGGGAAAAAAAATGGGCTAAAAAATATTTAGCAATCCTTCCTCTACCCAGAGAGCAGGGAGATAAGGAAAAAATAGTCATCTGCTTACACACAGGGTATATATTTTTACACACACTTGGACACACATCTAGATATAGTACATGTAAAAATATATGCTATACATCTGCCCACCCCCGCGGCGGCGTGGGCAGGATCCGTGTGTAGGAATTACTATACAGGTACTACTAAGTGTATATGTGCATATGTACACCCCCTCCTCCTGGACACACTGACCCCACAGCCGGGACTCTCCCGCAGCCGCCCCGGTGCAGCAGCTCCTCTCTCCACCAGCCATCCAAGGAAAATGGTGTCAGAACGGGAAGAGGAGGGAAATCAAAGTGATGTGGCTCATGCTCTGTGGTTCTTCAGCTCCGCTCCTGTGCCCGGAGCGGGGTCCGGCTCCCGGGATCCCCTGCGCCAGATTTATTGCACATTTTGCTTCTGGGCTGCATTTCAACCCCACATTCCACAGCCCTGGCGTCCTCTCCCTCCAACAAACTGAGGATATGACCCCCTGTGCCTGTCCTCCTCTGCCCCAACATCCCCATCCCAAGAACACAAAGCCCAGGAAGGCTGCTGGCTGGAGAGGGCAGCAGGAATAACACACCACAGGTGTTCTCTGTGGGGACAGGGGGTCCGGACACAGGAACCGAAGCCATGCAAAGGGTGGGAGAACGGGAGCTGGAGGAGGGAAAAATAAAGGATGAGAAGGGCAGAACAGATCTGAGGAGGAGGAAGAACACAGCATGGCAAGTGCTCAAGGCTTCGTGTTTTCTTGTCCTCTTCTTGTAAACAAGCTAATAATTCTCATGAGATAGAACAAGTAAAAAGACTGAAGTTCCAAGTCGAGGGGCTGGAGTTCCCAGGAGTCTGTCCAGTCCATTCAGCAACACCACAGCTGGGGAGAAAACGAGGGGCATTTTTTCTTTTTCTTTTTTTTTTTTAATTTTTTTTTTGTTTGTATTTTTTTGTGTTTTTTGTTAAAATCTTCATTACTTAAAGCTGAGAGAGAAAAAAGCCAACTCAGGAGCCCTTTTCAAGGATGGCTCATTGTCTCTAGACTGAATAAATCACACTAGTTTCGAGAGAACCTTTTTTTTTTTTCCCATTTAATGACTTATAAAAGCCGCGGGCTGGCCGTGGCCGGGCTCAGAGGCGGGTCTGGGCCTCGGGGACGTAGATCTCGATGCTGTCGGCGCTCTCGGTGGCCGAGTTCTGCCGCACGGATGCCGCGCGCTTGGCCGCCATCAGCCGCTTCCGCGCCTCCTGCCGCTGCTTGTCCGAGTCGGAGCCTTTGTCCCGGCTCAGCTGCGATTTGGACTTGGCCGGCTTCTTTGGCACTGGAGGGGGTGGTTTCTTCTCTTCCTTTAGGGAGACAGTAAGGAAAAACCCAGACCTGATATAAACGTGCGCAGCTGGGCACCAGCTCGGCCCCGGTGGGGCCTTGCGGGAGGGACTGGGATCGTGTCACGGAGAGCGGCTCTGGAGCAAGACACCCCTCAGAATCAGCTGCTCCGGTTTCTACAATGGGTCGTTTTACATTTCATGGAGTCACAGAATGTCTCCTCAATGGGAAGGGACCCAGCACAACCATGGAATCACAGAATGGTCTGGGTTGGAAGATGGTCCAGTTCCACCCCCTGCCCTGGCAGGGATGCCTTCCACTAGACTCTGTCCAACCTGGCCTTGGACATTTCCTGGGATGGGGAGTCCACAATCCAGAGGCTGATGATCCACAACAAGGATAGGATCATCAAGTCCAACCCCTGCACGGACACACCTGCAGGACACCCTGTCCCTGAGAGCATTGTCCAAACGCTCCTGCAGCTCTGGCAGCCTTGGGGCTGTGCCCATTCCCTGGGGAGCCTGGGCAGTGCCCAGCAGCCTCTGGGGGAAGAACCTTTCCCTGACATGCAGCCTAACCCTCCCCTCCATGCAGCTTCCATGGTACAGGGCTCTCCTGGAGTGGCCTGGAGTTCACAGACTCTCTGGTTCAGCTGTAGTGCAGAGCACAGCACAGGCAGCACGAAGACACAACTTAATGTGGAACTGCAAAATTTTAATAAGCCACCCTGCCCTGAGCCACAGTCCTCCCTACCCTTACCTGCAGAGCCAGGACACCACCTCTCCTACATTTTCCAAAGGTTCCAGTTGTTTTTCACATTACTTAGGTACCAGGGATAGTTAAACCCATCCACACAGTGCTGGGAACACTTGAGGCCCCTGCACCACTGCTCACCACACCAGGCTCTCTCCATCCAACACCTTTTCCCCTTGTACAAGGATGTTCCCACTATTACTCAAGAGGAATGGCCTTGGTGCCCTGCAAGGCCGTGAGGTGACAAGTGCAGGATGGCAAAAGCCCTTGAGAGCATCTGTTTGCAGACAAAACCAGACCTCAGATACCCCAAATGTGTGCAAGGTGCTCTGGCCACTCCCCAGTGCCCCTCACTCACCTTTCTCTCCGGTGTCTCTGCCAATTGCCAGCTATTAGCTTTAAGGTGGTACAGCTCATCAAACTTCATGCTGATGTCTTCAATGGACAGCTGGAGGAGATCCCAAAATCCAGCCAAGTCCTGGGCTGTGGGTCTGGGATTGGCGTTAGGGTTCTAGAAGGGGAAGCATTAAAAACACCCTTTCAGAAAGAACACACCCAGCAGAGCAGTGTGCACAGCACATTCACCCCTTTTACATCTGCCTGCAAACAAACCCAGTGAGAAGCCACAGGAGACACCAGCCCTGAACATGGATGCACAAAGCCATGATTTATAGCCCAAATAATTTCTGCCCAGCTTAGGAAGCAGGTCCTGACTGCACTTCTACAGCAGAGTAATCCCAAACCAGACACTCAGTGCTGGCACTAACCCCACAGCAGGAACCTTCAACAGCAGGTGCCCAGCACGGGCACCAGAGCCACAACACTGGTTTCTTACACAGAGACCCTGATTTCAGGGTGGGAAATAATGGAAATGGACACCCAGCTCTGATGCCTGGGTGCAGCACTCCAAGGAGCCAAACTGAGATTTCATGAGCCACATTATTTTGCTACATTTCCCCCCAGAACAACCTGAAAGCATCAGTACTTCTCAGGCTGGGTTGAAAAATTTAAAGCAGCTTAAGTTTCTTCCAAGAACAGGATTTTCCCAGTTCCCAGACAGCTGAACCACCACTGCAGGCCCTGGAAAGCACGGGATCAAATCTGAGCAGCTCACACAAAGCTCTGCTGGTGCTGCTGCTCAGCTGGGATCAGCACTTTACCCCCTCCTGCTCCTCAAGCAACTCCAAGATTATTTTGCATGTAAAGGGGAATTCACCTCTGAGGAAGTTCGCAAAATCCATATTACTATAAAGCCTGAGGGGAAAACCAAACAACAGATTCCATCAATCCCCATTAGCCCAGGTCAGCTCCGAGCAAGGGCAAACCCCTGCATTCCCTTTCAAAGATCAATTCCCAGTGAGCTGGGGACAGTGTCACCAGCCACACACGCCAAGTGAGCACGTTTGGTCAAGAGCAGACTTTTCAAACAGTCCCCCCTATTTGGCCCAACCTCAGGGGTTTGCCTCAAAAAGCCCTTCAGAAGCAGCTAACCCAGCCCTCCCCCAGGCTGGCACTGCAGGCTGTGGCTGCACTGGCTTTGTTCTCACAGGGACAGCAGCCTGTTAACACCTGACCAAGTCCCTGTAGTGCTGTTGAAAGGCACCCTCTCAGAAACCAGGAAAAAGAGATCCAGACTCACCAAGTTTTGTTCACAGAGGCCGTGGAATTGCTGGAACTTCTGTGACATTAGTAACTGTGCACTGCCCACTGCACTCAGGACTTTTCCTAAGACTGAGGGGGAGAAAAAAAAAAAAAGGAAAGAAAAAGATCTGAGTTGACCATTAAATGTAGCAATGAGCTCCAGTGTTTCTGGAGCAAAGAAACAAGTCATCAGAAAAGCAGTTTCAGAGATCCTCAAGGCACTAACTGCTCTCAGGAACAAGATGTTTTCAAACTACATTTGTCTGCCATTGCTCCTTTTGGCAGGCCAAACACAGGTCTGTCTGAGGACATTACAACATCCAAGCTGGCAGAGAGCTCCTCAAACTGCCCTCAGCCCCTCAGAGGAGGCACCAGCACCACCTCAGCAAGGTCTGCTGGCACCTGCTTAGAGATCCCAGCCTGCTCTCCCAGCCCTGTACAAGGAAAGGTGACACAGGGACCACTCTCCAGCCTCCCTGTACCAGCAGGGATTAACACACAGGCCAGGGCTTTTAACACCCAGGACTTCATGGTGCTCTCAGCGGTTTTTCCAAGCAGCCTCTGGGCACGGACACGTTCCTCTGCTCATGAGAGGAAATACAGTCTGGGCTTTTCCCTTCCAGAGGCAGGTTCAGAGCCCCATGTGCCGGCAGCTGCATCACGAGCGGGGACCACCTGAGTCCTGCCCCTGCTCTGCTGCTGCCTCTGACCCTGCTCGGAGCGTTGGGAGCTCTTGGTGGGACAAGTGCACCCTGGGCTCTCTCACCCACCAAGGCTGTGGTTACACAATCAAGCAGCCCGCTCCTGGCAGTCACAGGAACAATGCCATGCAGGTCTTGCTGTCTTTCCTTCCCACAGGTCAAGCCAGGCCAGCCTGAGGCAGGGAGATCTCTGGCATGGCCTGTCCCCCTGGCAGCCAGGGCAGCACCTCAGGGAATCGGATTAGGGATTATCTCCTGGAGCCCCAGCAGTGACAGTGAGCTAAAACTGAGCCTCACCTTTGTTTCACCTTTCTCAGGTTTTAAAAACATCAAAACCAGGCTCCACACAAAGATTCTGCCCTCTGCGGCCTTGTCACCCACTCCTGTCACTCTGTATGCACCAGAGGCATGATTCCCACTGCAAAAAGCCCAGGTTTTGCCAAGGCATTTAAAAAGAAAGGAACAGGTCCAGCTGGGACTGAACCCCATAAAAATCAACTGGCCTCGTGTTCCCTGTTCCACGCTTTTGGTGTATCCAGCACAAATTCAGTGAGGCTTTCCTATGTGAAGAAACCTCCTCTTTGCTATAAAGACAAGTTCATCAACCGAACTGAGCAAACAAGCTCAGAAGTTGTATTCCTTCTGCCCCACTGCCAGCTAAGCTTTTCCCTGCCTGTTTGAGAGTAATGGGTGGGGCAGAGAGATCCCACAGCCTCCCTGAAAGCTTTTTCCAATTAACCTTTTTTAAGATCAAATCTATTTAAGCTTTTAGCAGTTTTGAGTGGTCAGAAGCTGCACCATCCCCTGCACGTCTTTTATGCTGCATCACAGCATTATTTCTTACTCCATTTGCTACAGGAAGTTACATTACCCTTTCCAAGGAAAAAGCATTCCTTGTTCCATCCTCATCTCCATGCTCTGGCTCTGTGGGCTGTCAGCAATTTCACTGAACCCCAGAATGGTTTGGGAGAGAAGGGACCTTAAAGCTCATCTCATTCCATGGGCAGGGACACCTTCCACTAGACCAGGCTGCTCCAAGCCCTGTCCAACCTGGCCTCAGACACTTCCAGGGATGGGGCAGCCACAATTTAACTGACCCAATACTCGGCTCCAACTGCTTCTTGAGGGAGGAGCTGCTGGGCTGCTGCCCACACCCACCTTCCTCAGAGAGATTGTTCTCTTTGGTCTCCTGGTCCATCTGGCGGCACCAGCCCTCCAGGCGCTCGGTCTCCGCCTGCAGCAGCTTCAGGAACCAGAAGCCGTCTCGCCGGCAGGGCCCCGGCTGCGCCGGCTCCGCCGGCGACGTGGAGGAGCTCTCGAGCCAGGGGTCAGGAGGAGGGAGAGAAGAAGGCTCCAGGGCCGGGTCATTGTTTTCTCCATAGGAGAGGTTTCTCTTAATCTGTGAGGGCTTGGCTGGTTGCCTGGTGGAGGCATCAACACCAACAGAGTTGTTGTGCTGGGGGCACTCAGCGAGGCTTCTCTCAGATGATTTACAGCTGGAGTTATTGGGCTCCTGCGTGTCAGAGTCTGTGTCCTGTTTGGAGGACATGCTGCGAGAGTGGCTGTTTCTGGAGGGATCAAAAGCCACAGTTCAATAGCAGAGCTCGGCCTGGCTGGCCTCCCACACTGACAGCAAAATCCATGGCCACAGCAGAGCCTCTCCCTGCCCCTCCTCACACACAGACGCACCACACACTCAGACAGACAGAATTATAAGGTTGCCTGCTTACTGCAATCGGCCGTTCAGACGAGAGGGCTGACGCATGGCTATAATTACAGCTTGGAATTTTTTTATTTTTTATTTAATTTCAAGCTCCCATTGATTTGGCTGTTAGAGAACAAGTGCTTTTTGCAGCGGGTGTGCGCTGTGGAGGAAGAGGTCTCTGTGGGCCCCATTCAACACCACTCACTGGCACAAAGCAGGGAAAAAGGTCTAAGCACAAGTGGGAGAGGCACAATTTAAAATAAAAGGAAACTGCACAAGCTTGCGTCTCACTTACCGCCACTCGTCCTCTACCTGTACCCCGATGGACTGGAATTTGGTGGCTGGTGGAGGAGGCTCCTCTTTTGCCACTGGCTGAAGGCAGTCAACCTTATTGAACAAAAAAAAATACAGACAAAAACAGACACAAGAACTTGCGGCTGGAATCCACGTTAGTAGACCAGGAGTGTGCACACACACAGAGCATGTTGACACCACACGGGAGGGCTGGCTAAGGACAGGCACGAGGCTACTGCTCAGCTCTGCTCCCACCTCAAGATCAGGGCTGTGTCCTGCCAGGCTGCTGCCACCACCTGTGCCAAGAGCCCTGGGCTCTGCATGGCTGGGGCTGTGTCCCTGTGCCTGTGGCATCCCACACAGCCAAGGACCACGGCACTCAAGGGAGGACAGCGAGGTGATTGAGACTGACAGCAAAGCCTCTCTCCCAGGGATTGACACCCTCCATGGCTCTGGATAAGAGGGTTGGAAGGTTTTAGGAAAGAAATCCAGGTGACTTAGGAACCAGCTCAGAAAAGGAAAAGGAGAGGAAGGCAGTCAGCCTCTCCAGCGTGTTTCTCTCCCCTTGCTGCCCTTTCAGGTGTTCTGTCCCACCAGCCTTGCAGAGAGGCCTTCACTGTCACCTGCCTGAACTGGCCTTGCTGTAAAGCTGATGGAGAACTCGTTCAGCACACACAGAGCAGCTCAAAGCTCAGATCCTGCACTGGGAGCTGCCCGAGTTCTCCTCTGCTGGCAACCAGCATCTGGGACAGACCCAGAGCTCACAGCCACCTGTAACTGAGAAACCTGTCCCAGAGGAGGGCACAGCCCCGGAGGATGCAGTTTTGCTGACTAAAGCATGGATTTACACTACTCACTGGGTTCTCATTTGACTGTGTAATCAACAGCTCATTTCCATTGATTCCCACAGAGTTAAATGCTTCCAGCAAGTGAAGCACTGGGAACACTGGGCGGCAAGGAATTGCTCCCTCCTGCCTGCAACCCTGGGACCGTTTGGCACTGCAGAGCCCATCCACAGGGACATCAAGCAGAAGGGCCCGCCTCTCAGGGGAGACTTGTCCCTAGAACCATGGTGGACAAGGAGCAGACTGCAGGGAAGCAGTACAGAATACAGGGCACAGGCAGACTGGCAGCAAAAGGCCTCTTCAGAGGAACTCACTCAGATAACATGGCCCCTCTGCTCTAGAAACCATTTTCAATTTGTTCTGAAAGAACTTAGTTCTTTCTGGGCTGTGAAGAGAAAGTGCTGCTCTCACCCTGGGAACACTGGCAGTTATTCCAACAAGGCAGTGAGTGTCTCTTGCTATTCTAAGTGAGCTCAGATGCACACCTGGTCACAGAAAAGGCACACGCTAAATGGATAGGGTAAGGACATTCCTTGGGACAAAGGAGAACAAACTATTCCATACTTGTATTCCTATAGACGATAGCTTTCTTTTGGGGATATTCTCCACTTTAGGCTCTTCGTTAGTCAGAGTCCCTTTGTCACTTTTCAAAGTTGCATTTTTCTGAGGTAACTCTGGAGTGTCTCTGGCCGGAGTCACGACGCTGCCCCTGGTCACGCTGGGTGTCCTGGTGCTGTCCAAGCTGTCTGAGGAATTGCTGAGCCCCGACTGGCTGGTGACCTCGCTCTTGTGGTCCTGGCTGTCCAGGTAGGTGTCCTGCGCCGACTCGGTGCTGCTCTGCACAGTGACAGAGATGAACGGCTTGGACGTGGTCCGAGGTGGGACAGGAGGTGGAGTCTTTTTATATGCCACTAGGCATGATGAACCTGCAAGGATGGAGGGGGGAGAACGGAGAACGCAGGAGGACAGGTTGGAGGGAAAGAGATACAGTGAAAGAGAGAGAAAAAGCAGGTCAGTCACGACATCCAAGAGGAGCCTCCGAGCAGCAGCTGGAGGCAGAGGTGCAGAACCAGCCCACAGGCAGCAGC
The DNA here is from genome assembly GCA_013397725.1 of Rhagologus leucostigma. Classification (NCBI taxonomy): domain Eukaryota; kingdom Metazoa; phylum Chordata; class Aves; order Passeriformes; genus Rhagologus; species Rhagologus leucostigma. The sequence continues at coordinate 242,785 of VZTD01002942.1, forward strand.
TCACGCCGGGGACCCACACCAAAGCATAGGGGAAGCGAAGGCAGAGCCAGAGCTAGCTTGCAAAAGAAGTCAAAAGGAATACCATGATGCGTGGAAATCTGGAAATGGAGAAGAGGGATAGAAAAGCCTCCCAAGAAAGCTACAGGGTTTGGCAGGTGTAAGCCTCCACAGTGGGGAAATATTCTTTGGCTAAACCCTATGTTTTAGTGTCCTAGTACAGCCAAGTGTCTCAGCTCTTTGTCCCATCAGTTGACAAGTTTCAGTGTCTGGATCAGGGTGATGGTTTTTCCTATAAAAATGGAAAGAAGCCATAAAATGTGTTAGATGTTGATGGCAGGAACACACATTTGAAGCCCCTGACAAGCCCAGCTGCTCTACGCCAGGGGAAAAGACCCAAGAGTGGTGAGGCTGCTATTCCGTGGCCCCAGATTCAAGTGGTAGCAAGGCTGGAGATGTGTGCCCAGCAGACACAGAACACATGTATCCCACACGTATGGATAGTTACGTGGCTGGCCACACGAACCAGGACAGCAGCCACAGCCCCAACCTGCTCCTGTCTCTGGCTGGACAGGATGGAAGTCCACCAGCAAAAATACATGTAAAATACAAGTAAAATCCACGTGGATCCTGCAGCAGCTGTGTTCAGGCTCTCAGTCTGTCCAGGATATACAAGCCCCTGAGGCCACAGTCCCACTCCAGCTGCTGTCCAGCCAGGACAGGCTGCGCTGGGCAGGGCACGGCCAAACACGCTGACCAGCCACCTTCCTACACACAACTGAACCCCTTTATCCCCCTACCCCTGTACTCCTGGTCCTCCCCAAATCACCAGACTCCCTTTCTCATCCTACCTTTGGTTCCTCCTGTTACATGTCCTGTGCAATCCCCAACTGCTTTTCCCCTGCAGCCCACAACACATCCCAGCCCTTGCCAGCAGCCTCCTTAGTCCCAGAGATCTGCACTTACTCCCCATGTCACACCTGCCTCAGCATTTCCAACAGAGCCAGTCCTGAGCATCCCTGGGAGCCACATTCCCTGTGGGGCAATCACAGAGCTGCCCCATGAGCCTTACTGACAGTATGTGGACATGCCTGCATTTACACATCCTACTGTTTACCATATTAAGAGCTAAAGCTCCACTTCAGAGGAGGAACTAAAAGTGAGGAATTACAGAGGAGGAGATCTGTGTTTCCAGCAGCATTTCTGTGCCCAGAGATGCTGAGCAGCACCGTAGCAGCACCACTGATGCCCGAGATGGCCACCTAAAAACAGAGACTAGACAAGAATAAGAGAATAAAGGTAGGTATTTATTTGAAGGGCCTTCAAAGGTACACCCTGGGGAGTCAAAAGGCTACACCCAAGATGGTTGCCAGGTCACGGGTTCTTCACACTTCTATAAGTTTGGTCCATTTGCATATCAGGGTTAATTCTCCAATTAAAACTTCAGTTAATGATGTAACTACCCCAAGTTTTCTGCCCTCTTCAGAGGCCTTAGTTAACATATTTTGGGCCTAGGACACTCTGGGTGTCCTTGGAGAGCAAGCTTGGAGAAGTGTGTTCTGTCTAAGCAGCATGAGAGAACAGCAGCTAACAGGCCACACGAAACCTCAGAGTTACACACCAGGCAGTACGGGACTTGAAAAATAGAAAAGTTAAAACCTAAGGCATCACCATAATGGTGCTGCTGGCAGAGAAGTCAGAGGCCTGTGCAGGCCTGCCAACCCAGCCTGGATGTGCACAGGAGCTTAGAAAGTACCAAATGCATCCCAGTTCCCTCTGGCCACTACACCAAGTCCAGCACAAACTGAGCAGTGTCCTGATGGCAGGAGAGCAGGACCCATCCCACCACCCTCTGACTCACACGGGTGAGGGGTGACCACAGGCCCCCTGCCAGAGCTGCCTGATGTGGAGCATCATCTCCAACAGCAATTCCTTGGCCCAGTCTCATGGCCTGACTCACACAGCCCATCCCAATGGGGCAGTGCAGGAGCAGCCTGGCCAGAGCCACAGCAGAGGCAGCCCTGGATCAGCTGAGCCTACACCCCAAAACAACAGGTTACTCCTGTTCCTGCACCAGGGCTACAGTGGCCACTGGCCAGGGCAAGCCAGAGCCACCCCAGCTGGCAGAGATGAAAGCATGTTACATGTCTCTTCAGTTAAATACCTCCCTATGGCCCCTGTCATTCTCCAGGGACAGTGCCCAGGGTGCCCTGATACCCACAGCCCCTGTGACACTGTCCTGCTTGGAGCTGGACTGGCCACAGCCCTTGGTGGCTTGGCTGGCACGGTCACCACGAGCTCAGCCAGCTCCCCAGCTGCTGTGGACACTAGCAGGGCTGGAACTGGAAAGGAAATCGATGCCTGTTTGACATCAAACAGCCCGACTAGGCAAAACAAGGGGAGGGCACAGCAGCACAGAGAGCTTCTGGGGCAGATCAGTGGTGTCCAGACCCAAAGTCATTCTCACTTACCAACAGGCAGCACGAACACTGTTTGTGCTGCTCTCTTAAAGGGGGAGACCACAGCATCCCCCCGGCTTGTTCCTGGGGTCCCTTCGTGCCACCTGGCTTGGCCGAAGGGCAGCACAGGCTTTGCTGGAAGGGAAACACCCACGACCAACATAACACACCCTTGTTCATGTATCTGTGTTCAAAGGGTTGACTACCCAAAAGTAAGTCTAAGGCTCTAAGAAACATTGCAAATGACAAACACAAAGGGATCAGGAGCTTTGAAGAACTGGGGGTGCATTAGTTAGTGCAATTGCAAATGAACCCCACTGAAGCCCTCTGCAAACACAAACCAGGACTTCTGACTGCCCAGCAAATTCAGAAACCACACCTTGCTAGGATGGGCTTCAAAAGCCAAAGTCAGAGCAAGCCCACCCCGAACAGTCTGTCCTTGGCCCTCAACACAACGCTGAGCTAAGGTTCAGTGCTTCCTGCATCCATGGGAAGAGATAAAACTTGAGGAAACAAGAACATGCCTGTGTTTCCACAGGAGAAGCAGGCAGCATTCCCTCCTGGCTGAGGCCAATCCTACCAGGCAGGAGCATTCCAGTTGCTGACTTACCCCTCCAAAGGGCTACAGCTCAGCAGGCATGGATCTACTCTGGACTTGTTGAGGTTACACATTTTAAAATCAGCTTGTGCTGCAATGTGGAACTACAGTTCCTGTGGGCACTGGAGCAGGACCTCACTGCAGGACCATCAGCTCAGTTTGCTTGGGAACACCATCCCTGCTCCAAAAAGGTGTGGAACAGGAGAACATGGAAGTCATGCTTAAGCTTCCAGTTTCGCAGCACTAGGCTCCTCCTGCTCACAGGATCTTCCAAGGCTTATTTCAGCAAGCAGTTGGAATTCACAGCATGCTGTGGATGATTGATTTTGGGGAGGAGGATGTTTGTTTATAGCCTTTCTTCTATAATTATTTTTAGAAAGCAGCATGTTTCCAAATTAGCACCTTGCACCTGCCCTCAGGGGCTTGGGCAATCCGCAAGGATGCAGCCCTGGGCAGAGGAGCTGTATGCAGAGCCCTACACTGGAAACTCCTCTGGACACTCAAAAACCAGTTGGGCATGCTGGGATCCTCTCCCTTTCCTTCCAGAGGTGTTTGCTTCTTGGAAGACTAAAAGTAGAGTCATAAGAGAATGTGAAATCCAGCCCCTGTTCCCACTCCACCAGGCTGGTACCTGCTCAGTACCTGGCAGCAGCACCACGAGCACAGCCAAGGTATGTGGGGTCAGATTTAAGCACCACAATTGCCCTCAAGTGTGTCTGGCCTGAAGTGCCAGTGTTCTGCTGCTATTGCTGATTCAATACAGCCTGGTGACATTTCCAATCATTCCAGGAACTTCAAAGACCTACGCAAACCATCCTTATTTTTGTTAAATCACCTCAAAGGCCCCCAGCCACAGTCAGCTGTGGAGGCAGGTTCCCCTGCCCTCAAACATCAGCAAGGCTGGCTGCTATCCCTGTCCTGCTCCATGTATCCCCCTTTCCCCATGGGAAGGGCTGGAGGAACAACCTCATTTCCTCACACATGAAGCAGAACGCTCTGAAATAATCTCTCCTACAAGACAAGCTCATTTGCCTTTTAAATAAAACAACCATAGAATCATCTTGCAGCAAACAGCATCAGTGGCATTATCTCCTCGGAGATTGCAGCTGCAGGGCTTTGGGCTGGCCTTTGCCACAGGGTCTCCCAGCTGGAAGGAGCTGCTTTGGGAGGCAGTTTCCAACAGCAAAGGGAACTGGAACAGCTGCATTCCAAGCGACCTGACCTCTGATTTTCATCAGCTCAAGGAACACTTCAAGGTTGGAGCTGTAATGAACTGTAGGATGTTTATTTGTAGAGAGTCCAAGTGAAAATGAGCCCCAGTGACAATTCGTACCGAAGACAACACAGACACATGGATTTTATGGTTCATAACAATCACTTCAGACCTGATTTTTTTCCTTCTGCACACTGAAGGTCAAGATACCTGTACCAGTGAGAGGCACTGCTGAGAAACCTAACCAAATTTTGTTAGTCAACAGGAAAATCATACAAGTCAGAAATCATAGAGGCTTGGGTTGGAGAGACCTTAAAGCTCATCTTTTTCCACCCCCTGCCATGGGCAGGGACACCTTCCACTATCCCAGGTTGCTTCAAGCCCTGTCCAACCTGGCCTTGGACACTGCCAGGGATGGGGCAGCCACAGCTTCTCTGGGCACCCTGTGCCAGGGCCTCACCACCCTCACAGGATGATTTTTCTCCTAACCTAAATCTCTCCTCTTTAAAACAATTTCTGCTTGTCCTATCACTATCTGCCCATGTGAAAAGTCACATGGCTCCCATATATTTCCATCTAGACATGATGGGAAATGCCTGTGAAGATGCCACCTCTTGCTCTGACAGAATGACTGTCTGTAGAGTGCTGGAGGAGATTTAAAAGAAGTTTTACAGTGGTTAAACAAAACTCCTGGAAAGCGAAGTCAAGTGACTGCACTTGTTCAGAGAGGCAGTTTATGGAAATGCTATAAATACCTCCTGCCTCAGTGCTTCCCCTTTGTAAATCTCAGTAGCAGTGATCTTTGAAAAACTAAGACTCTCACCTTGGTACTACACAGAGGTAACACACACCTGATGGTAACCACGAGCAGGCTGTGGGAGCCAGGGCAGGGCCGTGGGCTCTCCTGCCAGTCCTCACTCCAAGCTGCAGGGTGACCCCAGGAGCAGCAGCATCCTGGCGCAAGCAGCTCCCCACAGCACAGCCCAAACCACATGCCACCTCCGTGGTGGTGCCCATGGAGCCCTGCAGAGTGACCAGCCCAGCAGAGCCCTTTAACTCTCAGATGATCCCAAGGAACACTGTGAACACTTCACCAGCTGTTTCTGCTCATCACAGAACCCATACACAAGCCAGGCTGTGCTTGTGAGTCAGAGGACAGAGAATTCCCCAGGAGCTCCTCCCAGGCAGCAGCACCAGGGAAGAGTCCTCTCACCTGTTGTGACAGCCCTGCACAAACCCAGCCTGGACACTCAAATCACCCTGAGTACTTCTGAAGGAGGTCAGAGGAGAAATTCAGCACTGCCCTTATTATTGCCCTACCCATCCTCAGCTTTCAGCCCAAGCACGGCTCAGGCAGAGCAGCGGTGCTTGGGCATGGCTGGAGTGGCAGCTGGGACAAGGGGACCACTGCAGGCTTGTCACTTCTCCCACCACATAATGCTCTTGTTCCCAGGACAGAGAGCCAGGCCTTGGGCTCTGTGCCACGGGACACCCCCAGCCCAGCTCTGGGACTCCAGGCAGAGGCAGGAGCACCGTGGCAGTGTTAGGCAGCACAGCAAAGGGCAGGTGGGTCTGCAGCAGGGACCAAGGAGAGGTGAGGGGCAGCAGGCTGGGGTCACAGCCGGACACTCCAAGGCAGGAGTGTCACTCTGACCACTGCAGCTGTTCCCACCAGCAGCTACGGAAGAAGAGCAGCCCTCACTCAGAATTACACCCCAGTCACTTTTCCTGACCCATGGGAAGCGGCTATTTCCCCCTGAACAGCATGAAGTCACTTGTGAGATAAGCACAGAGCGGGGAGATGCCCTTCCTGAGCACCACTGCTCCCACACAGGCTCCTCTGGGAGCAGCCTCCACCCAGCCCCACACGTGCCTGACCCACGCTGCAGCTCCCCCTTGGCACAGCCTGTACCAGGTTTGCTGACTGCATTTCAGCTATCTGGCATTTTGTTACACAAAGAAGTAATGTCTTAGCTTTAAGCAAACGCCTTCCTCAAAGCCCTCCCTGAGCAGCCAGAGAGGCTGTCACAGCATTAAACAGACCTGTGCCAATAGGTCTTCGCTGCCCAGCTGGGAGACACTTCCAAGTGCAGCTCCAGCCAGCACACGGCTGTCAGAGATTTGTTACCCTTTGCTCCTGTTCGGGTCCAGCACACCCTGCTCACAGCACTCCTGTACACCCCAAAGGCTCTGCTGGCAGGACAGTATTTTATCACCCGTGTATCCATCTGGTACTTGGTGTTAGGAAAAAAAGGACTGCCCTGCACTTGCCTGACCCCTGCCAAGTACAGCAAGTTCCTGCATATCACTGAAATGAAAGAACTGGACATACCTGCAGAAAAAGGACCTCAAACTCAAGGCAGCACCTCTCAAATGTTGCAGTCAGAAACAAATACAGAAGCAAAGGGCTTGCTCTGAACATCAGCTGTGTGTTTGTAGACTAACAGTAGAGCTCTCATCCAGAAATGCACCACAAAATGCTCTGCAGAACCATTTGTGTTCTCTGGTCAACCGTGACTGAGATGCCCTTAGGGAGAGCTGCAGCCCATGTCACCTCAGAGCCACCACGCAGGGTGACCAGGGATGCCTGGGGCAGGCACGGGGGCACTCAGGGCTGCGTGAGCCCCAGCAGCCAGTTCTAATCATAGACCCTGTACTTTGGGAGGGAACATTTAACCAGAGCACGAAAGGCTGAGAGCTGTGAACTCTTTACATGAGGGACTTTGGATTTTTCAATGTACCAGAAGTTTAAGCATCATGGAGATGCTCCAATTTAGAATTCCTGAGCACAGAAATGATAATAAGCACTGATACACTGAGAACTATTACACTGGGAAGGCAAGGCAGGTTGCTTTTGTAAAAAAAAAAAGCCCCTTATAGAAGGTCACAAATTTAAAAGAGCCATGAAGCAACAGAAGACACCCCCCAAGAATGCTGGGGGTTAAAAATAGGGTACCTCACATTGCTGGCTCCTGGCAGATCTGGCCATCCCTCCTTTCAGCACAGCCTGCTGCAGAGTCAGCAGGGACACAGCAGATGCTGCAGGGGACACCAGCCACAGGCACTCCCAAACCCAGCTGCAGCAGCTGACACTGGGGCTGCTGTGTGTGCTAGAGGAGACACTGTGATTTCTCCCCGCCCTCCCTAAAGCGATTGTCAGGGGTTTTAAAGTGAGTTGAAGCCATGGTGAGCAGCTCCACCCTGCTCCAGCCACACATCCAGCCAGTGTCCTTCTGTCCTGGGGGCTCAGACAGATCTCCAACCCAGCCAGCACAAGGCATCAGCCAAAAGGAGCATTCCCTGCCTCTCCCTGCCCCAGAGGTTAATTCATTAACAACCACCAAGGTCCCCAAACCCAACCATTCCGCCTCAAGAAGTCACCGACTGGGAAGAGAAAAGCCATGAGCACAGTGCCAGGAGGAGCAGAACTGCATCTCTGATGGGGGGGGTGCCTGATCCCCAGGGACGGGGTCCCTTGCCAGCTCACTGCCCAATTAGTGCACACACTTTTTCCACACAGGGGCTGGACTGAAGGGATGGTCCATCAGTTCAGCGCTCCTTTGCTCCGTGCTGGGACTCAGGATGTGCTTATCCCCTCCAAAAGCCTCACTAATGAGGGCTTTCCACACCAAAGAGGTGAAGCAGCACCTCTTTGTGGGAGCCCAAGCTCACCGAGCCCTGGGATCTCTGATCAACAGCCACACTCCTGGTGTCCACCCAGCCCAGGACCCCGCACCAGGAATGCAGCACCAGAGTCCCCAGCAGCACCTGGACTGTCCTGCCAAGTGGGCACAACAGAGTCATCAGTGATTCCTCCTGCTGCCAGATCCTGGCCCCTCCAGCACAGCCAGGGCTGCCAGAGCAGCTGAGAGCCCACCCAGGCAGGCCTGGAGCTCCATCCCCGTGGCCATGCACAGCCCTTCCCCAGCCAGGCCCCTGGCCGCGGGCACCCTGCGGCACAGGATGGTGAGCAGAGGCCATGGGAGAAAGGCCAGTGGAACTCTAATCCCACGGCAGGTTTTCTAGGAGTGGAAAGCTCTGGGCAACAGGAGCCCAGCTCAGCTTTAAGGCCACACCATTTCTCCCTGCTGGCCTTTGTGCAGAGGATGCAGAAATGGGGTCCCACAGTGCTAAGGAATCACCAAGCCATGAAGCCCAGGGCTTGCTGCACCACCCAGCAGCCTGCTTGCTACAGACACCTCCTCCTCACTCACAGCTCCAGAGGGCTCTGACCCCGGCCTGAGGCACGGCAGGCACAGGGGGAGGGAGCAGGCCCCGGGCTGCGGCAGAGTGGGGATGCCAGGATAGGGGTTGAAATGCCAGGACAGGTGTGCTCTCTGCACACACAGGAACCAGGAACAGGGGAATAGGGAACACAGAGAACCCACACTGCCACTTGTCCTGCCTCTGCAGAAGGCAAGGAAGCCCTGCAGATACCCTGCCAACACATATGCACAGAGCAGCCAGTCCTCTTCAGAGGGCCATCAGCAAGGGGCTCAGCTCCGAACCATCCGTGCCACAGAGGACTTCTAGAGAGAGCAGGCACTTCCATCAGCCCCTGGCACTGGAACAGGTCACATGGACTTTCCTGCAGCCAGTGGCAGGTAAGAGAATGCAAGACTAGACAGACTGGAGCACACAGCACCTCACAGAGCCTGCCCATCAGCTTAGCATCCCACCACTCCACTCCCAGGGCTCCAGGACCACTCCAGAACTATATGGACCACAGCTTACTGACCACGTATCAGCCAAAAGCTCCTCAGACAGTGAGACAAGCTGTGCTGAAAGGTGCTGCCACAACAAGAGCAGCAATCCTTTCTGCTGATGCACTGAAGCATCATCCACTTCATCCTCCCGATGCAGGGACCTGTGCCTGCAGCACCTCACCCAGATGTGGCAAATAAAAGCTCAGCAGCAGCACAAGGAAGTGTCCACTGGACTCGACCACACACACAGGTGGTCAGTGCAGCAGCATAACCTCGCAGTGCCCAGGGCAGCTGGTCAGAGACATCTGCCAGCAGGTCAGAGACATGAGAGGCCTGCTAGCAGAACAGGAGAGAGAAAACACAACTGAAGATATCTAGAGATTTGCATTCCAGAGGGTATTTCTCAGGAATAGCAGTTACGGCAGGCAGGCCCCATCCCTCCTTGCTTTAAACACTCACTGTGGCAGTCCCAAAATGCCAATTCTGCTGCTCTGGGACTGCAGGGTCTGTTCTGCCAGCTGCACTCTGCAGCTTTGTGTCTGGGCTGGATTGGGCTCTGCAGCCCTGAGTGTCTCTAGGAGAGAGGCATGAGACATCCCAGGCCACGGATAACAGGCAGAGGGGGAAGGGAACTGGGTGCCACAGAATTCCTGTCCCGCAGCAGTGACCAGTCCCTGCACCCCTCTCCCTGTTCAACGCTGCCCTTTCTGCAAGGTTTGCTCAGGGTTATCCAGCACAGACACGGAATTAGGGCATAAATGTGAACCAGACAGGAATTAGCCAGTGCCACCAGGTTACAGGCTGCTCCCCTATCCCTCCTCCACATGGGATGTTATCCTGCTGCTCTGCAAAGCAGCAAACTGCAGGGAGCGGGGGATGCCTTTGGAGGGGACATGTAAGGAATGATGGCGAATCCTCCATGTACCCACTGCTGTATCCACTTCTAAGTGCACTGAGGGTATTAGCATTAATCATCAAAGTGTTTAGCATAATTAGGGAGGTCTTTTTAGTTTTTCTCCAAGCTAGTAGTTTCTAGAATCTCCTGCAGAAGTAAGTTCCACCAGCTAATGAGGCACTGCATGAAATATCCTCTCCCTTCACCATCACTTCACTTCATGCACTGCCACATCACTCAGAGGATGGCATATGTGGATGCTTTTAACTCGCTTCCCTGCCACTGCAGAAGTCCAGGGAATCTCAACACACCTCCTCAAAGTCACAGCCAGTCAAAATCCATATGGCCAGAAATGGCTGGAAACCATGGCAAACCGAATCTCTTCTTGTCTATGTCAGAGCTCAGCAGCTCAAACAGGCTATTTTAGGTTATGCTGATTGCTGAAGCCCCAAATCCAGTCATTCCCAAGCATTTGCTCACGTGTCACAGGAGACACATCTCAAGTTCTCCACGTACAGGCAGCAAGCTGCACCCTGAGCACAAAAATAAGTGCAATAACCCAAGCCTTGCCATCTCAGAAAGGCGAGTGTATCAGTCCAGCACGGCACAAACAGCACTGTGACTCTGTGGGACTCCCCACATGCCTCCCTCTCAGCCCAGGGACCTCCCCCCAGCCCACCAGGAACCACTTCGTCCAAGACTTTTTGACAGCTCCAGGAAAAGGAGTTGCTCCCCTACAGCAGAATCACACCTAAAGCTTTGGGCAACCAAGCCCCCAGCGTAGTCCATGGAAGGTTTTGCAAACACTGCCCAGTTGCTGAGGCATTACTGGCACATTCCCACTGGTGGACAGTCCTGGAAGCAGGGTGGAGGGGTTACCATCATTTTAAGTGTGCCACAAAACACTGTTCACAGAAGAGCTGGCCAAGAGGGTGCTGAAAACACCGATGGCAGCCAGCAGCTTGTCAGCACAGAGTGTGATAACAGGAACAGGCCTGTGCTGATGGCAGCAGTCGCTGAGTTCCCCAGCACAAATGGGGCTCCCAGGGAATTGCTCCATCCCCAAGAACAGAAGCAGCCAACAATCCTGTAGCCTACCTAAAATTTTGAGAAGTTTCCACCATCACTGCCAACAAAACCTCCCTCAAGGTAAGAATTAATTTCTCCATCATTTTGTTCAGCATCAGGGTTTTTATCACAGTTTTCAGTTACTGTATCCTGAATTTTACCTGATGCAGGAAATCTGCTACTCTCCCTTGCCCACAGGAAGATATTCCGCTGTTTTAGGCACGGGCAAGCACTCAGTGATGCCACCAGAAGCAGCAGAGGTGGTTTTCCCAGGACATTATGAAAAACCCTCCCCACACCCAGATGACGAGGGATTCTTTGTAAGCTGAAAACAAACCCCACCCTGTAGCCACAGGGCCAGGGAAAGCACATGTGTCAGCAGCTGAGGAGACAGCACTGAACAGTCTCTGCACCTGGGAGATGGGAAGGCATCGGGCTGGACTCATCTCCCAGTGAAAAATTCCAGCCTTTAGTCAACACTCTTTCCATTTGGACAGTGGCTGTCAGGCAGCCAGCACCAAAGATTTACATCTTCAAAGCTACAATCATCAAGAGGTTTTAATAGCCAGATTCAATTGAAGCTATTTCCTCCCTTAAGTATGTACAAACCAAGATGTGGCAACATTATGCTAATACTGAAGAATCAAAGTCAAAATTGCTGGGAAACTTCTGTTGGCTGAGGCACAGGACAAGCTCTGCATGTTAGAGAAAGCTACTCCATATTCTATTTCACTGTTTAACATGGCATTATCCATAAGATTTAAAAAAATCACATGAACAAACACAGAAAAGGCTGTGGCAGGCTGCTCCCTCTCCATTAGCATTAAATTTGACAGTGGTTCAGCTGTTGCAGCACAGTCTGGTCTGATCTGGAGAGGAAGGGAAGTCCTCAGACCCAGAGCAGGCAATTAAGCAAATATTCCAACCTTTTATTCCCTTTGGGTAGGGTGCCAGGAAGCCTTGGAAAGCTGTGCTCATTGCTTAAATTGCCGAGGGCTCCCACCTGAACTAACCACAGACCCTGCAGAGCATAGAGCTTTCCCCCCTGGTGACAGAGGCACACGGAGGAGCAGTGCCGTGTGTCCCCAGTGCCACTGCTCACACTTCTCCCAGAGGCCAAGAGCCCCCAGCTCTGATTCCCTAAGAATTTCAAGTATCACAAGCACTCCCTGAACAATGGATACCCCAAGGGAGAGGGTATCCGGAGCAAACCCGGCACTTTGTGGAATACTTCATTTCAGGAATCAAGCAGGCATCTGACAAAAGACCACTGTGCAGCTCCAGCTCTGAAATCAAAGAGCACAACAGATCCCAGGCGTGCACGCAGAGCCTTCTCCAAGCACATCTGAGGCTCCAGTATCTGTGACCTACATAGCTTCCAGCCACCATCAAGTCTGCATCCTCACACTCGCTCTGCTTTTCCTGCAGGCTCCAAAACACCACATTCCCGGTTCACAGGCCTGAAGAGTTCCCATCAGCTTTCAAGTTCAGAGCCCAGACCACCACTTAGCCACAAGTACGGGTAGCAGGTCTGGCTTCAGGGGTGCAGTACCTGTTTGCCCACACACCCGGCCCCTCCAGCCTGCAGAACCTGCCACGAAGGTATTCCAAGGATCTGAGACTATTAACTACGAAAGGGACACGGGGGAGGCCAGAGCACAGCTCTTTTCACCACATCTAGTGAACAGATTCAGTTTTAGGCCACAGAGCTGAAGGCACTGGCTTAGTCATGCTGTTCCCATGGCATTGGGACCTACTCCCTTCTGTCCCACTGTCTGGAATTCAGAATGTGACAATGACTCCCTGGCCTTCCAAGGAGGGTTATCAGTAAACCCCAGCCTCCAGCAAAAGCATTAAACGTCACCAGAGCATTCCCTGCTGCTTTCAGGAACCTGCTCACTGTGGAACAGACCATTTTCCTGCCTTGGAAGCTATGTGCCAAAAGCCTTCTTGGCTTCAGTTCCCACCTTGCTTGTATTTATTCCTGTTTCCAAATGAGTGATCTCCTCTCCCTCCACTCCTTCCAACTTAGCAGTTGTGTAACTCCAGCTACAAAACACCATCCACACCAAATTCAGAAATCTTAGGGTGTTCCGCAGGATATTCCAAAAAGCTTCCTCCCAGGACTTCACCTGTAAACACCAAGTACCAACCAGCAGGTGAAGCAGAGGCATTTTTGCCTTTCCTCATCTGTGGCTCGGCACTGGATGGTAGAGGGTGAATGGCAGGGTAGGGAGCAGGTAACAAGGGATTTAGAGTGGCTTAAGAAAGGTGATGAGAATGATCCAGCCAGGCTGTTTTGAAGGTATTCCCACAAGAGACAGTTTACCAGAGGTGTCTTTGGAAGAAGCCACTCCTTGCTCAAGCACAGCAATGGGACCTTCCCACAAAAGTGTTCACTTGTCTCCCAGAGCCTGAAGGGCCTCCAGAGCTTGCTGAGAAACACACCAACCCAGCTATTCCATAGTCCAAGGAGCTCTAAACACATCATGAGCAACCTTGAAAGATGCCTACCCATAACACTGCGTCTTCCTGCTCATCTTCAGTTCTCCCTCCCAGCACGTTCCACAGGGCTCTCAGGCACCTGCATCCACGGCAGGTGCCACAAGGAGCACTGGGGCTCAGGAATGCAAAGCCCCTGCTGCAAACAAACACCTTTGTCAGCTCTAAAATGACCTAACCAGGAAGTACAGCGGGGCCACAGCAAAAATGCGGGCTCTGCTGGACTCAGTCTAACAGAAAACATCAGTCCACATGACGTTCCAGATAGGAATTTATGGGGCTTTTGCTACAGGTCTTCAGAGTTACAACCCTGCCCAAGAGCTGTGTGCCAGCCTTTGAACGCACTCGGAGGTTCGGCAGGCTGGTGATGTTCTAACCATGTCCATGTCCATGCCCATCCCTTCCCCCTGCTCCCAGCCCAGGTCCCAGTGCTCTGGCAGCTGCTACAGCTCCAAAGCACACAGGGCAAGTTCTTCCTGCAAGGGCAGATGGAGGGAACAAACTAAACTGCTCCCTGCAGACACCTCCTCACCCAACCAGGGCCAAAATGATTTTGGAGAGAACCAGCTCAAGATTTCTAAAACCTGACTACCAAGAGCTGACACAACAAGGAAAGGACGCTGTCATCAGTTCTCCAGGAAAAATCCCACCTCTACGCTTCTCTGAAAATCCCAGCCAAACTGCGAAGATTGCCCAGGGCTGGAGTTATTCCTCCACTTGGCCATCTCCCCACACTTGGCCTGGGAACAATTTTAGACTTGGAATGCATTACTGCATTCAAGCAGCCACTCCTTGTTGTGCCAGTTGTCCAACCCCCAGCCCAGCTGGAGGATGAAATTCCCAGGAATAGCGAAATGCCAATCTTTGGATGCAGGGCTTTCCAGGGCAGTCACCAGCTCGGCCTCTGCTGTGTTCAGCTCAAAGGCATTGCTGAGAACAGCTACTGTGGCCTCCCAGGACAGACTGACTGTGTCAGCTACTTGGGGTAAGTCCAGCAAGTGCTTTCACCTGAAGTGGCCCCATGAAACAAGAACCACCAGCCAAAAATAACCCAACAGTGAGCACAGACACAGCCCCAGAGCAGCACTGAGCTTGTGGGATACAAGGGTGGGATCAAGGAGCAGGTCTCCAACTATCTGCTCAAGGGGTTTGTTTGCCAGAAGGACTCCTCCATCAGACTGTGGCAAAATACACCAGAACACGGTGCCACCAAGGGGGACATGGCTGGGAAGGACAGAAGGACACAGCTCTGCCCTTGTCACTCCAGGGTGAAGCACAGAGCACACCCAGGCCCCAGGCACAGACCCTCAGCACATACAGTGGTCCCAGTGTCACCTGTACAGGGACTGTGCACTTGGCGTCACTTCTGACGTCTGTGATACCACACTTGGGAAACAAACCCACCCAATCCCTGCTGCTGTTTTCCTGGAAAGCACTCTCAAGAAAACTTCGGGGTTGTTTACATAGCAGAGGCCCAGTTTCAGAGGAGACACTGCCCAGTCAAGTTTCTTGGATCTAGGCTGTGTCAGAAGCCTCAAGACAGACACAGTGGATACTGACTGAAGATGAAGGTCAGTGGAACAGGATGACTCCACCACACATCTCCTCTGTAGGGCTCTGGCAGCCAGGCAAGATGAACACTGTGAACTTGCTGTCAGCAAGAGACTGCCACAGCAGGGAGAAGTCCTGTCCAGCGCTGGAAACAGGGAGGGCTTAAAAGTCCCATTGCAGCCCAGGTTACTGGGGACCTGGAGCTCATACTGCAGGAACAATTGTCCTCCTCAATATTCCCCATAAAAAGATTGCTCTCAGCTCTGTCACTACATGACAGCAAGAGAAAAAATGTCCTTTATCCCCCAACGTCCTTTCCAAGGCCAAAAGCAACCACAAACACTTTTGAAGATAAATTAATGGTAAACTGCAGCAAGCAAAGAGGTGGGACAGCAACGAGTAAGTGCCTCTAATTTTCACGTCTGACTTCTCGTGCTTCCAATGGCACAGAGCTGGTGAAGAGCCGGCAGTTCCTGCCTGCTCCAGCCTGTGCCTGGACCCCAGTATGAGGGGGCTGGTGCACCCCAGAAACACGTGGGGCCCAAAGCGCCGCCGCCCTGCAGCCACTGCCCCACAGGGCCCCCACACTGCTGCAGGGTGGGGCTCCACCTGCTCCAGGAGCATCCCAAACCCACTGGAGGTGCCAGCTGCTCTGGGATTAGCCTCTTGTGGCCTTTCAGGGAGGCAGAGCAGTGTGGCCAGCCCTTCCCACAGTGCCCATTCCCCACATGCTATGGCTGGTGCCTCCAGCACCACCATCACACCAACGGACCCTGTTCTCAGGGGTGTTTCTATTCCTGTCCCAGACATGCAGCAGACACAGGATGCCTATGAGATGACAGCAGACAAGATTCATACCTACAAGCCCAAGGCTTGAGATGGGGAAGACAATTTTGCATTAAAGCAGCCATAGGAAAAAAAAAAACCAACCACCCCCTTTTAGCAAGGGATTCAGTTCTATTCTTTAGCTGTAACCATGAGACACAGCCCAGCTGAGGAAACAAAACAGCAACACGTTATTTTGGATACTGCTTTGTAAACAGATGCGTGGCCAGTTATCTAATTGTGGGAACATGGATGTGAGTAGGCTTGGAGGGAGCAGCAGATCACTTGCAGGGTTATTTCACTGCAAGCTCGCAGCAGTTTGCATCATCTCCATCAGGCAATTTTTATGGACTGCAATGTCAGCAGCTTGTGCTGCAACACACCTGGGAGATCTCTGAGGTGCCACCTCCCTTGGGTACCACAGGACTGTCCCCTCCTACTCTGGCTACTAACAGACACCACCATGAAGACAGTTACAGGAGGTATTTCCTCAGCTAATTGCTAATTACATTAATTGACAAGACATCTGACTCAGCTGCTCTAGAGCCTGGTAGAAGCTGGGCCTCCTTCTCCCTGTAGCAGGAATGCCTTATCCATGGGGAGAGGGTGTAACAGCAGTGAGTCACCTTACAGACACACAGGCCAGCCCTGGGACAGAGCTCATGCCAGCACAGCCTCCTGACTGCAGGAGGATGTGTCTGCCCTGCCAGCGCTCCAGCACCACGGAGCCCCCTGAGAAAACACGGAGCAACACTGAACACAGGTGTTCTGCACAGGGTAACACAGCCAGCACGCACGTGGGGGGATCCATGGACAGGGGAGCGCAGTCACAACTGCTGAGCTCAAAGGAAAAACTGAGAGCAGCCCAGGACTAGGGTGGCACAATACAGAACACTGAACTGTGCTCGCTCTCTGCATTACCACACGACTGTCACTGCCACAGAGCCCAGGGACAGCAGCAGAGCTCGGAGCTGGGAACAGCAGAGCCAGGGCCCTTTTCCTCCCACCTTCGCCTGACCCCCTCGGTGCTGAGCAGCCACTGCCCATGCCCAGGTGCCAGATGGGCACACACAGCCCCCACCCCAGTGTGGGGAGCTGGGGGGCTCAGGTCTGAGCTCTGTTAACATTCCACTCATGAAGGACAGAAGATCCAGGTAACTTTTGGTTTCTCTAGGTCTGGAACCCATGCACATTCCCATTAGCAATACAAATATTAGTATTGTGCTAGATTAAGTACCAGCTGAGAGCCAGGATGACATCCCAAATCCAGCACACCCTCCCAGGCTGCTGTCTGGCAGGACATGTGCCTGGCATATCACCTGCCCCCAGGACCATTCAGTTTGAATGTTTCAGAAGTGCTCCCTGTTCAGAACTCAGGGACAGAGTTCAGTGCTATGGCAGTGCTGAAGGAAACATCTTGATACAACTAACTGGGAGCTTTGCCTAAGATGGGGAATTTTCCACAGGAGCACCAGTGCACCCCAGTTCTGCAGGCACAGATGTGCACACAGCATTTCACTGAGTGGTCAAGAATGGACTGGGAGGCTGAGTATTCCCTTCTAAACTAAAAGCATCCTGGAATTTGTCTTAAGGACTTCAGTCTGAGCTTTCTCTTTGCTCACTTCTGCAGTGATCTAACAGTATGAACATGATTTAGGCGAGATTTTAACAGGATATGAATTCACATGATCGCTGGAAGCCTTGCCTTACCAGGCTGCCTTTTCTTCCCTCACTTCCATCCCAGGATGCCTGTCCCTTGCCTATCCAGGCAGACTGAGCAGTACCCCACCTCATCAATACAAGTAGCACTTCCTAAAGCTAGAGATGGGCTCCCATGAGCAAATGATCCTGCAGTTCCTTATCCAGGCTGTTATCAGAGGAATAATGCTCTCAGGAATCTAAGGAGAGAACTGCATTATGGTTTAATTCAGCAGCCCCTGCCAGAATGAACCACTGTGCTTTAGGCTTTGGTTCTTGCACACCAGATCTCAGGAGTTTCAAAACACTCAAGTTATTTGACATTTAGATTTCCCACGTACAACATATATTCACTGTAAGGATCGGAACAGCCCTTAGTTACTGTTAGGTGTAAGAGCAATAAAGTGCAAAGAGCAATGCCATGGAATAATAATTGCTTCTGCAGTTGGAGAGCCCTCAGTCTGGCTGTGGCAGGTTTAAGTCAGACTTTGTCCTGCCATGTCCCACAGGCATTCGGAGTGTGCAGCCCCCGGACAGAGGGATGTTGACCTGCTGGCTCCCTGAAGGTACCAGAGAACAAGAAGACAAACTGAGCAAACCAGAAGGCACAACCTGAAACTCTGGAAAGAGACCACACTTCAAAAACCCCCAAACCACTACTAAGTGTAGGTTTCCCTACATTATTATGACCCATCTGTCCCCCGCTTTCCCATCCCTGTCCCCCTTCCTGCCAGTGAGCACGATGGGGATCCCTGTGCAGCCCACCAAGGTGAGCAGCAAGCACCTGCTGCCCCTCAAGACCAGAAACACAACCACAGCACCAGCACACACCATAAAGCAGCTGCACTCTGAGGAGCGGGTGCAGAGCTGGAATCACACCACTTGAAGAGTCACTTCCCGTATGTTTGAGAACATGGGCCCAGATTTTCATGCCCTGGTGCCTAACAGGATACCAGGGAGCAGTTCAGATGTATTAAGCACTCTGCTTTATCAATACTAGAAAAATCAGACCTCCCAATCAGAAACTTCCTACTAAGGAAATTCACTTGCTTGTCCTATCAGTGAGAGCTCACCATAAAGCCAGCTAAGGAATTTATTCATAAATCTCACCTGCAAGAGGAAAAACGAGTTCTACCTTCAGTTTTTAGTTACTGGAACATGCAGAAACTGTGCAGAGACCAGAAACTGTGCAGAGACCAGAAACTGTGCAGTTCCCATATGCACAAGTTCCACTGCAGAACATGCAGAGTTCCCCCTTCAGTAGCTCCCTGCTGGACTATTTCCTTCCTACATTTCTGACTGTAGCTACTTGAAAACCCCAACTTTGACCTTCACCACTTAGAGATGGAGGAAAACAGCAACGAAGAGTTCAGAGCTGCAGTCAGTGCTTCCCAGCAAGAGAACTCCACTGGCAGCCTTCCGAGCCTGTGCACTGGACCTTGACGTGTCACACAAGGCCGGCTCCAAATCTAGGCAGCCATAAGCACCATGCTCCAAGAGCAGGGCCAGGTCTGGCAGGAATCAGCTGTGGTACAGATGGATGGCTCAGAGAACCTCAGTACAAGAGGCCAATTGAACAGCAGCCACTGCCCCTTCAAGTAAAGAAGTCTGTTGGTAACCTGAAGCCAAGTGCACAGAGAGAACACATGGAATAGGTGAGCTTAGGGGTGCCCATGGCACAGCACAGCACACACAGGTATTCCCAAACCAGCACAGGCCAGCCTCCTCCTGAATACATTCCCTCTCCAGGAAAACCTCAAAGGACTTGGAAAACCTGAGCATGGGCTTAAGCACAGGTTATGGCTTCTGGAGGTGACTCAGAATCCCAGAAAGATTTGGGTTGGAAGGGACCTGCAAGACCATCCAGTTCCACCCCCCTGCCACTGGCCGGGACACCTTCCACTAGCCCAGGCTGCCCTGCCTCTGTGGCCAGGTGTGCAGGCTTTCCAGTTTACCAGCCACTCCCAAGGTTCTGGCAATCCTGCCAATAGGATTAAGCACCAGTCAGCCTGAAAAGAGTTAAACTGCCAGCTCAGCTCTCAGCACCAGGAGCACAGAGGTGTCTGACAGCACTTCCAGCTGTGCTTCCCTCCGAGCTTCAAAGTTTCTCACAGCATTGCTTGCACAACACACAGTGCAGCAAGTCTGCCTAAACTATGCAAATACTACTGACACGCAAGTGATTCACAGCCCTGAGGTTTGTCACTGGCTGGACAAGGAGATCTATAAGACTGAAAGCAGCAAAGTGCCACCCTTGCCCCCTCTGTGCTTGCCTCCCATCAGTACACAGAGTTCAGTGGCTGTAAAGAGCTCAGGCACAGGCACCTTGGCTCACTGAGGTATCTTCCTTCTGCTGAGGGCTTAGAAAAGCACAGACAATACAGAGAGCACATGCATTTCTCTCCAAAGCAGCAGGAAGGACTCTCTTGTCTTTTGCCACTCACTGACCAGTTACCAGGAGACAGAGACACCGAGGGAAAAGTCCTGCTCTGGGTGGCAGCTTGCCCAGATGGGAACCTGAGGCTTCCACACATTGAGTAACTTCACTTTTCTACTCATCTGCTTAAGAGCATCTGCCAGCTCTGCAGCCTCTCCTGTTTGCTTTGAGCACAAATCCATATTTGTTAACCTCCGTCTCTAGGTGACGCTTGCAGGAGCTGTCACCTGTATGTGAGTGCACCAGGCCATGGCTGCAACAGGATCAGGCAGCTCTCATTTCACAGCCTTTATCAGAGATCACACAAGACAATTTGATGCCTGCTGCAAGCCAGGACCTGGAGACAAGCAATCTGTTGACTTGCAATCTGAACAAGCACTCAGTGTCACAACCCTGAACCAGCTCCTGCTGCAAGAATCCCTGAAACTTCAGTGCTGGGAAGATGCCCAGAGAGACTTGTAGCAATTTTCACTACTTTATCTTTCAGGCAGGAACACCACTTCCCTGTATCTCGTATATTTTTGCTGTTATTCTGCAAAATTGTCAGTGTCCACTCACTCATTTCTTTTTTAAATCTGGACACTGCTTACCACCCTGTAGGTGACCATCTTCTACAAAGACAGCTTTTAAAACTTGTTTGAATGACAGGTCTGAATTTCAGAGAACTCAGCAGGACATCACATTAATTTGCAGAATATCAGGTTTTATGTTTCTGTTCGCAGCCTCAAGCACTCAGCCTGCCTTGGCTGGCACCTCAGCTTTTCCTTCTTTTCCTTTTTCAGAGGCCAACTGAGCTCACCTGAGGGCTTCAAGGAACCTGTAGGTCCCCATGGAATGGGTTTGGCACAAGGGACAGGACATCACCCAATGCATTTGGAAGGTTAAAACACTTGCACTGCAGCCCAAGGGGGTTTGTGCAACCCTGCAAGGGGAAGCAGGTAACAGTTAATCCTCTAGGGCTCAAATCTGGGGGATAAGGAACTCCACACAGTCTTATTCTGAGAGAATAAACCATTTCACAGTGACTTGCTCATGTAATAAAGGAATTTGATGAGGTTAACTATTTAGACAAGCCCATGAGTAAGGACAGAAGGACTAGTTTCCTTCCAGGAAGCAACCTATTCATAGCCTTTAATGGAAATCTCCAAATACTTGGGAATTGGTTGTTTTGCTGTATTAAGGGAAACTTCAGCTCACCCTTCCCACAGATGCAGCTCTCTACACACACTGAAAATGGAAAACATGCTACAATATAGCTAAACCTACAAACCATGCACAGTTTGTAGGTGAGCTTTTAACTCCTTTCCTGAACAGCCTCTGTCTGCCCACTGCAGCCATAAACAGCGTCAATCTCAGACCTCCATGCAGTTATTTTCTCCTCTACAGTAACCGGAGTGCTGGAAGTCAGAGTCAAGTAGCCTTGGAATGGCCTTGCAGCCACCAGGACAGATGTGACCAGTGTCAGGAGAGAATGAAAACATGTCCTACCCTCTGTTGTTTTAAGCAATGCTGGTTAAAAAGCAGACTTTAGCATCTTTAGCCAGACAGCAGCTACTTTAAAAAACAGCAGTACTATAAATTAACATGATTCAAATGCAACTGGCCTTTCAGCCACATTTTTCCCCTGAACAGGACACGTATCAAATGTTTCAAGGGAACAGACAAGGTGAAAAAAAATCTTTGTCTTCATAGCATGAGCTGTTGTAGCCTTTCATCCTTTAGATCCAGCAATTCAGAAGAAAAATTAGAAAAAAAAATTAGTCTGTTAGCAGAACTGCTGGAAAACAGTTTTGATCTTTTCAGGAAAACAGCCAAAAATTCCTCTCACACTGAAAAAGTCAACTTGTTTCAGCTTCCACATTACATGAAGTTCTGTCCTTTTCGCCTGAATACAAGGTTGCTTAAAGCAAGCAAAGCTCAAGGGAGCTGATGTACTTGCCAAGGGAAGTGTCAACCCTGAGAGATGATAACTTGGAGCAGCCCCAGCCAAAATGTGCAGGTGCCATGCATGGGGTCCCTGCTGAGCAGCAGGAGCAGCACGCAGCAGTAGGAGAGCATGCCAATGTCACCCAGAGACACCCCACAAACAGGGGAAACCTGCCTGTTCATGCCCTAATACCGAACGCCGCTAACAGAACAGTTACAGGTAACAAGTGTCTGTGATGGGTATGACAAAGTCCCGCATCAAAAACAAGAAATAACTGGAAAGCACCAGCTCCCTGCTTGCCAGGCCAGGTACTGACACCACTCTGCCTCCCATTAATCAGGAGGAAGCTACTTAATATTTGAGTAGGCTATTACAGCTCAAGGCAGAGGATCAAGTCCACTGTGCCATGCTCTCAACTAGACTCCTTACAAAAAAACTTAAAAAAGATAAAGCTGAAGACAAATGCACAGCAAAGACAGTACAGAGCAGAATACATCCTCACAGTGTTTTGGTGACAAATCATGGTATTTCAGGAAATAGGAAGGAAGTCCCCATTGTTTTGGCAAAGAGTAGAATTAAGCCATGCAATAAGCCCAAGTCTCTGCTACATCCCCACCTCTGCTGAGCTCACACAGACCGTGTTGGCTCTCCTGGTCTCATCACCCAGCTCACTCCACTGAGGAAACAGCTGTCTCAGAAGTGCTGGAAAGGCAGGAGACCCCAAAAAAGCTCTTCCAAGTCACACTCTGGTGAAACACCAGCTTTTCTGACTGATGTCAGGGCTGACAGTGTACCTGTCCCCCAGGCCAGCAGCACCAAGCCCAGCGCTGTGCCCAGGATGTGACCCAGTGAGTGCCTGGGTTTTTAGCACCACAAGCATTTGGCAAGAAGGCCTAAGTGCAGCAGCACAGCAACAGCTGGACATCTAGGGCTTCCTGGCATTTATTTAAGTGAGCTCGACAACACACGAGGAGATGGAGACAGTTTTGAGAAGGAGAGTATATGAGATCTTTTCTGCCATCACCACTCCGGTAACAGCCTTAAAATCACAGTTGTAATTCAGGCTCATTTCAAAGCGCCATATCTTCCCTGAAGTCTATTGAGCTGTTCTGCTTTCTGCTCCACCTATTGATTACTGGGGTGGATGGGGTGAGGGGGAACACGAGCAACTGCCTCCCAGCCACTTTTCAGTGATGCCACATCTCGTGACATCACGACTGTCTCCATGGTGACACAGCAACACAACTGAATTGAAACAGGAGGAGGCCAATTAGAACAAGAAAGCTCTTTTGTGGCTGGAACCATAGTAATTAGCAGAAATAAGAGAAGCCGTTATAAAAAAGACATCTTTGTAACAATAAAAATCTTTCTTTTAGCTTGCTAGGAGAACCCCAAACCATATACACATATATATATATAAAATCCCTTCTAGACTGGAAAACCCACGGTATCACTAGCTGCATTCCCTGCTCCACAGAATGCTGAGCATAGCCTGCATCCGAGAGATCACTTTTCATCTCCTCTCATGTCAAGTTCTCCTCTCCACTGGAGCCTGCTCACATCTTAGGAGGCTGCTCAGCCCTTCAGCTCAAGCAGAGCCCCCAAGCTGAGGTGCTTTTCAGCCTGCCACAATTAGCACACACAAAAGAAACCAACCCCAGGCCGCCAATCCACAGTGACTCACACCAGCTAAGGCTCCACCTTCAGGGATGAAACACACTCAAGGTTTGGAACGGATGATATGAACAAGATCTGGACCCTCTAAATATCTACGTTGTTTTGTTCTCAGCCTCCAAATGAGAGACGCACAGGAGCAACCTCAGCTAGTGCCAGTTACACTGTGACAGTGCAAATCTGACTCCAGCTGATCTGCACTCCCCATCCTACGGTGCAGGCTGATCAGGAAGCACTTGCTGCAGTCCCAGAGATGAGGCAGCTGCTCTATTGCTCCAGAGTGGCCAGAAGCAACACACAGTTCTAGGAATTCCCCAGGGAGAGCAGCTGCTTGGAGTGTTCCACAGTCAGGCTCTCAGCCTGAGGCACCTTCACTTTGGCCATACATTCAGCCCATTAAACACCAGCGACACACCGCACACTCACCATGTTTTTCTTTTCTCAATCAAGCCTGAAAGCTGAAGGAGGCCAGAACAAGCTGAGCATAAACTTCCCAAGAAAAGAAGCTTGAAGGTGTGAGGCACAGCACAAAGTCAGGGCACCTGGAGCAAGGAGAGCAGCACCCAACGCAGCCGCTGGAGCACAGCAACTTCGCACACACTGGAGCTTAAACCTCCGCGGGTAACTCTGCTTCCCACAGCTCCTGGGAGCAGCCCTGTTGTACGCCTCTCCTGCAATTCCACGGGAAAGTGAGGCATTCACTACTGGCAGGGCAGGCAGAGCACACAGGTCCCTAGTACTGGCACACTCATGGCATGCGGACGCAGGGCAGCAACCTGCTTGGCAGCTGCTCTGTGATAAGAGGCACAGCTGCGTAAAACTGAGTCACCTTAGAAAAAAAAAAGATCCTGAAAAGCATCACACCATAAGAATTAGGATAAATTAGATTTAACAGGTACCTTTAACAACAGCAGAAGAAGCATTTTTCAGTTATAATCCATTCAAGTGAGAGTCTTTGTATATAACCCTTGTACCAGCCCCTACATCTGTCAGGTGAGGTCATTTCACACGCAGCAGCAGAACTTGAGGTAAGGAACTAAGAGTGGCTGGGATTCTTGCTGGGATTCACCATTAAAAATAAGCTATCCTCTGGCACACGCCTGAGAAATGGGACAACGGGACTTCCTCAAACCACTGTCACCTCTGAGCACAGCTGGTTCAATGAGCAGACACCTTTTGGTACATGGCTTCTGTGCAGAGCTGCACCCGAGTGGCTCCAACTTCCAAATGGTGGGGACTGACCCTTCAAAAGGCTTGTGTTCATTTTTAGTACATTCTGGACTCAGTGTTCCTGCTTCACCACCTCGTTCACCCAGAACTGCAATCACATGCACCTGCTGCCTGCACACACACCATCACCCACACCCAGAGCATGTTTGCTAACAGAGCAAGAACTAGCACAGAGCAGAAAACATGATTTTCTGTGTGAACCAGGCCTTGCAGCAGTAGAAAAAGCCATTAGCTACAGAAGGGAAAGAAACAGGCAGAGGCAGAAATAACAGCTTTGGAAATAACCAGCCTCTAAAGTTATTTTTGGAGCTGCCTCCCCCAACACCCAAGATATTCAGAGCCGTTGAAAAAAAAAATAAATCAAAGGTAAGCGCACAAATAGCACTGCCAGGAGAAAGTAGACAGCGCTTCAAAGTTACTGCTGCCACCAGCAGCGATGGCTGGCCTGGTTCTGTTCCATTTGGAGCAGCCTCGTTAGCCTGGACTCTGCTTTGCTGCGCCACAGTGAGCTCGGGGGATCCCAACCCATGTGTGCTGGGCACTGCAGGATGGTGCCAGCTGGGCATTGCTATCTCTGGGACTGAGCACAGCCCGGATGGGGGAAAGGACAGCCAGTGCTTCTGTCCCCTTTGGACAGCGCACTGTTATCAATGAATCAATTATGTTGGAAAAGACCTCTGAGACTGAGTTCAACCTGTGACCGAACACCAGCTTGTCCACTAAACCACGGCTGAGTGCCACGTCCAGTCTTTCTTCAAACACCTCCAGGGACGGTGACTCCACCACCACCCTGGGCAGCTCATTCCAGCGCCACCCTTACTGTGCAGAAATTCCTCCTAATGTCCAGCTGAAACTTCCCCTGGGGCAGTTGAAGACTGGGCCCTCTCCTCCTGTTCGTTGTTCCCTGGGAGCAGAGCCCGACCCCCCCGGCTGCCCCCTCCTGTCAGGGACTTGTGCAGAGCCACAAGGGCCCCCCTGAGCCTCCTTCTCTCCAGGCTGAGCCCCCTCAGCTGCTCCTGGTGCTGCGTTCCCTTCCCTGGACAGCCGGGGTGACAGCCTGAGGCTGTGTCCCTGCACACTGACAGAGCCCAGGGCGCTCTCGGAGCGGGAGTCGGAGTTCTCCCAGCACAGCCCGGCCAGGCACGGGCCCGGCCCCGGCAGCTCCCCGGGGTGGCGGCCCCGCTCCGGCCTGGCCCCGCTCCGGCTCTGCCCGGGGGCTGTGC
>VZTD01002942.1:274876-348260 GCA_013397725.1 Rhagologus leucostigma
CCGCCGCTGCCGCACCGCCGCTGCCGCGGGGGGAGCCGAGCGCTGCTGAACAAAGCGGGCGCCGCTCCCACCCCACGCGGGAGCTTTGTCTCCTTGTCGCGGCAGCCACGGTGACATCTTCCCCAGCGCGGCCGCGTTCCCACCCACGCGCAAACGTGGGTTTGGCTGAAACATCCCTCCCGTATTCCCCCCCGCTCCAGTCCCCGGAGCGGGCGCGGTGGGACCCCCGTGGGCGGCGGGTGCAGGGGCGCAGCGCTGCCGCCGTGCACTTCCTGCAGCATCGCCGAGAGGAACCCTCCGGTGCAGAGGGAAATACATGGAAAAGAAACAAGCGGGACGAGGTTTCCCTTGTGGGTGTTTTCCCCTGGTCCCAGATTTCCTGATGGAGTTCTGCCCCGCTGGGCGCGGGGAGACGGAGCGGAGCCTCAGCGGGTGCGGGCGCTGTGCTGGGGCTGTGCTTTGTGCCTCCCCTGGGGCTGCCAGAGCAGGGCTGACGGAGGATGGAGGAGCGCAGGGGAGCAGGGCTGGCACAGCGTGCGGGCTGCGGGAAGAACCTGCTGGGCAGAGCCACCAGGGTCTGCACCCTGGGCACAGCCGCGCTGGGTGCTGGAGGAGCATCCAGCTCTATCCCTGAGATCCTGCACCCACACACGGAGCTGAGCACAAGGCTCCCCTGGACCGGGGCTGGGGACAGCTCTGCGAGGCCGGAGCCACTCTGTGTGGCGTCTGGCTGAGACGGGCAGCGGGTGCCCGCCAGCCCAGCGTGGTGTGGGCACTGGTGGTGCTCGGCCCTGGGCAGGGCTCCTGGCTGTGCGAGCGGCGATGCTGCCGCGTGGCTCCTGCCAGCAGCACGTGTGCTGCCCCGGCCCCTCGCTGCTCCCATCACTCCTTGATGCTGTGATTTACTGATGGCTCGCTGGGCTCCCAGCACTCGGAGAAGGGCTGGTCTGCAGCAAGGAGCGATCAAAGCGCCGTGGGAAACAGCGCACTGAGCTTAAGTGCTGCCGGCTCCGCAGGCAGGGCTGAGCCGCCGCCGCCCTCGGCATTCAGCGACCGAATCGCTGCGGATTTGCTGCTTCTGCCCTTGGAAGCAGCAGCACAATGGGGCTGAAGGAGGATTTGGTCACAGAGTCAGCCCTGAGCCTTGGGACCCTAAGCCTAGGGCCTCTCCGCTGCCTACCGAGGAAAAAAGGAAACTTGTTTTCAGTTCAGGGTCTCCCACGTAGCTCTGAACTGCCAGTCTCTTCCTGAATCCTCAGAAATACCCAGGTCATGGCTCAGTAGATGGAAAAGATAATGGGAGAGTGTGAAGGAGAAGAAAAGCAACCCAAACCAAGACATACACGAAGAAACCCTCATTTGCCTGGGGCAAATGTCTGACATCCTGAAAATGCTCCAGGTTGTTTGCAGGGCCTCACTCAACCCCACCCAGCCCTGCTCTCCTGGCACATGTGTGTGTCTGTCTCAGCTAAGGCTGTCGTTGGTTGCTGCTGGGCTGCCCCAGCAATGGCACGAGCTCTGCGGCCATGGGGAGCCCAGGAGGGGCTGAGCATCACCGACAGCGGGGACACAAAGGGGCACCCGCGACTGTCTGGTGTCAGGGCAGCTCTGTGCTCACCTGGGTCACAAGGCTGGCCAGCATACGAGGATGCCACCAGGCCCTGTGGCCTGAGGAGAGACCTCGGGTGTCTGTGTACCTGGCACATTGCCCTCCAGCCAGCTCTCCTCACGGGCAGAGCACAGCACCGTGCACGGACTCCTGGTGCTGCCCTCCCAGAGGCTCTGAGTGAGCTGAGGCACCCCTTGGTGCTTTGGCTTCTCCTCTCCCAGGAGGACAGCACCAACTCCCTTTCCTGCTATCAAAGCTGATAAAAGCAAGCAACAAGGACTTGTCTTTCTGACCATATCAGCAAAGGGAAATGCTGGCAGCTGCCTTTGTTTCTACCCCTTTGTAGATGGTCCCTGCTGGGAGCAGGCAGGCTTGGCCAGGACCTTGGAGCCGTGCTCACCTCCCCTGTGTCTGTTTGTGCCAGCACAGCATCACACACTATGGCTGCAGCTCCCCTCTTCCCAGGGACCTGGGTGAGTGGCATTTCTGTGGGCTCAAACCCATTGCAGCTGCTTTTGGGTGCCAGACACGTGCCTGCAGCAGACAGTGAACTCACAGCCCGGGTGCTGCCCGTGGGAGCGCTGAAATCTGGTAGCAAAGAGCACCAGGCACATAAAGACAGAGATGATTTGGGTTTGGGGGTGGAGCCAAGAGCAGGGCTGTGGCCACGGCACAGCTTCCTGGGGAAAAGGGAGCGATGGCTGGGCACACTACAGTGGTGGAGTTTCCATAATAACAAGGGAAAGATCAGAGGTGAAAAATGAACTGGCAAATGTGGACAGAAACAGCTGTCATGAATTTCTTTTTGTCCCACAGACACATGAATGCATCACAGAACGTGTGTACGTGCCCTTTTTTCCTCTGCAAACACTGATGGAGCATGCGACAGAAATCTTTCCCTGGCACACACATACACACACACACTCTCTCCCTCTAATCCCTTTCCTGCTCGTATGTCAGAGAAAGCTATTTCTGGAACGTGAAATCTAGGTCAAAAAGAAGGAGAAAATCTGAAGGGAATGATAACAGTCCCTCCCAAAGGCCGTGTGGGGTCAGCTCAGGCCGATGGGATTAGCGAGGGGCCGCAGTGGTGCTTCACTGAGCGATGGCTCCTGGCCTGGTGTGAGCTCCCTGTGCCTTCCCATTGCTGCTGCTTTCCCACACAGGAAAGAAGGCCATGACAGCTGAGAGGAGTGCAACAGAAATCACCTGCCTACACAGAGACTGGGATCATGGCACACAGAGGAGGAGAAGGAGGAAGATACACGACTTTCCCAGAAGCCACATGACTTTCCCAGAAGCCGTGGAAACTTGTCACACAGTGAGCCAGCCCTTGGGGGTTGGGCCAGCACAATGAAGGGTGCAGGCACTTTGTCCTTCCTCCTAAACACAGCCCTGCTGCCCCTGCAAGAGCATCAGTGCCAGGGGACCGGGCTGGCACCTGCCTTCTCCCAGGGCAGGGCAGGGTCCCCAGCACAGCCATGGGGCCGGAAGCCAGCTCTCTTATTTAGTTATAAACAGGGAAACAAAAGCAATACAAAGAAGACAGGAAGCAGGTGGGAGGCAGAGGGCAGCAGTTCTGTCCCGACCTTTGGGAGTACCTCTCCCAGGTAGTGCTCTCCTGCCCAGCCTGGGCTTGGCAAAGTTCTGGTATATGGATGGGCACAAGGCGCGTGCAGCCCTGGCCTCCCTGCAAGAGATCTGGACACAGGATAAGGAGCTGGACACCTGCGCTTTTTGGGAACAGGCTGCTGAATCCCAGGGCAGGATGCTCTGAGCAAGGCTGGTGTTACCAGATGGCACAAGGAGGACTGGGAAGAGCTTGGGTAGAACTGGCTTGGTGTGAGCTTTCCCGCTGTATTTGCTTGCTCACCTCTGCTTTCCTGTTCCCCCTGGATGTCAAATATTCCACTCTGCATTGCAAGCAGTCTATTAAACAAGCAATTCCCAGAGCTGCCTCTAATAAGCAGGAGCCGGGGCTGGGGAGCCCTTTGTGGTGCTCGGAGCCGGCGCGGCTGTCACCGCACGCCTGGCAATTAGAGGAATAGGTTCCACTGGGGCTTTTGAGTCTCGGCTGCGCAAGGCACAAAGCTTTGTTTAAGGCTGATCAAGGGCAGCTCATCATCTGTCTCGCTGGCTGTCAAACGGGAGCTAATTGCCTTGTAATGTGCCGGTGACACAGGCATTAGTGGGAGGAACTGGCGTGGCAGGGGTGTGACAGCTGTCAGGGCTCTCCCCCGTGCTCCCCACACACCCGGCATGGAGCTCGCTGTTCCTCCTCCTGCCCTCTGACAGTGCCTGAATCCCTCTGCTTTAGCATCCAACCCCCACATGGCCCTCAAGGAACAAGAAGCCTGTGTTGGCCCCAGCACTGCTGCTGCTGGTGCCTCTTTAGGATGCGTCCCTACAGAGACAAAAGCGTGGTGGTCCCCGTTTCTCTGGGCTGGTGCTCAGATGCTGGAGGAAGAAAGGCGTCCCTGGGATGCGTTTGGGTGAGGGCTCTTAATTGTGTCATCCCAGAGCCCTGTGTGGAGCAGAGGCCATCAGCGACCATTACACCTGCAGGTGACAGTGCACCCACTTCTCTCGGTTGGTCCAGGCTGATGCCACCAAGCTGCCACCTGCTACTCGGGAGGCCCCTCTTCTACACCACCAGCCACTCAGAGCCTTAGGGATGCACAGAAAAGGTGCTGGGGGTGCTGGCTGACAGCAGCTGAACGTGCCCAGGTGGGCAAGAGGCCAAGGGCACCTGGCCCGTACCAGCCACGGTGTGGCAGCAGGACCAGGGCAGTGACTGTCCCCTGTGCTGGGCACTGGTGAGGCACCTCCAGTGCTGTGTCCAGTTCTGGGCCCCTCATGACAAGAAAGACATGGAGGGGCTGGAGCGTGTCCAGGGAAGAAAACGGAGCTGGGGAAGGGGCTGGAGCACCAGGGGCGGCTGAGAGAGCTGGGAAAGGGGCTCAGCCTGGAGAAAAGGAGGCTCAGGGGGACCTCACTCTCTACAACTCCCTGACAGGAAGGTGGGGGTCAGGCTCTGCTCCCAGGTAACAAGTGGCAGGATGAGAGGAAATGGCCTCAAGTTGCACCAGGGGAGGTTCAGATTGGATATTAGGGAAAACTTCTTCATGGAAAGGGTGGTCAGGCACTGGCATAGCTGCCCAGGGCAGTGGTGGAGTCACCATCCCTGGGAAATGCTCAGAAAACTTGTGGATGTGGCACTTGGGGACACAGTTTAGTGGTGGGCTTGGCAGTGCTGGGTTAACAGTTGGACTCAGTGATCCTAGATGGCTTTTCCAACCAAAGTAATTCCATGATTTGCAGGGGAACTGAGCCCAGATGGCTGATTAGAAGTGTGAGTGCCGTCCAGATGTGTCTCCTGCCTCCCACATCCTGTGCATGCACAACCACAGATGCTCCTCTCTGCTCCCCAACCCTCTGCCAAAACCCCTTCCCTCCTCAAGCCCCAGCAGCCGATGTGAAGGGCTGGGAGATGCTCTGGGAACCAGCAGAACTGTGCTGGGTCATGTCAGAGAGAGGTGGCACCCAGGCATTTTGGAAGGCCCCTCTGTGCTGTGCCGGCTGCTGCTGCCTGGTGTCAACCTGGAACTGTGGCAGCACCGAGCTCAGCAGTGCTGAGCCAGCAGGGAGAGGGCTGTGGGAGAGGGGCAGCCAGGTGGGAAGAGTGTGGGACAAAAGCAGAGTGGAGAAGGCGGCAGGAAGGAGGGACAGGGCTGAGCAAACAGCCCATCCCTCTCAGGGGATCTCTTCCAGTTCCTGCCTCATGCTGTGGACCTTGACTGGGATGCCTCTGCAGCTCAGACCATTGCAGGGAGATGTTAGGTCATGCCCGTATCTGGAGGGGAAGGCCTGGAGCCAGGCAGGAAGGCTGCTGGTGCCCCCTCCCCAGTGCCCACTCTGCCCAGAGCTGGGATGTGCCTGTCTCCCACTGACAGCCCACCCCTGTGCCCACAGCAGCTTTGCCCACAGCAGGTGAGCTGAGGCTGCTCTGAACCCCCCTTGGTGCCAGAGCTGGTGCTGAGAGCCACCGTCCCGCTGGGCCTGACCACGGCGTCCCCAAGGGGACGGGATGTGCTGCCTGTGCAGACAGCCCTGGGGAGGGGCTGGACTCCTCCTGCCTGCTCTGGCATCTGCCTTGCACCATGTACAGGAACCACCATGTCCGGGAACACCAAGGTATCACCTTTTCTAACCAGTTCCCAAAATTATCCCCAGGATGGCACCTCTCAGCTCCTCACACCCTCACACCTTGTGTTACACCTGAGCCTCACGTGGAGCACCGGGGCTGGCCAGAGCCACGAAGGGCACAGGCTGCCTTGGAGAAAATGATGCAAAGTGATGCAGATCAAGCGACTTGGAGCACCACGGAAATGCTGCCATGGCTCAGCACAGGGATGCTGGGCTCTGGGGCTTGGGAATGCTCGTTAGTGCCTTGAAACTCAGTGCAAGACCTGTTTGTACCCCACAGCTAGGGATGTTGGGGCCTCTCTGTGTGTCATCACAGAGTCACAGAATGGTTTGGGTTGAAAGGACCTCAAAGCCCATCCATTCCCACTGCCTGCCATGGGCAAGGACACCTTCCACTATCCCAGCTTGCTCCAGGCCCTGTCCAACCCGGCCTTGGACACTTCCAGGGATCCAGGAGCAGCCACAGCTTCTCTGGGCAGCCTGTGCAAGTACCTCACTAACTTCTAAGGTCTTCCTGGAGCCTTCTCTTTTCCAGGTTGAACATTCCCATCTCTCTCACCCTGTCTCCAGAGCAGAGGGGCTCCAGCCCTTGGAGCATCTCCGTGGCATCCTCTGGGCTTGCTCCAGCAGCTCCATGTCTTTCTTGTGTTGAGGGCCCCAGAGCTGGAGGCAGCTCTGCAGGAGGAGTCTCGTGAGAGGAGAGCAGAGCAGGGGAATTCCCTCCCTTGACCTGCCGGTCACGCCGCCTTTGCTGCAGCGCCCAGAGCCCGTCTGCCACTCCAGCACCCACATCGGCTGCTGCCCATCCTCTCGGGCACAGAGCAAGCCCCCACAAGCTCCCGAAAGTCATGGACAACCACGGCTCGGGATGCAGGTACCCGCGCCCAGCGCCTCGCACGCTCGACAGCCCCCAGGCAGTGACAGCAGTGTCCCCTGTCCCCCGGCCCCGCGCCCCGTCCCCTCCACGCCGCTGCACTCACTGCTGTTGGTGGGCAGGGTCCTGCTGCCGCTGAGGCTGCCCGTGGGCGGCGGGGAGATGGAGCGGACGGAGCCCGTGTCGTCTTCCTGGGAGCAGCCCGCCTGGATGGCGCGGAGGTAGCTGTGGCTCCGGGATCGGAAGTAGCTGGGCAGAGGCAGGTCCAGCACCTCCGCAGCCGCCGACTCGGCCTCGCTGTAGGTGGAGTCGCAGACGGGCTCGTACTGCTCCCCCAGCTCCGGCTCGGGTGCCTGCACGGGGACAGGGGCAGCCCCAGTCAGCCCCCGCCTGCGGCCGCCCTTCCCTTCCCTCCTGCTCCTCTCCCTCCGGCCACTCCTGCGTGGGCCCGCTCGCGGCAGGGGGGACGGCAGGTGCCTGTGGTCAGAGGTCAGGGGTCAGTAGTCAGTGCTGCTGGGGCACAGGGTGCCCGGGGCTCTCTGCTGAGATAGGAAACAGGGGCCCCTCCTTGGAAGCGAGACAGTCCCTGCTTGTGGAGCAGGGGACACTTACCAGCACAGTGCCTGTGAAACACCCCCAGTCCTGCTGGTGAGAGCACGTGTGGCCAAAATCCCAGGCCAACCTCTGCCAGGGCTCCTGTCCCAGCACAGCTGGGAAACCCCAACCTCAGGTGTGAGACCCCGCCAGGGCAGGCTTGCTCCTCGGGGGGCAACACTGGGAGACAGCAGAGGAGAGGTGTGGCCCCCACGCTTGCCTAGGGTGGGTCTCGGAATCCATCCCAGCCCCGTCCCTGGTGAGGGCTAGGAGAAGGCTCAGCTGTGGCCAGGGGTGAGCAGGGCAGGGGCAGCTCTCCCACTGCCCCCACCTCCCTGCCCCCCGGCCCACAGCCCTGCCTCACTCTCCCGTGGCAGCTGCTGGGCAAACTTGGTCTTGGGAGAGGCTCAGCCAGGTCAAACCAGACCCAGCCCAGAGCAGACTGTTCTGAAACATAGGTGAGAGATGCTGAGACTGGTCCTGTTGCCCGCATCCATCTCTCCTGGCCCTTTCTTTCTCCTGGCAGTCAAGGACATTGTTTCTGCCCTGCACTGGCATCTGAGCTCACGAGGTTTGGCTCAAGAAGTTCATCTTGCTTTCCCCCTAAAACTGATGGTCCCTAAGCCCCTGCTGGGCCCAGGACTCAAGCTTTCCAGCTGCCCTGCAGTGCCCAGGTCAGGAGTGCTGTCCCCTTCTCCTCCTCTTTTCCTTCTCCTCCTGCCGCTGGCCTGGCCATGGGCTGACCCCAGAGCCTGCCTCACACCCTGCCATGGGTGTCCAGGCTGGCCCCAGAAAGCTCCGTGAGGAAGGATGAGAGAAACACCAGCGGGACAATACCTGCTCTCCATGGGTAAATATCTGAGGGATAAGTGAGGGGGGTCCAAAGATCTGGAAGAAAGAGTTGGAGAAGGTTAAAGGCCAAGAACAGGGGAGCCCTTCACACAGACAGTCACTGCACAGGGACCAAGGACAAGGGGAGCGGTGGGCCCGTCCCCTGGGGCCACTGCTGCTGACACTTCAGTACAAACTGCAGAGCTCGTAAGATGCCAAGCGAGGCCACACAGGCCCCCAGACAGTGGCACGGACACGGCAAAGCTCCACAGGACACCTCAACCACGGGAGAAGCTGCTGAGCATTCGGCCTGCTGTGTGCACTGTACATCCATGTATACCCACGAGGGACACTGGGAACACACCGTGCCGGGACACCCCTCGGCACACAGGGGCAGCTGGACAAGGTGGCCGTGGCTCCCATGGAGCACTCCTGGGTAGCCCCCAGCACCGGCCAGCACCTCACAAGGCACAGAGCCAGGGGAGTGGGCAGTCCGAGTGCTCCACGTGGGGGGACTGTCCTTCAGCCTGCAGGGCTGGGCTGGCCACCTCGCTGCTGTGTCCCTCCCCATGCCAGAAGAAGCCACGCAGAAGCTGTTCTGCCTCCCCAGCAGAGCAAAGCCACGGCACACACTCGGCATACAGACAGACCCTGACAGACACTGCGCTGCCTGCCGTGGGAGCACGGCCACCTCCTCCTCCTCCTCTCCGCCCTTGGGGCTCTGCCTGGCACCACCTGCCCAGGATGACCCCTCTCGGGAAGAATCCAGGTTCAAAGTGTACCTGAGGAAAGAGGCTTGGCTCTGGGGATGGGCCTGGCCCTGAGCTTGCACAGGGCACAGCTCACGGTGGGGCTCGGCAGTGTTGGGGTCACCAGCTCTGTCCCCCTTGGTGTGACAGGGGGTGCTGACACACACGCACCTGCTGATCCCCGCACTGCCAGAGGGCTGCAAGGTGGAGCTGGGTGGGGACAAAACCAAGCAGAGAGGACTTGTCTGTCAAAGTTGGGGGTACTTCCATGTGGGAAGACACTGGGGTCTGGCTGGACACACAAGGAAGGTGTTGGAGGTCACACAAAAGTGAGGGCAGGGCAGGAGCTGCCTCTGGCACTGGGATGGATGAGACCAGCATGCACTGGCGGATGAACCAGCTCCATCCTGGATCAACAGACGTGCAGTTTGTGGGAGGCCTCTCAATCCCAACTAGCTGCAGCTGAACTCTGGTTTTCAGGGGACAGTGGCAGAGTGCACAAGACGGCAGCAGCCCCACGTTGTGAGCGGGTGCTGTGGCAGTCGGTGTGCCCCCAGCATCCCAGTGCCACCAGTCTGGCTCTGGGCTGGCTGCCTGGGCAGCTCCTGGCACATCATGGGCTGCTCAGACCCTTCAGCTCCAAGTCCCTCCTGATGTCTCCACGAGGGTGCTGCACTTAGCTCCTGGAAGCAGCTCTAGACATGGATAGAGCACAGACCCAGTCTCCTGCAGAGACCTGGCTTCAGCATGGGCTGACACGCAAAGGACAAGGCCACGACGCTCCTGACCCCGCTGTGCACTGAGACACCCGGCACATTGCTGCTGCTGCTGCTGCTGCACGAGGGACAGGACTGACCACAGGGAACAGGAATGCCCAGCAATGCCCCTGCTCCCCCCAGGCTCCCCTCCAAGGGCTCCGACCGCTCTGGGACAGCAGGAGACTCCAGCCAAGGGGCTCAGAGCCCCCCATACCTGGATGGGAACACGGGCAGGACATGCCCTTTTCCTCCCCTCGCCCTGGGGCTCCTGATGCCCACCCCGCTGCTGTGGCCCCCCTGCACACACGGAGCAGCTGTGTGGGCACATGTCCCCATGCAGACACACAGGGACAGACGGGACAGAGGCCCAGGGTGACCGGGCTTGCTGGGCAAAGCTGCGGAGCCATCGCTGCCCTGCAGTGAAAGGGCTGAGACGAGATGAGCACACGGGACCTCTGCAAAGGCTCGTCCCTGCACCGGTTATCTCCCGGCCCGGAGCAATCCCAGCCCCAAGGAGCTCCAGAGTAATCCCATGACCACAGAGTGGGGAGTTAGACCCGTTTTGCATCGACTGCATCCCAAATGTTGTGGTCGGGGCATGAGCCCACCCTGTGGCAAGGGGTTTGCCACCCTCTGCCAGCACCTCAAAGGCATCCTTGTCTTTGCCATGGGGCCCGGGAGTATCCAAGAGAGACGTCCCCAGCTGGCTGGCAGGACAGCCTCCCGAACTACGGGCACCTTGTTCCTGGGTCCAGTCTGCTGCATGAGGGGTGCGGTCCTGAGCTGAGCAGGGTGACTGTCCCTGCTGACCCTGCAGGGTCCTAGGCTGGACACCACCAGGAGAGGTTGGCCCTGGCTCTGGACCCACCCAGTGGGCATGAGGGGCTTGCAGCAAGGTCGAACAGCCTTGCAGATGGTTCTGGGAGGTGACACAGTGAGACCCTGCACCCAGAGCAGCCCTGAGCTTCCCCCAGCACTGTGGGGCACACTCTGGGCTACCATACCTGTGGCAGAGGGATTTTGGCTGCACCAGCAGAGTGAGAGGAGGCAAAGCTGCAGGAAGGAGGTCTAATAGGAATCCTGATTAAAGAGCTGGCCATGACACTTTGGTAAAGCTGCCAGGGAACAGCCTGTGCAGTTCCTGGAGCACAGCCAGTGCCTTGTTTTGAAGAGGGAAGAAGATGCTCCCTCTCCCCTGAGCTGGCCTCCTCCCTCGCTGGCCGTGCCAGCACAGTGGGTCAGCACTTCAGCACCTCACCTGGTTGATGCAGCTGGACTCGTTGACACTGTCAGAGATCTGGTTGTATTCTTCCTCCCAGGTGGGGAACTTCGGAGGTAGGAGGATCTCAACAGAGTCCAGGCGGTCCAGGCTCCTGCCAGCAGAGAGAGGGTGTGAGGGTGTCCCCACGGCAGGGGCAGTGCTGGGGCAGTGCTGGAGCAGAGCCAGACCACCTCTGCCCATGGCTCCTGTGCCAGGCACAGGCATGGGCAGCACAGAGACGATGCTGGGCACCGCGTCCACTCCTGGGATCCTGCAGAAGGCAGCGCTTCCCCACCCTGCTGGCCCCTGGCTCAGGTGTGGCACACAGGGAAAGGGCTGTGGGGTGCAGTGGAAGGAGAATGGACAAGATTTCGGGTCCTGCTGCCCCCAGGAAGGCACTGCAGGTGCCAAGTTAGTCCAGCTGAGCCTCAGGGAGCATGTGGGATCTGTGCCAGCCTCCGTCACAGCACTGCCTGGATTGCTGGAAAAGGGGGGAGAGGTAGGGTGAGAAATGACTTGTAATTTGTATTTTGTGGACTTTGCAATTGGAAACAACTGCAAGATACATATATTTACATTTGTATAGAGGAACCCAAAAGCTTATCTGGAAGAAGTCCAGTGGGAACCTAGCTGGAATGACAATGCTGCACGAGCAGGGAATCAGTATTTCCAGTGCAGCTTTGCTGGGAGAAACTGCCACTACGTCCTGGGGCACAGCGGCAGGCTGTGCACAGGAGGAGAGTAGGGCTGTCACTGCCCCTGACCCAGCCCAGCCCTCAGCTGAGACCCAGGCACATGGGGGCTGGGAGGGATGGGGAAGGATGGGGCTTCCCCGGGGCTGTGTCTCACCACGAGACCCTGTGTGAAGGAGTCTTGGTCACAGGCTGGGTGCACACCGTGGGGGACATCGTCAGCCACAGCAGCCCAGGACAGCTGTGGGGCCTCTCCCTCTGCAATCGCCTGTGACCCCAATAGAGGCCCTCATGGTGCCGCTTCCCCCACATCTGCCGGGGCCGTGGATGCAGAGGTCTGATCATCACCTGCCTGGGGACAGCAGAGCTGAGGGCAGGGCAGGCCCTGTGCAGCGTGTGGGCATCCCACAGGGACTCTGAAGTGCCCATCCCGGGATGGGATGGGAGAGGGGAATTGTCCCTTCTGCCGGGGGAGATGGAGGGGACACCCAGGCCATGCGGGGACCGAGGGCCGTGTGACACCCCTAGCCCCGGGCTCTCTGCTGACTGCCGGCTTCCGTCGTGCTGAGGTTTTGTCCGTGAGCTCGCACCATGAGCCAGCCACGTCCAGGGGTGGGCGTCCCTATGCTACCCCGCCCGCCCAAGGGGAAACCGAGTCACAGAGCGGCCGACAGCCCTTGGAGGGGCAGAGACCCTCGCAGAGGGACGGCTCGTGGCTCGCTCTGTGCCTTGTCCCGGCCCTGGCTGCCCCTGCGGCCCCCCCGTCCCAGCCCCAGCCCGGGTCCCTCCCTGCTGGGGCCCGGGGCTGCGGTGGGCGGCGAGGGCCGGTCAGCAGGTGGCGGCCGCGCTCCGCTCCCGGCTCCAGCCCGGCTCCATCCTCGGCTCCGGCTTCAGCCCCGCTTTTATTCCCGGCTCCAGCCCCCACTCCGGCTCCATCCCCGGCTCCGGCTCCGCTCCCAGCTCCATCCCCGGCGCTATCCTCGGCTCCGGCTTCAGCCCCGCTTTTATTCCCGGCTCCAGCCCCGGCTCCGTCCCCGCCTCTATTCCCAGCTCCAGCCCCAGTCCCGGCTCCATTCTCGGCTCTATCCCTGGTTTCAGCCCCGGCTCCAGCCCCGGCTCCATTCCCGGCGCCGGCTCCGGTTCTGGCTGCAGCCTCGTCCCGGGCAGGCTCCCGCTGCGGAGCCCGCTCCGCCCCGCAGGGCCCTGCCCCGCAGAGCTCTTGAAGGGACGAGCCCTGCCCGGAGCCGCCCGCAGCCGCAGCCCTGCGGTCCCGACCTGCCGCTCCCCAGACCTTTCCCAGCATTGTCCCGGCTCTGGCTGAGCCCAGCGCTCAGGGCAGGCCACATCCCGATGGACACGGTCTGGATGGCCAATGCCCAGGGCAGAAGGTGCCCCGGCCTCTCTATGTGGATATTTTTCACCAGAGACCCCCTGACCCCACTGCTCCCCTGAGGTGGAGGAAGCCTGTGAAGGCTCGAAACAGGGATCGATCCAGAGCAGGCATTTCCAGGGCTCCCCACATCTCCCAGCAGAAAGCAGCACCTGATCTCAATGTGAAGGCTCTGTGAGGGGTACCCCCACTGCCTGCACCCCACTTCCCTCTGCGTGCTGAGCCTCAGCAGTTCATCCCCAGTGGCTCCCGCTCCTTCCTGCCCCTCCGTACCACTCGCGGCCGCCCGAGCTGCAGCATCCGGAGCACTGACAGCCCCCAGGCGCCTTGTCCCGCGATGTGCAGCAGCTGCTGATGCACAGCATCACTGCCCAGGTCACACAGAGCCCGTCCTGCAGGAGCAGCCTCTCGCCCAGCAAAGCTCCTGCTCTGCTCCCCCAGCTTTGTCTGTCTGGCTCAAACCACTGTGGGTCTTCCTCCCTCAACACCTGGTGCCAAACCTCTCAGCTCCTCAGGATATCATCCAGCCCAGTGTGCCAACTTTCTGGCTGGTCACAGGGTCCCTGGACACCTCTGGAGCAGAGCAGATCCAGGCACAGTCCCAGCAGGCCGAGTGTCCTCAGCCATGCCGGGTGAGCAGCTTCCATGTCCAAGTGGCATCCTGGCGTTGGGATCTCTGCATTCCCCCAGAGCAGAAGATGCTTGGAGAGGAAATCCCCACAGCTCCATCAGAGGAGTGCTCTCCCCATGGCTGAGGGGACAGGGGCCTGGAGCAGCTCCTAACGCCAGCGCTACTGGGAATCGCCAGGATGGGGAGCTCTCTCCGTTCCTCTGCCACATCTTCTGTCCTGCTTATCTCCTCATCTCTCTGTTAGAGCTGGGGTGCAGGAGCCCTGCTGGGCTCTGATCCCACATGGGGCCTCTGTGGGGTGCTGCTGCTGGCCAGACCCCAGGGGCTGCTCCAGGGGTGGCCCTGAGGACCCGTGCAGAGCTCCCAGAGGAGCTCCAGCGTTACCTTTGTGTGGTGCTCTGCTCACTCAGGGACTGTTGGGTGGCCTTGAGGTAACTCTGCCTCCGAGCTGCAGTTTTCGGGGATGGTTTGGGGCTGGTTTCTGAGTCTTCGCTATCATCATCCCCCATGGCTTTGATGTAACTCCCGCTCCGCATGCGCCGGCACGGGATCTCGCTGTCCTTGTCCCGGGACAGCGTGCTGTTCCACTCCCCCTGAGGCACCTGCAGGAGGAAGGGGAGCGTGAGCAGATGTAAGGGATGGCACACGCCCGTGATCCTGGGGCCGGCAGGATCATGGGGAACTGGGGAGATTGTTGGACCTTACCCTGGAGTGTAGTGGGAATAAGCAACACAATTCCTTTACAAGCCTCCCTTACAGTTCATGCCAGGCAGCCCTTGGCTTGGTGGCCGCTGTTTTAGCACATCACAGCCATTCCCCGCTGCTGGACACCTCCATCCCAGACATGCTCACACAGCCAGGACAAGCTGCACGATGCCAGGCGTAACGGGGGGAGAGGGACAGTCTCACTGGGCCTGTGTGGGGCACTGGGACAGGGCTGGACGCAGATGTTCATGGCACAGACCACGTCGCTCAACATAAAGTGCTGTTGTGGAGCTTGGCTTGGGGGTCAGAGCCCAGACCTTCATGGGCTCTTTACGGTTTCTGAGTTGAATGTGACTCTGAGTGGCTGAAATTACTTTCTGGAACCAAGTCAGGCTCTCACAAGTCCCTCTAGGGCAGCTTGGGCACACAGACCTTGTGCTGGCCTGCCTGCAGAGAGATGGGCAGCACCTTGGGCATGAAAAGCACTTCTAACCCCACCAAGATGACAACCCCACAACTAACTTAAGGCAGACACGGTCTCTTGTTCCCTCACTAGAGATGAGTGAGCTGATGGTCCCACGGGAGGCTTGAAGCACTGAGCAGCCACAGTAGCCACCACCCCGCCTGCCCATCCCGTGAAGGGTTTGTGGGGGGACCGGAGGCAGAGCCAAGGTGCCCAGGACTGGCCAGGACGAGCCACATGTGGTGTGGGACAGGTCAGGAGAAAGGTGGGGAAGCCTGAGTTTCCAGGAGCAAGCCTTGGCTTTGTGGCTCACTTGGATTTCAGCTGGCCTCCGTCCTGCCCTCGAGGACACGGCCGAGGAGCAGCCAGGCCAGATGTGAGGATGCAGCAATGTCCACGCCATGCCAGTGCCAGGGCAGCCCAGGGCCACCCAGACTGCTCCAGCAGCAGCTGGGGATGCCGTGGGGAGCAGTGACAGGTCTTGTGCTGAGCACAGCTTGTGCTGACGAGAGTGTCCATGCTGGCTCTGCTGGATGGAGCTGCTGGAGCTGCCCAGCTGCCCAGGGAGCCGTGGGACTGAGCGGCCACAGCTCACACAGCGCTCTGGGGATGCAGGGCTGTGCTGCAGCTGCCGTGAGCCAGAGCTGTGCAGTGCCTGTTCCATCCCTGCTCCCAGCAGGGCTCCCATGGGAGCCAGAGCCAGTCTGCGGCCGTGTCTGACGCTGCGGGGGTGCAGCACCTTCAGGTGAGGCTCAGCTCCGCAGGCTGCAGGCTGTGTCCAGGTCAGGCTCAAGCCACACGCCACAGCCGGGGGCTTTCTCCTGCCCGAAGGAGCAGGGGCTCAGCCTGTGTCCCGCCAGCCTGCTCCGTGTGTCCACTGTGTGGAACAGACCCCAAACCACCCTTGGGGCTGCTTTGGTGACAGGCCTCTGCCCAGAGTGTGCCCGTGACCCAGCACCCGCATTCCTGGGGGATGTGGAACAGAGCCAGGGCTGATCCAGGTGTGTGAGATCCAGGTGGGGACCGAAGTGGTGCGAGTCTTCCACATGAGGCACGCACACTGGCCAGGCCTCCCTGGCCCCGCTTGCTGCTGGTGTGGATTTTCCCAGCCCTTTCCACTCTGCTCCTGCCATCTTCGTCCGTGGCCATGGCTCCCAGGCTGGCTGCTCACACGACTGTCCAGCTCAGCGGCTGTGGGTGTCATCCGTCAGGTCCTTGGAAATGCGAGAGCCGAGAACCCTTTCCCTGCCGGGTGTGAGTGCTGCCTCTGCCCCAGCCTCTGTCCATACTGGCGGCCTTGAGGCCAGGAGGGACCCTGCTGGCTTCAGCTGAGTCCAGCCACAGCAAGGATCCCACAGGTCACTGGGATGCCTGGCTCTGACCCTTTCTAAAGGAGTCAGGGACCCTGAGAATCACTTTCACATCTATCACCTTGGTGTCCGGTCTGACTGAAGACTGCATTTTACTGCCTGCCTTCTCTTCGAGGTGAACTGCAGCTCCTGCCTGTGGGGTCTGCGCCAGCATGGGGCTGGAGAGGGCAGTGAGAGGGCTGGTGAAGGGCCAGGCAGGGCTGGCGAGGGCAGGCAGGGCTGGAGAGGGCAGGCAGGGCTGGCTGCAGCCCCTGGCTGAGGAGGGCAGGGCCAGCCAGCAGCCAAGTGTGCCATGCAGGTCAGGGACTGCCCGGCCGTCCCCTGTGCAGGGCCAGCGCTGGATGGTGTGGGGCAGTGAGGGGTGCTGGGCTCAGCCCAGGACAGCGGGGCTTTAAGACCTCAGGATCCTGCACTGCTCTGCTGCCACTGCTCGGGGCACGGGTTGGGGGCTGCTCAGTTCTGCCATGGCTGCTGTATTTGTCCCCTGGCCTCGGGCTCTCTGGGCATGGCAGCACAAAGACAGTTCCAGTGTGTCGCTCCTGCTGGTGCAGCCCCAGCACTGCCTGCCCCACAGGAACAGCCTCCCTGTGGCATCGACAGCGCCTGGTCCTGACCAAGCTGCCTTAATCCTCCTTCCCCTGCCTCCCCTCCGCTTTGTGCCTTGGCAAGGCAGCGGGACGCAGAGCTGCTCTCAAGGTGCTCCACATTC
The DNA here is from genome assembly GCA_013397725.1 of Rhagologus leucostigma. NCBI lineage: Eukaryota > Metazoa > Chordata > Aves > Passeriformes > Rhagologus > Rhagologus leucostigma. Next base: position 291,719 of record VZTD01002942.1, read on the forward strand.
CAGTTCAGCAGTCAAGGGGAAGGAAGGTACTCGGGAGGACACCCTCTGGATCTGCTGCCTCAGTTTGGAGCGTGTCCCACCTCTGCCTGCCCAGAGTCTGCCGGGACTCCCGCAGCTCTTGCTCCTGCGGGACAGAGAGCAGGACAAGTGTGTCGTAAGCGTCACACCTGCAAAGATAAGCAGGTGGCCTTGAGGACCTGCAAAAGCAGTACAGGTCCTCTGGGTGCTGTTCAGGGTCCTCTGGGGTGCTCCTCTGCAGGAGGATGTGAGGAGCCTGTCCCACAGTCTGAAGCTCTGCGATGGGGGTGACGAGCCCAGAGCAGCTTCTGTGATCAAGGACAGACCGGACAGTGGCCAGTGCAGCCCCTCGATGGCAGCAGAGTTCCTGGCAGGTGACACCTGGGGCTCTAAGCACAGCCCGTGTGTCATGCCCAAGGAGGCAGGAGGGCACCCGGGCCTGGCACGGAGCGGCTCCGGAGGCTCCTCACAGGCGGTGGGACTCTGCTGCCCTTCCTGCTGCGCTCCCAGGTGCGGCCTCGGCTCTGCCCGTGGTGCTTTGGGGGGTGTGGAAGGGGTGGGAGTAAGAGGATGCCCAGGTCTGGAGACTTCATGGGGACTTGGGGATGCACCTGCCCTGAGGCTGCACGGAGGTGAGAAGGGGGCAGCAGGGATGGTCTGCCAGGCTGCAGGATGTGGGTCCTTCCTTGTGCCCAGTCGAGGTCCACGTGGTGCCGTGCAGTGCGGGGATGTGGGATCCAGGCACGTGTCCATCCCGGGAGCTGGGCCCCACTGCTGCCACAGCACTGCATTGTCCCCAAGGGCTGCCCCGTCCCCAGCACCGCCTGCCTCTGCTGCTCCCCTGCCGTGAGCCGAGCGCGGAGGGAAGAGGGAAGGGCCACGGGGGAGGCTTCCCTTGGGCATCCCCCATCCCTGGAACACTAACAGAGCGGGGACTAGGGGAAGGGGAAAGCTCCACTCCCGGGCTCTGGCAGGAGCTGAGGCGCTCCCTCCGCTCGGGCAGGTCAGGGGGAAGAGACTCGAGGAGCAAACGGTTTCCATCACACAAGTGCCAGCTCTGCCATGCAGCCCAGCCCCGCACACACGGACATGCAGCACAGGAAGGCCCTGCTGAGCGCTCCAGGGGTGCTCGGGCCATGCACAGGCTCCACTGCTGCGGGCACACCGCTGCTCCCTCGGGGGCCGTGTCCCTCGTGCTGTCCCAAGGGCTCGGCCAGGGGCTCGGCCGTGGGCTCAGCCATGTCCTCGAGAAAGCAAGCTGGAGCCAGGCTGTCCCACTGGCAGGGCACCCTCTGGGAAGCACCTGGGCTGTATTCCTGCTCCATGGCAGCTCGGTGGGGCTGTGAGACACTCGGCATCGTGGAGCGGCTGGCACTGAACAGATCACCCACTCTGGATTATGAATGATTTTCAGGGCTCCTGGGGGTTAAGGATGCTCTGGTGTGGTCTGACTGTAGGTGGGGTTGGGGAGGCTGATCTGGATGATGCATCAGGTTAAAGGTGACTGTGCCCTGGGAGCCCCCACAGTGCCCGTCCCTTCGGTGCTGTCTGCAGATCCACAGCTCCTGCTCACTCCTGCCTGGGGCATCTCCCACCCCAAGGAGCTTCTCAGCCTCTTTCCTTGTGCTCTTAGCTGTATATGGGGCCCATGGGGACAGGGGGACAGGGGATGGGGAGCACAGCCTCCCTCCTTGGGGACTGTGCTCTAAGGATGGAGCTGTGTCATCCTAGGGACTGATCCCGAGAGACCCCCTACCCTGATGGGACAGGGCTGGACCTGGAGCTCGGTGATCACTGGCTCCAGCATCTGGGTATGGATGTTTCCAGGGCCTGGAAACATCACATGGACCCCCAGCAGTTCCTGATGAATCCCCAAATACCTAGACCCTTCAAATGGGGCAGGAGAGGTGAATAGCCTTGGGGGCTTACCCAGCCTCGAGGTCGGGGTGTCCTCTTTGTCCCCATCCCACTCCTCCTGCCCTCTGTCATGTCCCTTCACCTCTGGGACCCACTGGGCATTTCTGCCTGGCAGCAGCCCCCTCTGCAGCAGGGCAGGGCCCCCGTGCCCCCCCAGGCCCTGGGAAATCAGATCCTTGCTGTTCCTCCCCATGGCACACGGAGGGAGGGGGCTCGCCCTGTCCCCAGGTGTGACAGGGACATGTGGCCTTGCAGAAGGACGTTTCCCACACACAAGCTTCAGAGGTGACTTCTCCATCGCCCTTCCTGTGCCAAGGACGGGTTGGGATACAATGACCCCATCCTCCCGTGAGGTGCCTGAGCCATGTGCCCTGATCTTTGGGGCTGACAGCGGACACCTGGGGACAAGGTGAGCCCAAGCACCTGTGACCTGCCGGCTTGTGGGGGCACCGGGCATCGTGTTTTTCCGACTGGGTGCCCGGGGTCTTGGTTCTGGTGGTGAGCTGCTGGTGAACCGAGCCCAGGGGCTGCCCCAGGCACTGAGGATTTTGGTCACACCCCGGTGCCCCCCAGTGCCCCTCCAGCCATGCCGCTCGTGGCCGTCTGCTGCTCCCTACCTGCTCCAAGTCCGGTGGCGCAGGCTGCTACCCCGGCCAAGGGTCCCAGGAGGATCAGAGTGGGAGGGAGCTGGGCAAAAGCTTCTCCTCAAAACAAGATCCCTACCTGGGCGCTGCCTGCGTCGGTCGGCCCGGGGCTGAGGGGCTGGTCCCACCTCCGCGGGGGCTCGCTCGGCTGCCGCGGGGCACCCGTGTCCTCCCAGCCGAGCGGTGGGGCTGCCCAGCTGCTGGCCAGGCCCGTGCCACCCAGCTGTGCCCACAGCCCTGCGTCAGGCTGTCGAGAAACGGAGGCTCATTACACGGGGGGAATGAGCAGGGCAGCCTTGCACCCCAGAGCCCAGGGGCTGTTTGGGCTGCCAGCCTGAGGGCAGCAGGGCCCTTGGAGAGCTTGGCTGCAGCTCTTTAACCTCAAATGCTTAACTGGAAGGAGCAGGGGCAAAGAAAAAGAAACTGGGCCAAGACCGTTTTCCCTGCTGGTGTTCCTGATGCAGTCGGTTCAGTCCCTTGGAAATTTGATTTGCAGCTGTGGCCAGCAAGGTATTGGAAGCCGAGTGTGCTTCAATAATTCATCACTTTCGAAAGCCTCTAAGCCCTCCTGGGCACAGCCAGGAAAGCCCCTGGCACCACTGCATTAAAAGGATGCTGGAGATTTACATACAGAGACCAGTCCCCTCCTCCCCCCACCCAGGCCTGGCCTATTTGTCTCCATTCCTCTCTCTAGGGCACAACCAGGCTCATGCCGTTCCAGCGCCGCGTTTGGAACCTGCCACAGACCTGGAGCTGTCGGTGCCAGGGTTTCAAACCAGCATCAGCCATGCAGGCCATGCAAGCGTGGCTGGCACTGCCCTGCTGCCCCAGCCCTGCCCCGCGGGCGAGCGCTGCCGGTCCTACCAGTGCTCCGGGGAAGCTGGGCAGAGCGGGGCTGACTGGGCACGCCGGCACATCCTTGCGATGCGTGGAGATAAGGGGTGAGTGTTAGTTAGTGCTGCTGACCTTCAGCCCCTGGGTGGTGGCACAGGGGTCTCCGTGGGGGCCTGGCGAGCTGTGTCCGGTGTGAGATGTGGCCCTTCGGCATTCCCGGCTCTGTGGGCACTTGGGAAACAGCCACATGTGGCAGCTACATCCCCACCTGCCCACGAGTGTCCCCCAGCACCTGCAGGGCCTGGGCAGGCAGTGGGGACACGTGGGGGGCCTGCAGGAGATGGGATCACACCCAGCAGAGCGGGTGGGGTGGCATGGCATGTGCCCTCCACCCCACACTGCCACGGTCCAGCACAGGGACTGGCGGTGCTGGGACAGCACTGCAGCTGTGGGAGATGGACCCCATCAGCACCCGTGTCCCCGCAGGAGGAGTAGGGGTCTGTTCCCAGGGCCCTCCCCAGCCCTCTCCCGGCAGTGTGACCTGAGGTGGCAGCTGAACCATCTGGAGGTGTTTGATAAGGTCACACGGGTGCCCACTTAGAGGATGTCCCTGAACTCCCGTGCTCTCCCTGCATGGAGCACCCCATGTTCCCCTGCGGCACCCACCTGCAGGTAGTGGTAGGCCAAGTCCTGGTGGCAGGACTTGGATTTGAGCAAGGCTTTGTCGATGGTGGCGGAGGCCTTCTGGCACACCTCCCGGGCATGGCTGAGCGTCAGCGTGGACCAGGAGCCCCGCTTGATGTAGTTGGAGTCGTTGTTGATGGGGATATTGGTGCAAGGGGTGACCTTGAGGTCGTTATTGCTCTTGGAGGATTTCAGCATGTGCTCGCTGATGGTGTTGTAGGCGTGCATGAAGTACTTTGGCTGGCTGTGGTCGGGCTGCCGGCCCAGCGTCATCAGCCCCATGGGGTTGCGGTAGCTGCAGGTGTCGCTGTCCAGGTTGTCATCGGAGCTCCACCAGCCGGAGATGTTGGACCTGGTCCTGCGCTTGGGCTCGGAGGTCTTCGCCCGGTCCTTGCTCTTGCTCCTCCGGTTTTGCTTGGTGTCATCCGCCCCCTTCTTCCCGTTCACGTTGCCCTTGGTGGGGCCCTCCAGAGACTGGGACTTGGCGAAGAGCTTCTGCACGGAGTGCACGAGGTGCCGGATGCGCCCCGGGCTCTCGCTCCGGTGCTTTGCATCGCTCCGCTGGAACTGGAGGGTGCTGAAGCCGTCCCTGTGGATGGGCAGCTGCTTCTCAAACTGGTCGAGGAGGTTGGCAGGCAGGCGGTTGATCTTTGTGGCTTGGGCATGGCTCGGAAAAGGGTTGTCATCTGGGACCTCGAAGTGGGAGTTGTAATGGATGCGGGGGAAAGTGCTGCTGTTGGAGATCTGGTTGTTGAGCGGAAGGAGACAGTCCCCGTGGACGGTGTTCTGGGCCGGGAATCGGGGATCCATGGTGAAGGAGTCGGTGGGGCTGAGGAGATAAGGGTTCCTGTCCTGGGGGGCATAAAGAGAGTCTTGAGGGGAGTCCAGGTTTTCGGAGAGATGGCGGCTTCTGTTGTCTCCTAAGCCCTTCATGGTCCCAGTGTTTCCTAGACCATGGCTCAGGGACGGTGTGGCAGAGCCCTCGCAGACCTCTCTGCAGCTGGAGGAAGAGGACAAATGCTGAGAGCCCACTGGGAACCCCTCTGGCAGCCCACTCCTCACCGGGGGCACATCCCCGTACCCCTCTGAAAGCAAATGCCACCACGGTTAAGGGACAAAGGAGAGAAGCAGGATGGAAGAGGCAGGAGGGAAGGAGAAGGGGTGTGAGACCAGGGGCTGGAGAGAGCAGGGCCCAGCAGAGGAGGAGGGGCAGGATTCACTTCCCACTGCAGCTGCAGTGCTCGTGTGCCTCAGTGCCCGGCCACGGGCTGCTTACCAACGCTGCTGCTGCTCTGCTGCTGCACGTGGTTATTTAACAGTGTGACAGAGGCACTGCCAGCAGGGCCCTGCTCTGTTCTACTGGCTCAGGGGGCTGGAGGAAAGCCTGCTGTCAGAGCCCAGCAGGTCCTGGCTGAGCCCAGCAGCCCGGTGCTGAGCATCCCAGCTCTGCAGGGTGCCCGGTGCTCCCGTGGTGACGGATCCCGGGGCTGGCACAGCTCCCACGGCTGTGCTAATGTGACACGATGGCAAACACCTCCTCTCCAGCCAGCGCTGCCTTCCTGGCAGGTTCTGCCCTGGAGCACAGCGTGTCAGTAGTTCTGTAAGAGCTGAGGTGTTTCTGAGCACTTGGAGCCTGGCTTGAGAAGCTGCTGGCTGCTCAGACGATGATTGCTGCTGTGCTGCACCACTCTCGGGGAGCTGTGCCACCTATGCCACCCTCTCAGCCAGCGCCTCTGTCCCCTCTGCCACAGTGAGGGGCTGGGGTTGGTCACTTCCTTTCAGCAGGTACAGGATCCCTGTGGGGTGGTGGAAGGGCAGCTGGACAGAGGGATCCCCTGAGGGATCCTCACTGAACATCTCCCCAGTGGTCTTGCCCCATCCTGCTCAGTTCAGAGGGATCCTCATCTTCACTGTGTTATACAGGGGAAAATGACAAACCTTTTGGGTTTGCTTAAAAGAAAAATCAGTGAACATTTGTATGAGTTGAGCTGTCAACCAGTAAGTTAACTTTCCATACTTAAAACCTACTTGAAATCACGGGGTGTATAAATGAACTCTTATTTCCCGTTACCTTTTAGTTTAGTTACTTAGTTCCTTTTTGGTTTAGTTTGAGCGTCACTTAAAAAAGAGAGAGTGACTTTTAACACATGCAGATGGCATGTCCCTGTGAGGAGCAGAGCTGGCAGTCTGTCCTCCTGGCTTCTCCCTTTCAGCCATGAATTGGTCTCCAGTCTTCTCGAGGAGCTCGTCCCCCACATGCAGTGTGGCCAGCAAAGTGGTGTGGGAGTGGAGGCAGCGACCACTGCAGGGTGGCAGGAATCGACAGGCTTGTCCTCTGTCCTCACTCAGGGAAAAATGTATTAATAATGAAAAGCAGTCAGAGCTTTAAACAATTGTTTGGAAGCACAAAAAAAGAAAAAGTGGAATTTATTCCACGGCTTGATGGGCTTTACAGTCTCCATTTAGCTCTGTCACTCCCAATGGGTTGGCAGAGCCTAGCTGGGCTTTCTAAAGCTGCAGTGGGCACAGCCTGGGCTTCCCACCCTGCTCCGATGGAGACCCCACTCCCCCTCCCCTGAGCCCTGCTCCTGAGGGTCCTGCCCACTGACCTCAGCCCACCCGCCCCGAGGCACTGCCCTCTGCCTCCTGCCCTCATGGGAACTGCCCAGCACTGCTCCCTGGGCATCCCGGGGCTCCACACCAGGCTTGCCCAGGCCTGACCCGAGCCCCTGGAGAGGCTGCACGGCCCCATGGGGCGGCTCCTCCTCTCCTGCTGCTGAGCTGCTCCAGCTGCCTTCATCTCCAAGCGGTGCCCTGCCCCGTGGTCTGGGCTGTGGTGGTCTGGGAGTGAATATTTGCCCCTCTCCACCAGTGCCCAGGCATTTTGGGGATGGGGACATGGCCTCAGCTGGGAAATGTTGATCCCAAACCTGAACTTTCTGCCTGAACACCAAATGCAGCCTTAGCCTTGACTGGTGCCCAGCTGCTTCTGGGCCCTGTGGGTGCCATCCTAATTCCCACTGTGCTCTCCAGCAGCATCAGCCCCCCTGGAGTCCCCTGCCCATGGGACCCACTGGGCTGCTGGATCTGGGGTGGTGCTGGCTGGGAGGTGCCAGCAGGGAGGCTCAGGATGTGCCAGGTGGCACCCAGAGCACTCACAGAGCCGTGACAGAGAGTCCCAGGTGATGTTCCCAAAGGAAACCCTCTGGGCAGAAGGGAAGGATGGGGCATAGGACAGGCTCCAGGCTGAGCTACTGATCTGAATTCCAGATGGCTTTGGATGGCCAAGCTCTACCTGCAAGCCTTGGAGGGGCAGCCCTACAGGAGGCAGAAGCTCAAATCCTCCCTGAACACCACCCTGAAGTGCCCAGGCTCAGCTCTGCCAGCCATGGCCACTCTCCCTTCCTTCTTGCCTTCCCCCAGCCCTGGAATCCCAGTAAAATCCTTCCCTTGGCCCAAGGCCATCCTGGCTCTGACGGCTTCTCCCATCACAGGAGTCAGGCTCCCTAAGGAGACACCACACCCTGATTTGATCATAAAGGGATGTCTCTGGATATTGATAGTAAATCCACCCTTGCCTTCTGAGAGCAGTGGGTGTTTGAAGCAGAAATCTCCCGAGGCAGCCCGTGACTGCCTCGCAATAAAGCACCACTGCCTCGTGCTCACTGGGCTCCAGATAAACTCAAACTGCCTTTGGAATCAAAAGAAATAGGGAAATGAAGTGAAATTAAAGAAATGTAAATCAATGCCATGCAGTGAAGGTCTAGTGTGCACAGGAGGAGGAGAAGGGCCAGGGTCGGGCTGGCTCCGGGTGCTGGAGAGGCAGAGGGGCAGGGAGGAAACACTGAGAGGCTGGGGGATGAGTGGGAGAGGAGAGAAGGAGAAGGTTTTGGAGGCGCAGGAGCAGAAAGGATGGGAAGGTGGGAGCAGGGAAGGGCAGGGAGCTCCCTCTCTCCCAGACTGGTTTCCCCCTGCCAAGGGTGGACACTCACTTCTGTATGGCAAAGTTCACTGCTCCCTTCTCCTGTGGGGCTGCCACAGGTCCTGATCCTCCTGCCTGGCCTGCCTGCTCCAGGAGGTGTGAGGTGCCTCCCTGCTGCTGGGCATGTGCTGGTGCCCACCACGCTGTGTTTGCTGCCTCCTCTCTCAGCTGGTTTCCCTCTAAAATGGATTAAAACTGTTTTCTTACATTTCAGTTACTCTCTGCAATCCTTGGCACTTTCTTGAGACGTGGGGTCAGGGAAAGGAAAAGTGCAGCAAGATCTTCCCCACCATCTTTTAGATTTGGAAAGATGAAAAAAGCTTGAAACTAAATCTCCCAAATGCATGATCCTGCAGCTCAGACTGGGCAAGGGCTGTCTCCTGGGACAGCTGCCCAGTGCCTCGCTGTGTCACCCAGCACCGAGCCAGGAGCCCCAGCAGGGGTGGTCAGCCCGGCACCACAGAGAGGGCACCAGGGTCATGGCAGGAGAAGACCTGCCTAGCAGAGGGTCACAGCAGGGGCTGCCAGGGCCAGGACAGGACCCCTGAGCCCATGCAAAGGGACTGGTTTCACCCCATTACCTCTCTTCCTCTCAGTCTGTTTTCTCAGGACTGCCCTTCCTCTTCCCAGGGGCTTTGCTGATGCTCAGGGGTCTTGGAAGCGAAGGGGATGAACTGACCTGACCTGACCTGATTTACGGCACTTTTGTGTCCCAGACCCCAGCCAGAGGCAGCTCCTGGGCCTGGTTCACAGCCTGCAGGTTTGGATGGGCTGACCCTGGCCTACCTCCAGCAGCCCCTCCGGCAGCTCCAGACACTGGGCAGGGGTTGGGAGCACAAAACAGAATTCCGGAGTGGTTTGGGTTGGAGGGACCTTGAAGCCCATCCAGTTCCACCCCCTGCCATGGGCAGGGACACTTTCCACTTGACCTGGAAGGATGCTCCAAGCCCCAATCAACCTGGCTTTGGACACTTCCAGCGATCCAGGTCTCCAGACATGTCAGGGAGCACTGGCTGTGATCAGCTTCTGTGCTGGGGCTCTGCACCACAGGGGAATTAGGCAAACCGATGCCCCTGCCCACCCTGCCCCCTCCTCTTTAATTTCTGGGGTGGATGTGGGTTTCAGGAGATGCTGCCCTATTTCTATTGTCTTAAAGGTTGCAAATCCACCTTAGACCAGCTTATCCTGAGGGCACAGAGAACAGGGAAGACTCCCTGCCCTCTCTTAGCAAGGAGGGGACCTCTCTCAGCAGGAGGAGCCTCACAGCCTCACCCCACTGCTCTCTGCTTCCGTCTGTTCCAGGATCTCTCTTTGCAGCTGGCTGGCATTTGCCAGCCCAATCCATGGCAGAGGCCCTGGGCAGGGCTCAGTCCTTCTCACCAAGCCTGGCAGATCCCAGGGAGCTCCGAGAGCACCCCACACTCATTCAGATTTCTGCTCCTCGTATGTGCACACTGGGACTGCAGCCGGAAATGTTCCACAGGCGTGTGGATGTGGCACTTGGGGACATGGTTTAGTGGTGAATACGGCAGTGCTAGGTCAATGGCCGGACTCCATGAAGGCCTTTTCCAACCTCACTGAGTCCATGGGGGCAAACACAGCTCCATGTGGCTCTGAGGGGGGTGTGTGACACAGTGCTGTGTGTGACACATGCTCAGGTGTGTGGGTGGTGGGGGGTGCACCTGTGACTGGGGTGCCCTGGGTGTTACAGGGCTCCTGCAGAACCAGGGAGCGCTGGGCTGGTGGCTCATTTCACCTCCACCGGCAGCTCTGTGCTGCCTCCTTCCCTGCCTGTTCCCCTGCCCTTGGCACACATGTGCCATGCAAGGACTCCGTGTCTCCTCCCCGGCCACCCGGCTCTGCTGATGCAGCCACAGCTGCTGTGGCTGAGCAATGCCTTGACCCAGAAAAGGGCACTTGAAGAGCTCTCCAAGTGGTGCTGAGGCCCTGGCACAGGGTGCCCAGAGCAGCTGTGGCTGCCCCATCCCTGGCAGTGTCCAAGGCCAGGTGGGACGGGGCTTGGAGCAGCCTGGGATAGTGGAAGGGTCCCTGCCCATGGCAGGGGGTGGGACTGGATGGGCTTTAAGGTCCCTTCCAGCCCAAACCATTCCAGAGTTCTCTGGTTCCCTGATTCCATGTCCTGCTGAAGCAGGGCTGGCCAGAGAGGGCCAGGCCACTTGGGTGATGCTTGGGAGAGGCTGGCAGCACACCAGGAGAAGCAGCAGCCTGTGAAGTGGGACTGCTCAGAGCACACATCCTCCAGGAGGAAGACACCCCTGGACTGATGGGGCTGAGGGCACCCTCTGGGGTCAGCTGGTCCTGCCCCCTGCCCATCAGCTCTTCCAGGCTTCCACGTCCCCCAGGCTCCCACGCAAACCCCAGCCCAGCCACCCAGGCTGGCTGCAAACACAGAGGTGGCTTTTATATCTGGAACCAGCAGCACGATAATAACGGGCTGGAATCGGGAGACATGATTGGCAACGTGCAGGGGGAAAATGCCTCCCCTCTCCCCGCTGCAAGGAGCTGAAAGGATTTGTGTGCTGTGGTGTGGGTGACGTGGGCCTGCCCACACGCTCGGAGTCAAACGTTCCCTGAATTAGCAGGAGCTCTGGATGTGGCGCTGGCGAGGGGGCCGCCGGCTGCCAGAGCCCTGCATTAATGATGATTCAGAGTTCACAATCTGATCGTGGCCGATAAAAATAGCTGGCTCCTGCTTGGAACAATTCATTACACAACAGAACCTCCTCCCGCCACACTGCTCCCGCTGCTGGCCCGGCAGCTCCGTCCCGGGGCACAGCCCAGCCCCAGGGATGAGAGAAGCAAGCGCTGCCCATCCTGGGATGGAGGCAGGGGCTCCTGAGGAGGAGTTAATGCCACCCACCGTGGCAGTGCCACCAGGGGAACCAGGCACTCACCGCACAGCAGTGGAGGGGACAGTGGCTTCCAGCAAACCACGTGTGTCACCTATTTGGGATCCCTCCTTAAGAGATGTGGAATCCTCTAGAGGGCCGGCCTGCCCACTGCCTAGGGGTGTGCCAGGGGCTCACCCAGCCCATTGTCACCGCCCTGCCAGGCAGCCATCACCAGGTGAAGCACACCCGGTGCCAGCCCCGTTGGTGGCTGAGCTCAGCAGAGTCTGATCCCTCGGCTGTGTCCCTGGGGAAGGATTTCCCCACATCCCTCCTCATGTGGGAATAAATGGCTGGGGCCCTTAGAGTGTGGGATCTACACACAGCTCCTGAGGCCCCACAGCAGCTGAACACCAGTGATCTCCCGCTTGTTCTTCAGGCCAAGGGGTGTCTCTGCCCACTGGGGTGATGAGAGGGACGGGATCTGACTGGCACCATCCCAAAATTACAAGGAATAATTTATCTTACCTTAAGAGCGCTGAATACTACCTTTTTTTAAATTTTTTTTTTAATCTACCAGCAAAGCCAAATGCTGTGAAAGTCAAAGGCTGTGATATGACAGAGATTTTTGACTTCAGATGTTGTCTAAGCTGGAGGAGCAGATGAACTCCTGAGAGAGACAGAGAACTTATTTCCATGCAGATGTCACTAGTAATATAATCAACTCTCCAGGGAGCAAAACCCGAGAAATTCTGCAACCTATTTGTGTGTCCCTAAATAGAAGTTTCTCAAAGTTCTCCATGAGACGGGATTTGCTGTGAAGCAGGAAATGCAAAGCAGTAAGTAGGTCAAATGAGACAAATGAGACAGGTAAGAAAGGGAATTTTCAGGAAGAGAGCAGGACAGCTGATGAGGTGGCTGGAGTGGAAGGACCAGGGCAGGGAGCTGGATTGTTGTCTTTGAAACCCACCTGCAGCCCCTGCTGCCTTGCAGAGCACTCGGGGCACAGGCTGGTGACCACATGGGGCATGTTCCAGCTTGGCTGGAAAAGCAGCTAATGAGAACATTCTGGCCCAAAGCTGACCTGTTCTGGCCAGTGCTGTTTAAGGGGTCTGGCGGGGGTGACAGAGTGTCTGCACAGCCCCCATGCGTGGGATGCAAAGCCCCGGCTGCAAAGCCCCGAACACGGCTGCCCTTGACCTGCCTCTGCCCTGACTCCCAGGGAGGGAGGTGTCCCCCCTTGCACTGAGCACTTGTGACCCAGGCAACGGCAGAGACTCTGCCCAAAGCCCATCACTGAGAGTCCTCTTGCCTCTCTGTGCTGCCAGAGCCATCAGCAGCCCCAGGACCATGGCCCCAGTGCCCCTCTCAGGGCACAAAGACCACGCTGAGGAGGAGGAAGTTCAGCCTGGAGAGGAGAAGACTGAGGTCAAACTTCATTGGAGTCTTCACGAGGGGAAGGCGCTGAGCTCTGCTCTGTGTGAGCAGTGACAGGAGCCAGGGAACAGCTGCAGCTGTGCCAGGGGAGGGGCAGGCTGGAGATCAGGGCAAGGTTCCTTATCCAGAGGGAGCTGGGCACTGCCCAGGCTCCCCAGGGAATGGGCAGGGCCCCGAGGCTGCCAGAGCTCCTGGAGTGTTTGGACAGCGCTGCCAGGGATGCCCAGGGTGGGATTGCTGGTGTGTCTGTGCAGGGCCAGAGCTGGATTGATGATCCTGATGGGTCCCTATCAGCTCAGCACATTCCATGATTCTCTGTCTCCTTGCCCTTACTGTTTGTGGCAGAGCAGTTACAGGATGCTCTGAGCGGCCGTGGCGGTCACTGCTGCATCACCAGCTCTCTGCAGCTGAGCAAGGACACTGCTTTGCTCCAGGGCAGATGTTCCTGTGTCCTAAATGTCCACACGGAGTCAGGCAGGGCCCTGCCTGCATTCGGGACACAGGATGGAGATGCTCTTTGGCACTGGGTTTGCCCAGTGCCTCAAACAAAGCAGCTCCTGTTGCCTGAGGGTTCCGGGGCAAAGAGGAGCAGGTGGGCAAAGCCAGCAGCTTCCTCTGCCATCCCTTCGGGGCCCAGGCCGGGCCCGTGCGCAGCTCCCGTGCGCTCGGAGCTTGGGAACACTTCCTTTGTCTCAAAGTGGGTCAGGCGGAGGCGTGACGTTACTATAGCGATGGGCATGGGATTTCATAACTTTATTTTGCGAGGGGCATGTTGCAGGATTCGCCAGGAGACGGAGGGAGGGCTGTCATTGCATCCTCCTCCCAGCCTCTCTTCCCCAGGCTGCTCCTGCGGGAGCCCCGCTGCCCCTTGTCCACACGCACCGAGCCGGGCCTTTCCCCCCGGCCCCCTCGGGAGTCCCAAAGCCCCCCTGGGCCACCTCGTACCTCTCACAGCTTGCTGGGCTCGGGGACTAGGCCAGACTCAGCATCCTGTGCACTGTGTGTCCCTCTGGGCTCCAGGGCTGTCCTTCATGAAGACCTGTGGGGCAGAGAGAAAAGGGGACATGTCTTCAGGTCACAGGGGTCAGAGAGGCGTCCTCCTGACCAACATCCCAAGCCACAACCCTGATGCTGCAAACCCTTGACAGCTCTGCCTGACACGCAGGTTGTGCCCAGCAAAGGGCAGATGGCAGACAGCGAGGCAGAAGCAGTGCCAGGGGACAGGGAGAGATGTGGCAGTGGGTCCCGTGCCCCTCTGGGTGCCCCTCTGGGTGCCACGTGGACTGAGAGGATGAGCTGGAGATCAGCCAGGTGGGGAGGAGAACATCCAAAATGCTCCTTGCTGGGAGTCAGGGCTGGAGAGAGCCCCTTTGTGGGAAAGTGCTCTTTGTCTTTCCTTCCCTTGTTTCTTTATCATGGAATAGCCCCCCCGCAGTCCGTGGCCATGCCAGGAGCCACTGACCTGGGCAGGGGGGACCCTGTCACCCTCTGTGCCTCACCCTGTGGGCTGTCCCTTTTGGGCCGAGCCCGGGGAGGCAGGAAGAACAATCCTGGGGACAATCTGGCAGCCTCTGGTGTTCCCCTTGCTGTGTCCCAGCCATGCAGCTGCCAGAGCCTGCTCTGACTCTGCCCTGCCAGCGCTGCTCACGGCAGCTCCCACCAAACCTCTCCCATCTGGGCACTGGGTGCAGCTGAAGCTCCTTCACTGCCACCCAACCACACTGCAAACCACTGGAAAAATGCTCCTCTATGAAAAGCCAGGTAAATAAATACGGGGAAAAAACCCCCGATGTTTTTTCGTGTCCTCAAAACCCTACTGACCATACAGCAAACACAGCCTGAGTTACCTAATCAGTGGCATTAAATACAAATTGGGGTTTGCATCGATGAACGTCCCAGGCTGGTTTGTGTGCACACACAGCCTGTCTATCCTGCACTGGGAGCTGCTGGGGCAAACTGGGCAGCTCCTGCTGCAGGGAAGCAAGGGATGGGAATAGCATGGGAATCAAAAGAGGAGTCAGCCTTCCTAGGACAGCTTTTTCATTCCTAGTTGAATGGAGGAGGCCATCTGGGTTTGAGAAGATCTGTGAGAGCTCGAAGAGGAGTGAAAATAGGTGAACCTCAGTTTCTTGGCTCGGATGGAAGGCTAGGACAAGGATACAAACCTTGGCAATTTTTCTAGAAAAGCCAGATCCAGGTGCTGGGCTTGATTCTCACCCTGGTGATGCAGAAGATGACCAAATTGGTGCCCAGAGATGAGGCAGCAGCTCTTTGTCCCCAGAATGGAGAGACGGGCACTGCAGTGCTCCTGAGACCCCGCTCTGCCACCTGCCACCACCCAGCAAGAGGGGCTTTATCCCCACATAGCTCCTGCCTGGGGGGTTACACACATCCCGGGTGCCTGGTTGTGGCACAGGCTCTGTGTTCCTTCAGACAGGCCCTGCAGCCCTCCTCGAACCTGTCCCAAGGAAGCAAAGGCTGCAGAGGCGCAGAGGCACAGTGCAGGCGGAAGATAAGAGGACAGCGTTCAGTGCAAGGCGCTCACGGGGGATATCCCAACAGACAGGAGAATGGAAAGCCTGGGAAGATCAGCAGCCTGGCCTCCTAAATTGCGTACAACCCTCATCACCTTCCCACCAGCTCCGTCCCCAGCGCTGCACAGGGAATAGTTAAAGCAAAGGCACGTGTCCTGGGACAGCCAGGCAAAGCAGTCACAGCTGTCCGCAGAGCTCACCTGTCTCCCACACCACAACACCCCTTTTGTGAGTTTCTCGCTGCTGCTGGGAGCTGGGCTGTGGAGCCAGAGCCCGAGGCTGAGACTGAGGTGATGCCCACGTGGCTTCACCCAGCCCGGGAGGCCTCTGCTGAGGCCCAAGGGACACCTCCCCACCCCAAACCCAGACATCGCTGGGCTCAGGGGCATCCCTGCGGTGGCGGTCACTGCACCGTGTGACTGTGCCAGCGTGAGCTGTGGCAGGGCCAGGTGCCACTGACTGCACTGCACAGTCACTGCACTGCCACCACCCGGCCCTCTCGCAGCCCTCTGCATGGGAAAGGGAATTCCAGCTCCTGTGAGCTGTGTTAGGTTTGAGCCCACGACCGAGACAGCAGAGCCACCAGCACTGCCAGGATCCACGGCCAGTGTCAGCACCCACCTGTCTCTGTCACCTGCTGTCACTGTCCTGCTCTACTGCCACCAGTGCTGGGATGGAGGGCAGCACCACGTGCCACTGGAGCCACTGATGGCCACCATGGAAGCCACCAGCATCTTCCAGGAATGCCCCCAGCACCCTCCTGGGTGCACAGGTACCACCACAAACATGCGGCACCCCGTAGCACCAGCGGTGGCTGCTGGGATGGAAGTACCTGTCCAGTGCTGATGTCACCCATCACATCTGTGCCTGTCACCAGCACCCTCAGGGTGCCCCAGGCCCCCAGGAACAGCCCAATCCTGGCACCCCTTGGCACATCCGACAGGTGGGAGGAGCAGTGCCTGGGTGCCAGGCCTCCCCTCACCCAGCAGGTTCCTCCAACTAAACAAGGCCATTGAAGCTCTGGAGGAAGAAGCATTTTGATGTGGGACACTGTTTTTCCCTTTGCATGCTGCTCTTGCACTGAGAAAATGGCACCGTAATTGCTTTTAATTAATATCAGCATCAACGCCCAGGGAAATGCAAATGAACAATTGTGTCACCAGCACAGCCACCTGACGGCACGGCACGGACCAGCCAGACACCTCCATTGTCCCTCTTTTCCTGCCTCCATCGCCCCCCTCTCCCTGCCATTCTCAGGAGCAGGATGCTCACGGCTGCGGTGTGAGGGGGTGGGACAGAGCTGATGCAGGGAAGGACAGGAGAGGTGCTGTGAGCTCAGGGAAGGGGCTGCAGACCAAGGGAAGGATGGGGAGCAGGGGCCGAGCTGGGGCCCTGATTTTCCAGGCAATGAGGCCACAGGACGCCAGAGGAAGCAGCCAAGGGTCCATCCAGGACCTCCTGCTCCCCGCTCAGGGGTGTCTTGCTGATGAACTGACGTCCCTTCAAGATAATTTTGGTGACCGGGGTCTCAGATGCCCTGCAGCCAAGCCTCACTGGAGAATTAGCTGGTGATTATTGTCCTCTTGGCCTAGGGCAGGAGGCCACAGCCTGCCCTGCTGCAGCCTGGGTGGTTCTATGTGGCTGGAGAAGGCCTTGAAGGGATGGATCTGATGCTCCTGATCCCACCTCAGAGGTGGCTGCAGGTCGGTGATGAAATATGAATTATCCAGTGTCTGCTGGGGCCTCCTGAGGAAGGCCATGAGGTTTGAGCCGAGTGAGCAGATGAGGAGGGCAGGGAGGTCCTTCCCCTGCTGGCACTCCAGGGCCACAGTGGTGTGGTCACAGCCGGAGCAGAGCAAGGCGAGCAGAGCTGGGCAGGTGCAGGTGGTGCTGGGATCTAATTCTGGGGAAAATCCTGTGAAATGTTACAGGCTCCAACAGCAGCATTTTGGGCTGGTCTCTGTGAGAAGAGAGGTCCCGCCCAGGCTGGGCCCTCACCTCCTGCTCCTTCCTGCTTCTCCTCCAGACTTGGAAGAGCCTCAGCAAACCACCCACGGCTGCTTTTGGTAAACCTGAGAGGAGATGAAGCCCTCACTGCAGGGAACAAGCACAGTGACCTGGCAGCCAGCCCGGTGCTGGATCCAGAGCTCTGGGAGAAGGCTGCGAGTCCCTGTGAGATCCCACGAGCATGGCAGGGATGCTGCAGGGATGGGGGATGAGCAGGTCTGGCAGAGGGGAAGAGAGGAGAGGGCAAGGAGCAGAGCACAGCCCCACAGGCAGGTGCCCAGCCATGGCAAGGGCTGCTGAACACAGGGCTCCTTCCTCCTGCTGTCGCCCCTCCTGCTCTCATCCCCTCCTGCTCTCATGCCTGCCTGAACTCCCTCTAGCACCTGGATTTACAGACTGTAAGATCAGGTATAGACACTGCCAGCCCTTCTGAAACAGGCCATAACATCCTTGTGTGCAAATCCAGTGAGGGAACTAGTGGAAATAAATAAATGTACCTCTTGTACCTCTAATCTCTGCACCATTTCTCTGGGTAAATCAAATGCATGTAGCTCATTTGGGAGTCCCAGAAAGAATCACCCGTTCTATGGAGGATGTTCAGAGGCTGGGCTGGGAGCAGCACCTCCAGGGATGGACAAGAGGCTGCTGTGGGGAGAAGGGAGAGCACAGGTGAGATATGGCTGAGCACGAGGGAAGAGATTTGTAGCCAGGATTAAGATCCTTCTGAGGAGGCAGGAAAGGAAAAATATGTGTGTGAAAACACCAGAGGGAACAATTGAGCAAAGGTGGGAAGAGTGGGAAGTCCTGCTGAGCTGTGAGGAAGGTGCACCCCTCCCCAGGCCCAGAAGGCTCCCACGCAGATGCTTTGTCAGCAAGGCCCTGTTGGGGCACGGGAGCAGGAAATGAGGTTACAGCACACGGAATGGGCTGCTCCCCTCCC
Source organism: Rhagologus leucostigma (assembly GCA_013397725.1). NCBI lineage: Eukaryota > Metazoa > Chordata > Aves > Passeriformes > Rhagologus > Rhagologus leucostigma. The sequence continues at coordinate 309,565 of VZTD01002942.1, forward strand.
TGCTCCCCCGGCAGGACCGTGTCCTGAACACAAGGACAACACACACGGATCCTGCCTAAGATGGAAGGTGAAGTCAGCAAGAAGCTGAGGCAAAAGATCCACCCTGACGACTTCCAGAGGTCAAGCCCCACATCACTGTCAGCTGAGAGGAACCCTGGGGACAGAGTGGGGCTCTGACAGTGGCACTCCTTTAACTCTATACACAGGGAGACCTGCCAGACCTTGGAGGCATCTCCTAAAGGAGAAAGACTTTGAAGAGAGTGACTGTGAGTTCCTGAAATCCGTTTCATTTGAAAGAAACATCACCCTCCCTTCTGCTAAGATCTTATATTAAATTTGCTGCCACCAATTTATTAAATAAACACAGAGATAACCTCTGCTCTACTCGACTGGTTCAGATTACATATTAGACAGAATTGTTTCACTGAAAGAGTGGTCAGGCACAGGAATAAGTAGCCCATGGAGGTGGTGTGGAAGTGTTCAAGAGCCACCCGGATGTGGCACTTGGGGACATGTTTTAGGGGTGACTATGGTGAGAGTAGGCTGATGGTTGGACTTGGTGATCTTGAAGGTCTCTCTAAGCCTGAGGATTCTGTGACCTGAGACGGGAGCGTGGCCAGGCCAGCAGCCCTGGAGGGCAGGGGAGGGCACTGTGGGAGGGTTACCCGTTCTTGGCACGGGAACAGCAGCAAACAGCCCTGGGAGTCCCGGTGCAGGAATGGGGGACGGAGCTGGGTGGAGCAGAACTGAGCCTCTCCCTGCAGGCAGCGAGGGAACTGTGCCCCCAGCAGGGAGGTGAGATGCTCCTACTGGGGGACCCCAGTGGGGTGGCACGTCCCCTCCTCAGGGCCCATCATGGGCTGTGTGTAAAGCTGGGCAGCCTGGACTGTGAGGAGGGATTGCGCACTGATGCCACACCCCACGGACAGGAGCTCCCAGTGACAGGGCAGGGCACAGCTGGGGCACAGCTGGCAGGGACTGCAGGGACCCGTGAGATGCTTCCTGTGGTGGAAGCCTTTCCTCTCAGGGCATGGGGGTGTGGGACAGACCCAACAGGACCTGAACTAGTGAGGGAGAAGGGCAAGCAGGAGTGACTGGGAGCCTTCATCTGCGTGACATCGTGATGTGCAGAATAAAACTGGTCCAGACAAGGGACTTGGAGAGAAGAAATTCTCTTAACTGCCTTCACACCGATGCCAGGGAGCCTGGATAACACACTCTGCTCACATATGGACATGGATTTGACCTAGCTGTGCTCCCGAAATCTGGCTGGGAGCCTCACATAATCGGAGTGTTAAAACCAGCAAATGTTAAAATCAACAACTTCAGGGGGAACGAGGGCGCAAAGGGACATCAGCTGTCACGGCAGGCAAGGTCAGCAGTTTGAGTCACACCCACATGTAAAGCTCTCAGATCTGTCCCAGCAGAGGCAGCAGAAGGTGCAGAATGCACAGGGCCTTCCCCAGCCCGGCAGCTGCTCTGCCAGCACTCCGTGATCCTCAGGGAAAACAGGTTCCCTTGCTATGGGAGAGACCTGTGCAGAGCACTGCATCCCACTGTGAGCCCGGGATGGAGGTGCAGGACATGGTGGCTCAACATCTGGACACATCTGTACAGAATCATGGCTAAAGTGAGACCCTGCCTCAGTCAGGGAAGGCAGCAGGAGCAGGGCCTGTGTGGCACCCACTGTGTGTTACTAGAAAAGAGCCAGTTTATGGCAGCTCGGTGTCTGGGAGGATGTTCATAAGATCAGAGAGTCATTAAAATTGGAAAAGCCCTCTGAGATCATCAAGTCCAACCCTTAACCCAGCACTGCCAGGCCCACCACTAACCCATGTCCCCAGGTGCCACATCCACAGGTTTTTTGAACACTTCCAGGGATAGTGACTCCATCACTGCCCTGAGCAGGTGTGCCGGTGCCTGACTCCCCTTGCTGTGAAGAAGTTTTCCCTAATATCCAGTCTGAGTGACTGTGGAAAAGAATGGAGGCCCATTGACCCAAAGCCAGAGAAAGGCTTATTTCCAGTCCTACAGCTGCACTTCCACCCAGCCATGGATGGGCACTGGCTCTGCTGGCTCTTACTCCAGGCCTGGGCTGACCAGCAAAGCCAGGACACATGAGGCTGGGACAGCCAGCCTGAGCTGGAATGTGGCTGCAGAGTGAAGAGAAGGCCAGAGGCGCTGGCTCAGAGCCACCTCCTGTGCTGCCCAGCCTGTCCCCAGCCTGTTCCCAGCCTGCAGCCAGGCACAATCTGTCCTCCCCAGGGAACCCTGGATCCTGCCTGGGGTTGGGAGGGGGACAGGCTGCAAAGTGCCCATGTCCTGGCCATGCTGGGAACCCAGCTGCTCTGTTCCTGTGGCAGGAACACCTGAGGGATCTGTCCCCACTCCCTGCCCTCGCTCCCTGTCCCTGACACTGCCTGTCTGCTGACAAGGGGCAAAGGGCAGCATCTCTCACTGAAGCTGGGCACAACCTGACATGGCCACACCAAATTCAGCAAAAAATCCGTAAACCAGGTCAGCCACACCACCACAGGTGTCAGAAAGCCCCACGGTGGTGTAGTTCTGCTGAGAAGCCCTTAACCTTGTCGCTTCTCTGGCTCTGGCAGGGAAGGGACAAAAAAGCTCCTGGTATAACACCTGGGAGAACCCGCATCACCCACGGGGTGCCACGGAGCTGGGAACACCCGGCCGTCCCTGGGGCAGGTCCCTGCTCTGCGCTGACGGCCCGAGCCCTGCACTGGCGTGGCCACAAGGGACGGAGCCCGGGAGAAGCCGTCTGAGGCACAGCCAGGGAAGGGCAGCCCCGCTGGCTCAGCTGTGCTCTGGGGCCGGGTTGCTCTGCTCTGGCCGCCGTCACAGCGCTGTCACTGCCTGCCGTGCATCGGTTCACGGCAGCTCCTCGGGATGCGCGGGGCTGGCGGCCACGGCGTTGGGCTGGTGGCCACGGCGTTGGGCTGGTGGCCACGGCGTTGGGCTGGTGGCTGTGGGTTTGCGCCGGAGGAGAGGACACGCTGTGCCCACCGGGGCTGCCCCACGCCACCGTCACCGTGGAGCTGCCGTGTCCCCGCGGCAGTGCGGAGGATGCTTGAGCTCTGAGAGCAAGGAGAGCTCTGCAGGTGCTGCCTTTAACGATTACGATGAGTAATTCCCTTTCAGCCCTTTAATCAGTCACTTTTAATTAGTGTGCCAGTTGTTTTTTCCTTAGCAAACAGCTCTTTCAATGAGGGTTTTCGCTGCATCTGCTGGGTTGGGAAAACACTGCTCCCTGATGGGGCTGTGTGTTCATTCTTTGGCAGGAGCTTCCTCCTGTGGAGGCTGTGGGATCGGGCTCTCATGCAGAGCATGGCACCGTCACAGCCCCAGCTCCACCCCAGCCCCATCACAGCCCCAGCTGCTGGTCCTTGGGAAGGCCCTTGCTGCTGAGATGGAGGCATCCCTGGAGATGGATGCTCTGTGCTGGTGGCACCCTGGACATTGCTTTTTCCAGAGGCCCTCTTGTAGGCAAGGACATCCTCCTCACCCACACCCCTTTCAGCCTTTTTAACTTCTCCTCTGAAACTTCCTTAGCTCTGTGATTCTGGTATCTCAGGGCAGCAAGTTCCACAGGGGAATTCTGCCTGTGGAAAAGGATCCCACCTTGATCCCCTTGGGATGCTTTGTCCCCTGTTAGGGAACAGAGTCCCCAGAGCAGCCGCTTTCCCAGCTCCAGCCCCTCTGGCAGACACAGAGGTGCCCTCGCCTGCAGAGGTTTGTTCATGGTGCAGGTGTTTCCCCACTGCTCTGGACACCCAGACACTGCTGGCTATGGGTCACTCAGCCCCAGATTCAGAGCAAATACCCAGATGCTGCTTCCCCTCTTCGTCTCCACGTCACTGAACTCCTCCTGAGCTCATCCTACATCCATGTCAACATCCAGCTCTTCGGCCAAAAGCTCTGCTTTCATTTTCCCTTGAATAACAGCCTCCTTTTGCATGGGTTTTCCCTCTCCCTGGGTGTGCTTTTCTCTCTCCCTGGGTGGGTTTTTCCCTCTCCCGAGGTGGCCTTTGCCCTCTGCCCTCAGAGGACCCTGTCTCTTGCTCCTTTCCCCTCTGGAGCGTGGCAAGCTCTGTCTCTCCGAGGGGCCTCAGCCTCTTCCCTTTTCCTGCCCAGGGCGGGATGTCCAGGCTGGCCCAGCTTCCCATGAGTCACCAGCAAATCCCAGCTTCCTTCTCAGGGCTCTGGCACCAGAGCCCTAATTACAGGGCAAGACTAGCGGAAACAAGCTTATTATTTACCAGGCTAATGAAAATTAATCATGCCTCCCCCTCCCTTTCCTGGGAGAACAGTCACGGCCAAGAAAGCAGATTATAAAAGCATTATGGGCGACTGCTGTGCTGGGCTTTGCCGCTGCCTGCGTGGGGCTGTGTGTGCAGGTCACCTGGAACCCAAGGGTCAAAGCTGCCCTCCAGTGCTGCCTGTTCTCCCCCCAACCTGCTGCTGGGCACAGATGGAGCCCCAAGCCACGGCCAGCCAGGCTGGAGAGCCCTTCCCTGCTCTTCCAGGCAGCTGCTGCTTCTCCCGGAGCCTGGACCCCTCTGGCATCACCTGTGTCCTCGCAGAGAGCAGTGTGGGGTGCACAGGGGTCCCAGCCCAGGGACTCCCAGCCCACCCAGCCCAGGGCAGTTCCCCAGCACAGCCCAGGTTGCTCCATGCAGTGGCTCCAGGCTGCTGCACAGGGCAGGGATGGAGAGCAAGGCCGTGTGCGGGGCCAGATGGAGGAAAACACAACAAGGACTGGTTCACGTCACACAGATGTGGAAAACCAGAGCATCCTGCACGCACCGGAGCCACTGGTTCTGGAGAGAGTGCTGCAGCAGAGGGATGAACCCTGGCAAGTGCAAAACCCACCACCCTCGCTCAAACTATCACCCTCACTGAGGGGAAACCGAGGCACAGGATGGGGCAGGTCAGCCTGGAGACAGGGAGAGAGTTCCAGCCTGATGAGCTCTGCCAGTGCCTGCCTCCGTGGTCCTAGCTGGAAAAGGAGATCCCAGGGATGCAGCACTGCACACGCAGCGTCCGGAGCTGAGCCCAGAGCTGCCCTGCCTCCCTGCCAGGCTGACCACAGCCCTCCTTTTCCAGGCTTAAAGATCTCCACATCCATGATCCCTTATGGGATCTCTATATCCATGATCAGCCTCCCTCTCCCTGAGGTTGCACAGGCTGGGAGCGGGAAAAAGACAAGGAAGGGGCAGATTGCCTGGATGAGGATCTGGGATGGAGAAAAGGAGGTGAGGACCAGGCTCCTGTGGACCAGGGTCTGGGATGGAGGGAGGGAGGTGAGGACCAGGCTCCCGGGCCAGGCTGGAGAGCTGCTCCCTGCCAGGCCTGTCCAGGGCAGTGCTGCTGGAGCAGCCCAACCCTCCTGCTGCCCACCACAATAATTAACTGTTGCTGTGGAGAAGGCAGGAAAATGAGCAGGAGGTCAATTTTCCATTTCCCAGTTGTGCATAGCCAGTTCCAAGCACACAGCCTGAAAATAAATCTCCATCAGGCTCGTTACCTCTTAATTAACATCACCAGCTACAACGTGTACTCCCCAGCCCAGGCACAGCCACTATTGATGTACAACGAGATGGAGCCGGGGCTGGGCACAGCTGGTGGGAATTCTCCAGCTGGAAGTTCCACCCCTGCTGTCCAACATGCTGGACTTGCCCTGCTCAGACAGGAAAGCTCTGCTCCAGGATGGGGAGAGCTGCTGGATCTCCCCAGAACCAGCTGCTTTGGGGGCAGCTGGCACACACAACTGAAAGAAAGTTGGTGAAACAACTGGAGTTTGCTTTCCTTTCGCATAAATTGGAATAAAGAAGAAAAGAAGGTCCTGTGGGTGACACATCAGATTTAGAGGGATGGAACCTCACCCGTGAGGAAAGGCTGGGAGAGCTGGGGGTGTTCAGCCTGGAGGGCAGAAGGATCCAGGGAGACCTCAGAGCTCCTTCCAGGGCCTAAAGGGACTCCAAGAGAGCTGGAGAGGGACTTGGGACAAGGGTCTGGAGAGATGGGACACAGGGAATGGTTTTCCACTGCCAGAGGGCAGGGCTAGATGGGATATTGGGAAGGAATTCCTCCCAGTGAGGGTGGGCAGGCCCTGGCACAGAGTGCCCAGAGAAGCTGTGGCTGCCCCTGGATCCCTGGCAGTGCCCAAGGCCAGGCTGGACAGGGCTTGGAGCAGCCTGGGATAGTGGAAGGTGTCCCTGCCATGGCAGGGGTGGCACTGGATGAGCTTTAGGGTCCCTTTCAAACCAAACGTTCCACAATTCTATGGTTCTCTGCTTTTTGGTCTCCTCCCCAGCAGTGACTTCTCTCACAGGCTGTCCCCTCCCCTGGTGTGCACCTGGAGCAGCCCTGTCCCCACCAGGTGACCTGGCACAGGAAGGGCACAGGGGCTGCCGCCATCAGTGAGGGGAGGAGGGAGACAGGATGGAGGAATCCAGCTCTGCTCCTACCACCCTCCCACTTGGCACTTCTCCTCAAAGCACTGTGCAAACAGTAACTAATTAATCCTCCCAGCACTCCTGGGAGGAAGAGACATCGACAGGCCTCAGTTCTAGACACCTGATAAACACAAAGGGTGGTTGGAGGAGATGCCAGACAGGCAAAACCTGCAGGTCACGGTGGTTCCTCTGCTCTTCCTGCTGCTCATGGCAGGGCTGGGCAGGCAGGGGCTGTGCCAGGAATCATCCCGTGCTCCAGGATGGAGGACGGGGTGCAGGGCAGAGCAGGGACTGTGGCAGAAATATGAGAGAGGGTAAAACTAGAGGAGAACGGGAGGAAGAAGATGAGCCCTGCTGTCCTCACAGACAGACAGACAGATTCTGTTTCCAATTCCAGCTTTGATGGAATTTTGTAAGTATGAAATTAGCTTAAATGGAAGGAAACCCTGACACTGCTGCTGAGGCACCCTGGAGGGAAGTACTTAGAGAAAGCACTTTGACTTTAAAAAAAATGGCTTTTGACTTGCTCAGTTCAGTAGGTGAGTTCCCCAGAGGACCTGAAAAATCAAACCGTGGGTTTCCAGCCGAACATCCCCAAACACTGCACCAGTTCTCGTGTCCTTTAGCTGAGCTCTTTCTTCTCCACCCTCGTGTTTACCCAGGAATGCATCAATAGGCAGCTGCTGCAGCCCCTTCCTTTCCAACAAGCCAGGCATCCCCGGGGTTTGCAGCCTGGCTCTGATCCCTCAGAACTGACCTCACTGGGATCCTGCATTTAGTGATTCCTTGCCTCCGTCCCTCAACCCTCTTGGAGCTCCCTGTGTGCCAGGATCCCACTCCCTGGTCCGTGGGATGTGCCCTGCACTCAGCACTCCCGGCAGCCAGCTCTTGGGAAGGACCCCGGCTGCAGGAAAATCCCAGTGCCGAGGGATGCAGATTCATCCAGGGAACCCCACCAGTGCCACTGGGGCCGGCTGGGGACCTGCCCACAGCCCTCTGGCCTCCTGGGCTTCTCCAGCCTGCCTATTCCAGGGGATCCTCAGGGGGCTGAGATCTCCAAAGCCCAGCCAAGGTCCTGCTGTTTTCCTGGGAGTTGAGTTCAACTGGTCCAGTCCGACCGTTTCAAGGAGAGACTTGCCTGCTGTGCCTGAAATCAGAGCTGCTGAATGTTCAAGCACAGCAGCACGTGAAGGCCAAAACCAGAGACCAGAGGCTCTTCCCAGGCCCTGCCCACAGGTCTGGAGAGACACAGCCTGTGTGCCTTGGGTCTCAGTCCCCTTGTGGGGTTTGTCCCACTGGAGCTGGAGAACACTGGCAAAAACCTGCCACGGCACTGGCTGGATCTTGGGCTGGGCCTGGACCCACCTCACACAGACACAGAGGCACCTGGCAGAAGGGGATGTGATTTGTTCTGGTTCCCCTGCACACAGAGGCAGATTCTGGGATAATTCCTCCTAGGGGCCCTGCACCAACCAGGCACAGTGGAAAAGCTCCTTGAAGGTTTCTGCTCAGCTGCCCCTGCCCGGGACACCTCACAGCCCCCCAGAACCACAGAAGGGTTTGGTTTGCTGGTGTTTTCCCCACAAGGCTGCTGGTCTGGCGCAGCACAGGAGAACCCCAGTGGGTACCAGAGGGGAAAGGGAAGATGACATGCAGGGGTGGCCTTCTGCCCAGGGTGGGAATGCTGAACCTCCAGCTTCCTCACCAAACAGAGGGACGAAACCCTGAATCCTGATATTTCCAAAGAAAAACCCAGCCAGGAAGGACGTCTGCCCCTGGCTGCCAGCACACAGGCTCCAGGCACCTGAGGCCCTTCCGAGGGAGCTGTGGGCTCTCCTTTCTCTCTAACTGGACATTTTTCAGCAGCTTGATCCCATTCTTGCCATTTCCTGACCCGAGGCACACCCACCTCCAGCAGCCACAGTCCCCAGGCACCAGCCAGACCCAAGGCAGCCTCTCTGTGTCCCCTGGGCAAAGCTCAGCCCGGGACAGGGGCTCTGCAGCAGGAGCAGTGCTGGGGCTCCCCTCTGCCCCACAGCAGCCGTGTCCCACTTGGGAGGGGATGCAGGGAAACAAGAGCCTTTCCCAGTGCAGTTCAGGGGCCTCTGTCAAGGACTTTGAGCGCTAAAGTCACCCATTTACTCTTGCACAACTTGCCCAGAGGAGCTGTGGCTGCCCCATCCCTGGAATTGTCCAAGGCCAGGTTGGNAATTAGCTTAAATGGAAGGAAACCCTGACACTGCTGCTGAGGCACCCTGGAGGGAAGTACTTAGAGAAAGCACTTTGACTTTAAAAAAAATGGCTTTTGACTTGCTCAGTTCAGTAGGTGAGTTCCCCAGAGGACCTGAAAAATCAAACCGTGGGTTTCCAGCCGAACATCCCCAAACACTGCACCAGTTCTCGTGTCCTTTAGCTGAGCTCTTTCTTCTCCACCCTCGTGTTTACCCAGGAATGCATCAATAGGCAGCTGCTGCAGCCCCTTCCTTTCCAACAAGCCAGGCATCCCCGGGGTTTGCAGCCTGGCTCTGATCCCTCAGAACTGACCTCACTGGGATCCTGCATTTAGTGATTCCTTGCCTCCGTCCCTCAACCCTCTTGGAGCTCCCTGTGTGCCAGGATCCCACTCCCTGGTCCGTGGGATGTGCCCTGCACTCAGCACTCCCGGCAGCCAGCTCTTGGGAAGGACCCCGGCTGCAGGAAAATCCCAGTGCCAAGGGATGCAGATTCATCCAGGGAACCCCACCAGTGCCACTGGGGCCGGCTGGGGACCTGCCCACAGCCCTCTGGCCTCCTGGGCTTCTCCAGCCTGCCTATTCCAGGGGATCCTCAGGGGGCTGAGATCTCCAAAGCCCAGCCAAGGTCCTGCTGTTTTCCTGGGAGTTGAGTTCAACTGGTCCAGTCCGACTGTTTCAAGGAGAGACTTGCCTGCTGTGCCTGAAATCAGAGCTGCTGAATGTTCAAGCACAGCAGCACGTGAAGGCCAAAACCAGAGACCAGAGGCTCTTCCCAGGCCCTGCCCACAGGTCTGGAGAGACACAGCCTGTGTGCCTTGGGTCTCAGTCCCCTTGTGGGGTTTGTCCCACTGGAGCTGGAGAACACTGGCAAAAACCTGCCACGGCACTGGCTGGATCTTGGGCTGGGCCTGGACCCACCTCACACAGACACAGAGGCACCTGGCAGAAGGGGATGTGATTTGTTCTGGTTCCCCTGCACACAGAGGCAGATTCTGGGATAATTCCTCCTAGGGGCCCTGCACCAACCAGGCACAGTGGAAAAGCTCCTTGAAGGTTTCTGCTCAGCTGCCCCTGCCCGGGACACCTCACAGCCCCCCAGAACCACAGAAGGGTTTGGTTTGCTGGTGTTTTCCCCACAAGGCTGCTGGTCTGGCGCAGCACAGGAGAACCCCAGTGGGTACCAGAGGGGAAAGGGAAGATGACATGCAGGGGTGGCCTTCTGCCCAGGGTGGGAATGCTGAACCTCCAGCTTCCTCACCAAACAGAGGGACGAAACCCTGAATCCTGATATTTCCAAAGAAAAACCCAGCCAGGAAGGACGTCTGCCCCTGGCTGCCAGCACACAGGCTCCAGGCACCTGAGGCCCTTCCGAGGGAGCTGTGGGCTCTCCTTTCTCTCTAACTGGACATTTTTCAGCAGCTTGATCCCATTCTTGCCATTTCCTGACCCGAGGCACACCCACCTCCAGCAGCCACAGTCCCCAGGCACCAGCCAGACCCAAGGCAGCCTCTCTGTGTCCCCTGGGCAAAGCTCAGCCCGGGACAGGGGCTCTGCAGCAGGAGCAGTGCTGGGGCTCCCCTCTGCCCCACAGCAGCCGTGTCCCACTTGGGAGGGGATGCAGGGAAACAAGAGCCTTTCCCAGTGCAGTTCAGGGGCCTCTGTCAAGGACTTTGAGCGCTAAAGTCACCCATTTACTCTTGCACAACTTGCCCAGAGGAGCTGTGGCTGCCCCATCCCTGGAATTGTCCAAGGCCAGGTTGGGCAGGGCTTGGAGCAATCTGGGATAGTGCAAGATGTCCCTGCCCATGGCAGGGGCGGCACTGGATGGTTTTAAGATCCCTTCCCACCCAAACCAGTCTGTGATCTCCACTGATCAGCTCAGGCCCTGCTCCAGGTGCCTGTGTGGCAGCAATGCCTCCTGCAAACAGCTGGGAACAGCTGTCCCCTCACCACAGAGGGGGTAATTGAGGCACAGCAGCACACCCAGACAGGTCTGCAGTGCTGCATCCAGGTGTGCAGCTTCCCAGCTCCCTCAGTGCCCCTGCCCTGCCAGCCCAGGACGACAGAGATCTCTGTGTCAGTCTCTTACATGGCAGGGAACGGGAAGACATGCAGCTGTGGGGTGCACCAGCACTGGAGCCCCCGGAGTGTCTGCAGCTCATGGTGGAGCAGAGCTGAGGCCAGCAGTGGGAGGCTGAGGAAAGCCCAGGCTTGTGCAGCTGAAAAAGGTCTGAGTTACCCACTCCAGGAGAGGGATCTGGGGAGGGATGGAATCACAGAACCACAGAACCACTAGGGTTGGAAAAGCCCGGTAAGATCATCAAGTCCAACTGTTCCTCCAAGCCCACCATTAACTCATCTCCCCATGTGCCACGTTCACACGACATCCAGGGATGGTGACGCCACCACTACCCTGGGCAGCCTGTTCCAGTGCCTGACCACCCTTTCCGTGAAGAAATTTTCCATAACATCCAACCTAAACCTTCCTTGGCACAACTTGAGGCCATTTCTTCCTGTCCTAAAATATATACGGGGACACCAGCAGCCTCCGCAGACCCCTCCATGCTCTGGGAACACGGGATGAGCATTGGTGCCCCCATCCCCAGGTGGGCAGCCCAACATTCCTGAGGTTGGGGTGCCCAGGTGGCTTCAGCCTGTCCCTCTTCTCCAGTGCGGGATTCAGGGAACCGCCCCCCACGGCTGGAGCCGGAGCAGCTCCTGCGGGAAGGCCGTCACTGCAGATGTCACAAATCCCCCAGCGGGCCCACAGCTGACACGGCCGCCCTTGAGCCTCAACCAGTTCCTTCTGGGTCACGGCTTCCCTTGTTCCAGAACACAACAGCGGGCAGGCTCCGTGCCCCGCAGCCACCTGCTGCCACTGCTGCCTGCCCGCGTGAGCACCACAGCCCCAGCTCCAGCCCCATCACAGCCCCAGCCCCATCACAGCTCCACCCCAGCCCCAGCTCCCCACGCTCAGACCCTGCCACAGCCCAGGGGAATGGCAGCCTGGGAGCCAGGGCAGGCTGGTGGCAGTCACTGCTGGGCACCCAGCAGCCTGGAACAGTCACAAAGACTCTCCTGCAGCACTGGGTGAGGAGGGAGATGTGGCTGAGCTGCAGGTGGGAGGACAGGCCGTGGGATGCAGGAGGGATGCAGCTGTCTCAGCATGCACACGGCTCCATACATCACAGGGAATTCATGTGACCCTCATCCCCAGCCTGTCCCAGCAGCTGGGGGAGGTTCTCCTCTCGTGGTGCTCGGCACAGGCCCGACACAGTGACTCCGAATCCTGGCATGCAGATGAGGTGGCAGAAGGGCTCCCTGGCACTGCTGCTGCCCCAGCTGTCCATGAACACCCTGCACCCGTCCCCAGCTCCCAGGGCCTCAGGAGCTCCCTGTGGAACCTCCTCTACTCAGGCAAATCCTCCCCGATGTCTGCGGGTCAGAGCACTGCTGGGGTCCCCTCCTTGGACACTGGACAGCTGCTCCCGAGGTTCTGCTGGCATGAAATACCTGTCTGCAGACCTGGCACTGCTCCTCCCGAGCCAGGACATCACAGGCAGGTGTTGGGTGAGGCCCTGGGCCAGCCCCAAAAGCACAGTGAGTGACAATGGAGAGCCACAGGCACACGGGGTCCAGGGACAGGACAGGGCGGGGTGNCCCAGCCCCATCACAGCCCCAGCACCATCACAGCCCCAGCTCCACCCCAGCCCCATCACAGCCCCAGCCCCATCACAGCTCCACCCCAGCCCCAGCTCCCCACGCTCAGACCCTGCCACAGCCCAGGGGAATGGCAGCCTGGGAGCCAGGGCAGGCTGGTGGCAGTCACTGCTGGGCACCCAGCAGCCTGGAACAGTCACAAAGACTCTCCTGCAGCACTGGGTGAGGAGGGAGATGTGGCTGAGCTGCAGGTGGGAGGACAGGCCGTGGGATGCAGGAGGGATGCAGCTGTCTCAGCATGCACACGGCTCCATACATCACAGGGAATTCATGTGACCCTCATCCCCAGCCTGTCCCAGCAGCTGGGGGAGGTTCTCCTCTCGTGGTGCTCGGCACAGGCCCGACACAGTGACTCCGAATCCTGGCATGCAGATGAGGTGGCAGAAGGGCTCCCTGGCACTGCTGCTGCCCCAGCTGTCCATGAACACCCTGCACCCGTCCCCAGCTCCCAGGGCCTCAGGAGCTCCCTGTGGAACCTCCTCTACTCAGGCAAATCCTCCCCAGTGTCTGCGGGTCAGAGCACTGCTGGGGTCCCCTCCTTGGACACTGGACAGCTGCTCCCGAGGTTCTGCTGGCATGAAATACCTGTCTGCAGACCTGGCACTGCTCCTCCCGAGCCAGGACATCACAGGCAGGTGTTGGGTGAGGCCCTGGGCCAGCCCCAAAAGCACAGTGAGTGACAATGGAGAGCCACAGGCACACTGGGTCCAGGGACAGGACAGGGCGGGGTGGTCACAAACAGCCCTGGGCTCACCCCAACAGGGCAGGGACAGCTCCCACGGACTGAGACACACCCGAGACAGACTGCCCACAGGACAGGCAGGTTAGAACAACCGAAGCCCTTTCACCCCAAATTTATAACAGATGTGCCTCAAATCCCTCCAGCAGTGTCTGAGAACCAGGATTCACAGCCCAACCTACACTGCCACACCTGCTCTCAGCAGCTCCCCCGCGCCTCCTGTCCTCACTGTTGCTACAGCATCTTCCACCTGGCCTTCAGGAAAAAGGAAAGGGAAAAACCAGCAGCAGAATTATCTTCTTTTGGCTTGCAAATGCTGGTTTGCAAAGCTGAGCCGGCTGCTGCTCTACAGGTGAGGGGGTACCTGGCCCACAGCCTGGAGCTGTTGGGCCTTGAGACCCCTCCAGATTCCCCAGTCCGGGCGGGGGTGAAACAGTGAGGCGCTTCTGTCACACAGCAATTCGGACCCAAGGGTGCAGGAGCCCCTCTGGGGGGACACAGCATCCCCCCCACACCCCGAGTCCATCCAGAAACCCCTCTGGAAGGGCACAGCATCTTCCATACTCCTTGAGCCCAGCCAAGAGCCTCTCTCCAGTCGAGCTCCACACACTGCAGGACCACTTTTGCACTTCCACAGGAAATTACCAAACCTTTTTGCCAGCTCAGAGCTCAGTGTATTCCTCCCCACAGCACTTTCTGGTGCATGAACACTCAGTGTGGGGTCCCCATGCCCAGCTCCCGGGGTCACCCCAGCCTGCTGTCCTGTATTTAATCAGCAAGCTCTGGCCTCCTGATCCCAGCACTCCCACGGGGTGCTGAACAGCTTGGAAAATCAGAAGGCAGAAAATAAACCTCGACATGAGGTGTTTACAAATTCCCAAGTCTCTGGTTCTCCAGAAAGCCAAACGTGGCACCTGAGCACCCAGCACTGACTGTCCTGCTCCCGTTCCCAAAACCACCTCAGCGCCCCTCTGCAGAACAGCTCCAGCCTCCCAGAGCACGGCAAAGCTGGGCCACGGCTGGTCGCTGCCAGGCAGGACAGAGCCAGGGCCACCTGCCTGGCTGGTCCCTGGGGACACAGGTGTGCCGGGGGTGGCTCAGCCCTGCCCTGGATGTCGGCAGGGATGGACCCCTGGGGAGCTCCGCCTGTTCCCTGTTCCACCTGGGAGCCCTCGCCATCGCACCCCGCTCCAGGCCAGCCCCTTGCCCACCCCAGCCGTGCCCCGCAGGCGCTGTGCCCTCTCCCGGAGCCCGGCACTCCCGGAGCAGTGCTGGGAAGGGATGATGCCGGGGATGCGGGTTCCAGGACTGTCCCCCCGTCCCCGTGTGCTGATGCTCGCACGCCCCCGCCCACACTCACACAGGCACCGGGCACGTGCTGACACAGTTCCCCGGGCTGTGACAACGAGCCAGAGCCACCGCGGTGCCCAAGTGAAGAGGGAGCAAAGGAGAGGGAGACAAACCCCTTGGGAAGTCCCCAGGTGCCAGCAGCAGGCTGGGGACACGCAGGATGACAGAGCCCCTGGCAGACAGGCTCTCTGGGATCGCCCGGCTCCTCTCCAGAGCTCTCCTCCACATTCCAGTGGCCCCTGGAGCTGGCATGGGGTGGGTGGGCTGCTCTCCTGAACCCACTGATGGCAGCAGGACAGTGGCATTCCCAACCTTGGCACCAGCACTGCCGCTGCCAGTCCCTGTGTGCCCCTGCACAGGGCAAGGGACAGCTGAGCAGAGCAGGAGGGGACACAGGTTCCTGCCCGGCCACTGTTCCAGGGGCTGCCTGCACCCCACCAGCCTCGCGGCACGGAGGAGCTGGGGGCACCTGGAGGAGCTGGGGGTACACAGAGCAGCTGGAAGCACATGGTGAATTTGAGGGTACAGGGAGGAGTTGGGGGCACACGGAGGAGTTGGGGGCAGCTGGAGGAGCTGGGGGCACACAGAGCAGGGCTGGCAGCAGCGACTGTCTCAGGCTGCTGCCACCTCCCGCCTGTGCCACCCAGTGTTTTTAATGAGGTGGACACTGAAAGGTCACGCCTTCTTCCAGGGATGCTTCTGCACCTGGGCTCTGGAGATGTTCTTCTCCAAATCCCTTTTAAGTCACTTAAACCTTTTGGTGCCTCAATTCCCCATCGGTAAAGCGAGGCTTATCCCATTTCCTCTGCCTGGCTTACCGGGAGAGCTCATAAGCCCTGCAGGACCGGAAGAGTCTGTGAATATGGATTTCTGTCTGCCTGGCACAGTGGGGCCCGGGCTCATTAGGGACTAAGGTGCTCACTGTGCTGTGTCTGGCAAGCAGAGCCCGATGCCATGTGCTGCTGTGCGTGGAGCTGGGAGGGGAGCAGGGGTGACACAACACACGCTTCCAAGGCCCCCTCATCATTTTGATCCATTCCCATGTCACGAGGGTGGTGGGCTCGGCTCAGGCACCCACAGACACCAATTCACCTCGTGCCATCATCTGACAACAGACCCTTTGCTAAGGGGTCAGGATGGGTGAAAAACACCCTTCCAAGGCAGGGTGGCTGCAGTGCTCCTGTGTTCACACATATTTACATTGTGGAGAAGCACAACACCTCAAATGAGAGGGATGGTCACCTAAAAACACCCTGCTCTCACACTTCCCCTGCTGCATCCCTGTGCCTGTCCTCCAGGGATAGCTGTGTAAGGATGTGAATAACCAGGGAGTGCCCTGAGGACACGAGGTGGTGCTGGCCTCAGCTGCCCCTCAGACACCCCTAAATTACCCTAAACCATCACCCTCAGACCCTAAAAACTCTAAACCATCAGAGTTGAACCCTTTGCTCCTCCCCCCCATGGGAGCAGTAGAAGCTCTCCAGAAAGGTGTGCAGGGTAATGGGGCTGCTGTGCCAAGGGCTCCTGGTGAAATCCGGGGATTGTGCAAAACTTGTTGCAGGGGTGGAAAAAGAGGGATGCTGGCAGAGGGGAGGAACAAGCATTCAGTCCGTCCTGCCTTCTTGTGTTCCTGTCTGGTGCACCCCATGTGGTGATCTGGAGCTGGTCATGAACTGCAGTGCAGCCTGTGAGGTCAGCAGGCAGGGCTGGAGTCGGATCCTGGAGAGACTGAGGGTCTGGGAACAGATTCCAAGGAGACTCAGGTAGAGTTTTTTCCCTGAGTTGTGAGC
The DNA here is from genome assembly GCA_013397725.1 of Rhagologus leucostigma. Taxonomy (NCBI): domain Eukaryota; kingdom Metazoa; phylum Chordata; class Aves; order Passeriformes; genus Rhagologus; species Rhagologus leucostigma. The sequence goes on from VZTD01002942.1 coordinate 325,874, forward strand.
CTCAGGAGTAGGATGGGCCTGTTCCTGCTGCCTCTGCCTCCCTCCTGCCCTGGCTGTGGGTGTGTGCCCAGCAGGGACCTGGCCACAGTGCTGGGAAGAGATTCCTTATCTCAACCACATCCCTGGGACCTTCAGCCCACAGCGCTGAACTACTCAGAACAGTCCTGGCCAAGGACATGCTCAGAAATGACCCCTGGGGCAGGAGAGACTGAGAACCCCATCAGTGCTGGGCTGGTGGGGGCTGTGGGAGTCCTGCAGCTCAGGGGCGTCACTGTCCCAGCTGTGGCTGGGACACAGGGCTGGCCAGCAGCCCTGTGAGCAGCCCAGGGAAGCTGCTGCTCGAAGCGATGAGTGAATGTAAGATGAGGATTTGTTGAGCTCTCCCCAGTCCTGCCTCCGGGACCATTCGTCATCAGGGCAGCTCGTGCTGCCGGCTGGAGTGCAGTGGCTGCCAGGCAGGGCGAGCTGACATCGCCAGGAACACCTCCAGAGGCAGGAGAACATCAGGATGCCACAGAACACCAGCTGGAAATGGCTTCTGACCACGTCCTCCTTGCCCCTCTGCACACATGGAGGTGATCAGGGACACCACGTCCCTGTGGGAGCTGATGTGGCAGCTCATACACGCCACTATCAAGGATCTTCCTTTCCCAGCTCTCCCACAGGGCAGGATGCTCCACTCTGGTTTGCCCAGGTTAAGCAGCAAGTGTCTCATTCAGGATTCTGCAGGAAGCACTCGGTGGACTTGGGAGGGCAAATTCATGTCCCCATTCCCAGTCCAGCCCCTCTTCCAGCCTGTGGAGCTGTCCCAGGGCTGGTCCCAGCTGCTGGGAGCTGGAGGGGCTGGGAAGGGGAAGCTGCAGCTCTCTGCACTGATCCATGTGCTCCCAGCAGTCCTGAGTGTCTGTGCCTGCAGCTGCCAGAGAGCAGGACTGACAGCCAGCTCAGAACAGCTCCTGGAGCGTGGGCACAGCAGCCAGAGCGTCACCTGCACGGCGAGACGAGGAGGTGACACTGGCGGCTCCCACAGCCAGGAGAGCTGGGAGCAGGAGCCCTGGGTCAGGGCGGGCACGGTGGGCCAGCATCCCCCTCAGAAGGTCGGGAGAGGGGCCTGTGCTGAGTACGGAGCAACACAACAAAGGTGAGAGGGAGGCCACGCTCAGGGCAGGGGACACTTCAGCCCTCACCCACTCAGCAGCAGCTCCCCAGCTGTCCTTTCCTCCTCCTGCTTCCTCTCGTAACCCACAGATATTCCCGTGCCTCCTTCCAGACCTGCTACAGCCTGGGCTCCTGCTGAATGCTCTCACAGCCCACTGGGGACACAGGCAGAGGCTGTGGCACTAGTTAATGCAGCTCCTCTGCGGAAACACACAGTCAGGAGTGACTGATCAGCAAAAACCCACAACAAACCCTCTGCAGGATGAGCGAGACAGAGCCACCCCCTCCCTCCACAAGGGACGTGTGTGCTCCATCCCCAGGACATGGGACAGGCTGTGTCCCCACCACTGCACCCCACTCTGTGAACACTGTCTGACTCTTCCAAAGGCATGTTTGGAATAATTATTTTTCCACCAAGAGTATGAAGTAGTTTTTTGGCAGTGGGGCCACACACTCATCAGGGCTGCCTGGTCTCCTCCAGCTCGGGTGGGATGGAAAGCAGGACCAGGGGAACAGGAGCACTGGGCAAAGCCGGGATGTCTGCGCTGGCAGCTGCCTCAGCTTCCCGGCCATCTGGGGTTATCCAGGAACAGCTGTCAGTGCCAGGCATGGCCCAAGGCGCTCAGAAGCACCAGAAGGAGTGTGGAAAAGTGCGAGAGGCAAGGACACGCAGTCACTCCCCCCCTTGCCTCTTTCTGCCTCCCCAGCAGCAGCATCCAGTCCCCAGCTCCGAGGGCTTTGGCCAGGGGCCTTTGTGACCCCCCTAAGCTGGGGCGTTTTTGAAGAAGCTGATGTTGGAAGTGGAGGCAGAGAAGCGACAGGGCTGAACTCAGTGGAAGCCCGAGAGCATCATTCCTGGAGAAGCAGCACTGCCTCCCTCAGAGTCCAGCTCCACACAGCCCTCACTCAGGGTCTCCCACCCCAGAGAGACACCGGTGCCATATTTGACATAGCTGGGGCCTGGGCGAACACAGCTGGCCCTGGGCTTGGTGTCACCATGACTCAGGAGCTTCTGGAAGCCCAGTTCATACATTAAATTCACTCTGCTTTGAGGTCTCTGCAGGGCACAGCAGCAGGGTGGCAGCCACCCTCTGCTCAGAGCGCTAGTGCCTGCCAAGCCTCTGCCTTCACGGGGAGCTGAAGGGGAGCAGCATCCCCTGGGATGTGCCTTGAGGCTCAGCATCCCTCGGGAAGTGCCTTGAGGCCTCTCCTGCAGTTGCCCCATTGCCCGGACTCGGAGCGGGGTTTGAATGTGCAGTTCGGGCCCCCTGAAGACAGAGCCAGCCCTGCCCCTGCAGCAGCATCTCCTCGGGGCAGGACATTGGGGGTTACTGTGCCTCTTGTGCCTGAGCTGTACCAGAGGAGGCAGGAGGGGAGTAAACACCTCCTTCTCTCTCCAAATAACAACAGAGCCCTGATTTTGGTAGATAATCCCCCCTAGGAACCTCAGCCAAACAGGGTTTAATTCCCTGCTGACAGCCCTGGCAGTGACTGCACCACCCAGCACCTGCAGGAGCCTGGTTTGTCATTAGGGGCCCTGCAGAGGGTCCCGCTCCGGAGCTCACTGAGGTGCTCATCTGTCCCAATCCAAGCAGCACACACACTCCTGGGCTCCTCCCCAGGATGGCACCGTGCTGGGACCCTCTGGGACACCATGTTCACTGCCACCTGTGGGGTCCAGAAGGCACGTGGACCCAGGAAGATCACTGGGGTCATTGCCATCAGTCTGCCACCTGCCCTGTCCCTGCCATCAGTCTGCCACCCGCACTGCCACCAGCCCTGTTCCTGCTGTCAGGCCCAGTCCCTCCATCAGCCCCTGCTCTGTCTCCAGCACACGGCCCAGGCAGGCCCTTTTTCTCCTCCTGCAGACAAAATCTGGCACCTCTAGGCTCTCAGTGGCTGAGCCCCACCAGCCTCACATCGCCCACCCATCCCCTCCTCCCTGCCAGGGCTGGGGACACGGCCCGGCTCAGGCTGTCCCTGTCCCTGTCACTGTAGACCGAGTGAGCAGAACAGAGCTGTGTGGGGAAAGGCTGAGGCCGGTCCTGCTCCTGGGGTCCCGCGGCTGTTGTGGCACAGGGTGGGCTCCAGCCACCAGCACCAGAACACATCTGGCTGGCAGGGAGGTGAGCAATGCAGGGCAGCCCTCGGCCTCAGCTGAGGAACAAGGGACCAGCGTCCCGAAGAGCACAGGAAGGGATGGCTCCAGGGCCCGCTTCTGCCTTTGTGGGATCCCTGCCTGGGCCTGCTTGATCCAGGAGGAGGAGAGGGATGGGAGCGGGTCAGTGGCACCAGGGCTGGGGAGGGTGGGCAGCCCCAGCCGCAGCACGGGGCAGCCTCCTGGGGCTCTCTGTGCCCTGTTCATGCAGGAATGCACAGAGCAGGTTTGTGGCATTACCAGGGCTCAACAACCTCTTAAAGTGCTATTACAAGTCCCTTCTTGTAGAAAATACTTTTCTCGCACCAAATCTCCCTGATCCCTGTTAAGATGCTCAGCTGTTGGAGAGGAGCAGTGCAGATGGGAGGGTGATGGCCCACAGGAAGCTCCAGCAGCTCTCCAGACTGGGACGCCAGCTCAGAATTCCAGAGGACACTCAGGGCCCGGGTGACAGCTCTCTCACCTTCTCCCATCACTTACTCTGTGGCTGGGGGGTGCAGGGGAGGGGGACTCAGCAGGCATGGGTCAGCACAGAGCCTCCTCTGCTGCCTGGCACAGGAGAGAGAGGGGCAGAGCTCCCTGGGCTTCCCCCAGTCCCTCAGCAGCCATTCATGAGCCCACAGATGTGATGAAGCTCTCTGGCACCCGCTGCATCCTGTGAGGTCCTGCTCCCTCCTCCCCCCGCCCTGCCAGGGCTGGACCTTGTCCCAGAGCTGCCAACCCCTGCTGGACCTGCAGGACCTGCCGTGGGGAGGGTGCAGGGGATGCTCTCCCTGTGCTCCCAGCACTGCCCTGATCCTGCATCTCTGTACTGATCCTGAATTCCTGCATTGATCCTGCATCCCTACACTGATCCTGAATCCTTGCATTGATCCTGAATTCCTGCACTGATCCTGCATCCCTGCTCTCCCTTGTAGCAGCGCTCAGCCAAACTCCTGCCCCGGGATCTCTGGCATCATGCTGTGCCATGGGCTCAGCACCAGTGCCCTGGGCACTCCTCTGTGCCACCACAGACTGCCAGGAATCCCATCCCGACCCCACCACTGCTATTCCCACCTGCATGGCACGGAAGGACCACAGGAATGGGAACAGCCCCTCCAGCCCCCTCAGACCCAGTGCCCTGCTGAGGGAGTGGCTTTGAGCTGCTGAGGCTTTGGCTACAAATTTAATGGGATTCCTTTCCAGTCCCACTCAGCTGCTCCTGAGGACCGGCCTCTCCTCACAGTCCCTGGTTTCCCTCATCCCCAGGAGTAACAGGCCCAAAGGAACAGTGCTGAGCTCCCTGTGGAGCTCCCTTGGTCCTGATGTTTGTGGAGCAGAAACAAGGGCTCCCTTCCAGATGTGCACCACCCAGTTCTCCTTCACCTCCTCCCCGTGTTCTCATGGCTCTTCCTGCTCACCTCCGGCTGCTTTATCCTCGGTCCCCAGCCTCCCCAGCTGATGTGGGCTGTATTCCTGAGCCCCAGCTCTGGGGCAGAGCCAGCTGAAGCCAGGACTGCCCAGGGCAGAACATGCCGTGTGCCAGGACCAGCCAGAGGGGAAGGCACTGCTGGGGACTCCTTCCACACGGCGAGAGCTGCCCTGGGAGTCTCCAGAGGCCACAGGGCTGGCGACAGCTCCCTGGATGGCTGAGGGGCTCCTCGCCGAGGCTCCCCGCCCCCGCAGACCCTGTTAGCTCCAGCTCCCTGCCTGGCTGCGTTTGGGACCGTGGCCAGCTGCCTGCCCGAGGATCCTGCCTGCTGAGCCCCCCGGATGCCCCAGCGCCCCTGCCAGCTGCGTGGGTCACAGCGTGCTCAATGTCACCTTCCCGAGCCGCGCTGGGAGCAGGCGGAGCTGGGGAGGCAGGGACTGCGCATCCGGGGGCGAGAGGTGCCGGAGGCTCTCGAACCTCTGATCCCGCACCAGCAGCAGCTCCAGGGACAGCGGCTGGCATTCAGAGCCACAGGCTCGGGTGCACGAGGTCTGCATTTGCACAGTTTGCAGCAGGGAGCTCAGGGACTTGTGTTTATTTTCACGAATGGGAAGAAAACCCCACATTTAGCTGCAGTCACTCCTCACTGCCAGTGCCGACCGACCAGGGAGCGGCTCCTTGGCCGCTCCCAGCGACCCACCGCGCTGGCACAGCTGTACCCTGCTTGTTCCATCGGGAATGCCCCTCCCTGTCCCAGCGTGAGCAGAAGGGACTGTGGCAGTGGGAGCCAGCTGTGCTGTGTGACAGGGGCCTGAAAGCCAGGAGCGGGCTCCAGCTCAGCCCCTGCCCAGCCTGGAGCGGGGCCTGCCTTCCCCTGCAGCCGGGGGGCACGGGGGTGTGACAGCAGCAGCTCTGGAGAGCTAAAAATAACCACTCTGGTCCCCCAGCTCACACCACAACACCTTCACTGGCGCCAGACCTGCCGAGGGCTCCAAGCACTGCAGGAGCCGGCAGCAAACCCAAGCAAACACCCAGGGACGGATCTGGAGCAGCTCCGGCAGAGCCCTGCACTGTCCTGTTTGTGGGAGAGCTCTCAGAGCTCCCCTGCAAGACTTAATCCCCACAGGATGCTGCTGATCAGGACATGGCAGTGCTCATAAGAACAGCCAGCAAGACACCCAGGTGTCCCCAGAGCAGCCTGTGGGTGCCATCAGTGTCCCTGCCCACCATGGCCACCCTCCCTGCATGGAGGATGGAGGTGCTGGAGTGTTGCTGAGGCTCTGGCTTGACCTCCCTCTTAGGAGCCCCAGCTGATGGCAGCTGTGCCTGGGCTCTCTGCAGCTCCTTAGGCTCTCTGCCATAACCCCCTGATGAGCCACAGAAAGTCCCCCCAGTAAGGAGAGCCCTTTGCCTTGTGCTCGCAGCTGGCCGGGGCCCAGGTGTCCCCAGGAGCCAGCCCACTCCATGGCACCGTGTCAAATGGGGGGCTGCAGGCAGGCACAGAGCCGTGTCAGGAGTCCCAGGTTGGGTTCTTGTCCCACACACCTCGCGGAAGGGACTTAGTGTTTTCACATCTGGACAACACTGTGGGATCAATGGGATCAGTGGGATCAATGGGATCAATGGCAGGGCCATCACTGCTGATCACTGAATAAGTTACCTTACACAATCCCTCATCAATCCCTGCTCCACCCACTCCAAAAATGCAGTTTTGCCTTGCTGTCTATGGGCAGGAATTTCATTCCAGCTGATTTCTTCCAGGGACTGCTTTCTTAGGTCTCCTCCACAAATCCACCAAGCAATCACATCAGCAAGACCCAGAGATCACTGTGGCCACAGATCCTGCAGCAAACGGCCAATAAACCTCTGCCCTGGGCTGTGTGTGCCTCAGCTACAGCAGGGAAAGGTTTAGTGGGAGCAAGGAGACGCTGGAGCTTGTGATTTCTCACAGTGTTTCACCACAGAAGAGATGAAGGACAAGAACATCGTCTTGAAGCTCTGGGGGAAATGCACAACTGGTAAACAGCAAAGGAAATGATCACCTATGGCCTTCACAACCCTCGCCTCAGCAGTTTCCTGACAGACTTGGGCTCATTTTTCCCTTCTGGCTGCTGTAAAATATTAGTATGAACCAAGCAGTGAGGGGAAGAGCCCTGACACCACGGGCAAATGATTGCTCGGTCCACCACTGCCCTGGGCAGCGCCTTCCAATGCCTGACCACCCTTTCCATGAAGAAATTTTCTATAACACCCAATCCAAAATTCCCTTGGCACAGCCTGGGGCCCTTTCCTCTTGTCCTGTCCCTTGTTCCCTGGGAGCAGAGCCCAACCCTCACCCGGCTGCACCTTCCTGTCACAGGGAGTTGTAGAGAGCGAGAAGGTGCCCCCTGAGCCTCCTTTTCTCCAGGCTCAGCCCCCCCAGCTGCCTCAGCCACTCCTGATCAGATCTGTGCTCCTCAGGAGGGCACTGATGGCTCGTGCTGGACAGAACTCCCTCCCTCCGTGGGAGTCCTGGCAGCATTTGGAACCTCCAGAGCTGCCAGATGTGACTGACACCTCTCCTGAAGAGCTCCCACTCCTGTGTGCTTCCAGAGGAGCACAGACTGAATCACAAAATCACAGAATATCCTGAGTTGGACCCACGGGATCACCCAGTCCAGCCCCCAGCCCTGCACACACACCCCAACAACCCCACCCTGGGCATCCCTGAGAGCATTGTCCAAACGCTCCTGCAGCTCTGGCAGCCTCGGGGCCGTGCCCATTCCCTGGGGAGCCTGGGCAGTGCCCAGCACCCTTTGGGGGAAGAACCTTTTCCTGATATCCAGCCCACGCCCCTCTGAGCTCCCCAAACTCCCGCGAGCCCTTGGGTCAGCAGCAGCTCAGAGCCAGCCCAGGGGGAGATCTCCAAACTGGCTGGTGGTCAGCAGTCTCCTCCCTGCCCTCCTGTGCTCCCAGAGCACTGCCATGGCTCAGATGGCAGTGATATATATTTATACATATAAATTTGGAATCAAAGACCCATCAAGTCATTAAAACCCTGCTTTCCCTGCCCGGCTCCGGGCCTGACAGTGCTCCCACCGCTCTCACCTGGGTGGGGGCAGCAGCCGAGTTCTCCCAGCCCTGCTCTGCCAGCATGGGGAGAGGAAAAGCTTGATTTGCAAGGAGAATGATGGATTTGTGAGGACCTCTGATAGCCTGGGGGACAGCGTGGCAGCCAGGGCCCTGCCAGGGCTGGCCATTGCGGGTGACAGGGATGGGATGAATGGAGCAGAGCAAGGGAGGGAATGGCTCCCAAAGCTGTATTTGGGGGCTGTATCGGGGGGTTTCAGAGCCAGCTGAGCCTCTCCTGCCTTGAGAGCAGCCTGCAGGGACACAGCCCTGTCCCTTGGGGCCACACCTGGCTTTTGTCACTCTCTTCTACTCTGGTCACCATCAACCTGCCAAGCCCACCCCAGGAGGTCCCGAGGCCCCCCACCTTCAGGGAGCACAGGGATCCAGAGTCCCTCCCTCAGAGGTGACATTTTACTCCTCTGCCTGAGACAAAAACTCGTAATCTCCCAACTTTTTCCCTCCTAGGTGGGTGTCCCATTCCATCTCCAGAAGTACCAGGAGCCTTTTAGTTCCCGTAAGATCTCAGAGGGACTTGTTAAGGTGACAGGTGAACTGTACCTAAAATGACCTCAAGACCAGGTGAAACAGTCCCTGAGGGTCAGAAACATCCTCCCAACACAAAAGAAGGGCTGAGCATCTATTTATCTTTCCATGGGGTTCATATCCTGAGGATGTCTGTCATCTGTGCCCACTGAAAGGAGCAATACCCTCTGTGGAAGTTGAAACCCTTTGGCCAGGTTTCCCCTATTTCACTCGTTGTATTCATTTCTCGGATACCTTTTCAATGAAAGCCCCGTGAGTGCCTTGGCTCTTTGTGGGAAATGAGCATTTTGGGTTGGATGAACACTGAAAAGGAGGAAAAGAAAGAGAAAGAAACAAGAAGAAATCTCTCACCATAGGGACCCCATGTTCAAGTTGTATGTCATAAATTGTTGTGCCACACGGATTTATCTCTGATACAGGCAATATGCAGCTTATGGATAAATAGGGAAATGTGGAATTAGGGGAAGGCTGAGCTCCTGCAGGTCACCACTGCTGCCAGCGCTGTTCCTGCTCCTGGACCCGCTGTAGGGCCTTGCAAAGACTCTGCCCTCTACCACACCCTGCAGACAGGTCCCACAGCCACTCGTGCTTCACATGCTGCCTGGGAAGCCCTCTGGGACACCCTTTCACAGGACACCGTGTGTGGGGTGTGCTCTAAGCAGGTGCTGTTGTTTCGAGGTTTCAGCAGAGACCTGAGACCCTGCACCTGTGTGAGAGCTTTGCTGAAGGAAGGGACTAAACACGGAATAGTGGGTGGAGGAGACATAGCAGAGATGTGGGACATGCTAGGGTCACGGTGACAGTGATGGAGCTGTCAGCAGTTTCCAGGCTGAAATCCCAACTAAATCATAGAACCACAGACCTTAAAGCTCATCTTGTTCCAAACCCCCTGCCATGAGCAGGACACCAGGTTACTCCAAGCCCTGTCCAACCTGTCCTTGAACATTTCCAGGGAAAAGTTCCAAGAATCAAACCTCAGTAACCCTCTGTGAACCTCCTTCCCAGCTAGATAAATGAGCTCCTTGTGACCCTTGTGCTTGGCAGGCTGTGTCCCTGTGGCCACCCCGGAGATGAGGAGGGCTGGGTCTTCCTGGGATGGGGCTGCACAGATTCCCCCTTGCTGTTCTCACCCACTCCACACGCGCCAGTGCTGGACTGTCCAACGCCCCACAGGCAGTGCTGGGATGTCGTGCTGTCAGCTGCCACGGAATCAAGGTGCAGGGGCTGCTTGCCAGGCTCTGCGGGGCGACTGCAGGCAGCCTGGGATGAGATGGTCCCAGAGGGACCCCGGCTCCTCTCCAGGAAGCTTTTCCATGAGTTCCTGGGGAGCAGTGTTCCCAGCGCTGTGCTCTGCGGAGCCGTGCTTGGCTCTGGCGTCACCAGGGCTCTTTGTTTCCCAGAGTGTTATTCACTGACTCTGTTCTCCAGCCAAAAGAGCTTTGCAAGTAATAATAAAAAAGGATGAATGGGATGGCATGGGATGATTAAGCAGGACTGTGAAAGATGGGCAGCACCTGGGCTGCTGGCAGCACAAGCACCTGGCAAACAGGGCTGTGTCCCACATCCCATCCTCTGCTGAAGGGGCTGCCCTGACTCACTGAGTCATGGAGTGGTTGCGGTTTGAAGGGACCTTAAAGCTCATCCAGTACCACCCCCTGCCATGGGCAGGGACACCTTCCACTGTCCCAGGCTGCTCCAAACCCCGTCCAACCCGGCCTTGGACACTTCCAGGGACTGGGCAGCCACAGCTTCTCTGTGCAGCCTGTGGCAGTGTCCCACCACTCTGAACAGAGCATTTGGCACGGACCATCCCCACCACCGAACAGCCCAGCAGAGCTGGGCTCTCACAAACAGTCTCTCTTGTGGTGTTGTGCTCAGGTTTCTGATCTCCTTCCAGCAGAACCTCCTGGATTTATCCCTGCTCTCCCCACACCTTGCCACGACAGTTGGGAATTGATGCAGTTCTAATCGTTCTGGACTATAAAAAACAAGCCCTGTCTTTCACTAGCATATGGTTCTCCTCGTACAACAACAGACACCAGAACTTTCAATTAAGTTTCTGGAAGCGGTGCTGAAGCACACATGACTCATTTCACAAGTGCACTAACGAGTGAAATGATCCCGCTTTTTGCCAGATCTCCACTCATCAGGAAACAAACAGTATCTGATGTCTTTCTTTCTTTATATGCTGACGAAAACAACACCGTTCTCCGTTGCCGCCGAGCCTGGGTAGAGATCGCCCAGCTAAATATTCTAATATTTGATAACAGCCCTGCCAGCATGGAGCTGACTCATTCCATGGCATGTGCTGCTCCCTGAGGATTGCTCTCAGCACAGCGAACAATTAGCTGCTTCATTCATCCCAGCTTGAGAATGGCAGATAGTTACAGGACCACGGGCACGCTCCTGACGGGAGGGATTTATCAACACTCCGAGTTGTTGCTCCTGTAATTAATCTCACGCTATTTCCACACACACTCACTCACCCTCTGCTCCCACTCTGCTCCTGGCTCCCAAACACTTCTTCATGCTCAGAATGGCATAGAAATTGTTTTGGTTTCTGGTCAGTGACACGGAAATGATCAGGCAAAATCAAGATGTAATTTGGGGGCTCTGTTCCCCAGCATTCCTTAAACCCTTTGGGGCAGAGCAGAGGGGTCCAGCCCCAGCCCCAGCCCGCACTGCCCGTGGGCCAACACAGCCCTGTGACAGCGATGGCCCCACAGCAGCCCAGGAACACACGGCTGCTCCATCCCAAGGGAGCTGCTGGCTCTTGGTGTCTCAGGGCTGCTGCCTCCTGCCTCTGGGGTGGAGCTCAGCAGCCCTCCAGGATGAGCTTCCTGGCTGGCTTGGCAATGGGAACCCCTGGCAATCCAAACCCTACCGTGCCCCTCCTGCTCAGCAATCAGACACCTGCATCCTCCAGGTCACAGGGAGGAGACAGCAGATACCAGGCAAAGCATCTCTGTACCCCACATCCTTGCAGAACAGACAGCTCCTGGGATCTTCTGCCTCTCATTTTCTCCCTTCCAAGTCCCCAGACTCGGGCTCCAACTGGAGATTTATTTTGTTGGCTGTTCATTGCTACAGTTATGGCCAGTCTGAGGACGGTGTCCTTAGCACAAATGAACATGGCAGAGTTCTGCGTCCTCCTCCTTGTAATTACTGCCCAAAAACTCGCCATGGAGACCAGGAGAAAGGGGGGATGCTCAGGAAGGGATGGCAAGGGCCACCCCCAGTGTCCCCAGGAATCACCGCAGTGGCTCCAAGGGCGGGACCCCAGGGTCTGTCAGTCTGTGAGGAGCCATCCCGAGGCTGCAGAGGGCTGGAACTGCCACCTCACTGCCAGGCTGGGCTGGCCATCCTCCTGGGTCAGGGAAAACGTGTCCCCATGGCTGCCATTGCTGCTTTTGGGTCACACCCCGGCCCCACGGAGGTGCTGCCGCAGGGGATGGAGCAGGGACACCTCTCACATCTCCATGGACACCGTGAGGCTACCACAGAGCACATCCGTGTGTCACAGAATCCCAGGATGGTTTGGGTTGGAAGGGACATTAAGGCTCATCTCATTCCAACACCCTGCCATGGGCAGGGACATCTTCCCTCAGGTGTCCAGCGCTGCCCCTGAGGGCACAGCCTGAGCCTGGCCCGGGCTGTCACAGCTCTGCTCTGCTCTCATCCCTTCACTGGTGGCTCTGGCTTGTGGCCCACCCTGCTCTGCTCTCCCTGGAGCAGATCCACCAGCCCCTGGTTGCACAGGCAGATATCCCTGATATCCGCACTCCTCATCAGCCATGCCAGCCAGGAGGGACAGGTGTCCCAGCAACCTCCCAGCTGTGGCTCATCCGTCCCAGCTTCCAGCACATCCTGATGCGTGCCAGGAACAGGGGCCTGGACAGGCACCGACCATTTGTGCTTCCCCATTTCCCAGGTGCCACAGCCCTTGGGGCTGGGACTGACGTGCTGTGAGGGCAGGGCTGGAGTCACTTGGTGCCAGGCGCCATCAGTGCCCGGTGCCATCACTCCCAAGTTGTCACAGTTTCTCTCCACTGGCTGGACATGGCCACGGGGCAGGGGACACCTCAGGACAGGACTGCTGGGGCAGTTTTCCAGTCATTACTGTCACCTTAACCTTAGTTGCATCAGTGACAACTAAGTCAAGACAGTTCATGGAGTCTTTGTAGGAGCTGGGGAGATTCTTCACGGAAAGGAGGACCAGGCACTGGAATGGGCTGCCCAGGGCAGGGCTGGAGTCACCGTCCTGGGGGGATTTAACAGATGTGTGGATGTGGCACTTGGGGATATGGGTAAGTGGTGGGCTTGGCAGTGCTGGGTGATGGCTGGACTTGATCTTAGAGGGCTTTTCCAATCCTAATGATTCCATGATTCTGTGAGATGTTTTTGTAAGAGCTGCCCAGTCATGTCCCCACCATGTTCAGCCTTCAGCTCCCTCCTCCTAGAGCCACCACCACCCTCCTGGAGCTCAGGAGTTGGGACAAAGACCTTCTGTCTGCCCCACCACCTGCCAAACAGAACCAGCTCCCTCTGCCCCTCTCAGCACTGCCCCAGGGAATCTGCTCCAACGCAGGAGGGAAGAATCACAGAATCGCAAACTCACAGAATGACAGAAACTCCTGAGCTGGAAGGGACCCACAAGGGTCATTGAGTCCAGCTCCCGGCCCTGCACGGGACACCCCCAGGACTCACATGAAATGATTCACCTGCTGAGAGCTCTCCTGGGCCAGGGTGAGGAGCTGAGGTTTGGTGCTTGGCTGAAGCAGAGCAGAGCCCAGACAGTGCCCCTGCTCAGAGCCCGAGTGCCAAACCTGCGCCAGCTCCTGCTCACCTCCCCTGCACAGGAGAATCAGGGACCATTAGCACTGGATGAATGGGAAAGAATTGAAATCAGCTTGGAGACAATCCCCAGGCCGGAGAAGAGGCAGAATTAACCAGCTTATTATTTTTATTTAATGCCCGCGTTGTGCCCCCAGATGAATAATTGGTGTGTGGGGCTCTGCGTGCACGGCTGTTATGAAGTTTAATTCATTAGCGCTTGTAAAGTGCCTCAAACTCGGGAGATGAAAGGTGTCCTCAGAGCGCCAGGAGCTGTTCCAGCTCCAGCACTGCGGATCTTTAATAAGGATATTGAACGACTCCTCTGAGCCAGCACATTGCGTTTTAACTTCTTTATGGCTGTTTTTACAGGCAGGATCCTAGAGAGCCAAAAAAAAAAGTTGAAAGAGAAAGCCCCATCACAGTGCACAGAGCTGGCTCTGCACAGCCATGGACCGGTGTGTGCCACCCTCAGCCCTGCCCTGGGGGACAGTCCCAGGGCTCTGTCCCCATCACCAGCCCCTCCACGGGGATGGGGAGCTGTGACAGCTCTGGGAATGTCACTGGATGGGTGCTGAGAGAGGACGGTCTGGGGGAAGCTGCAGGATGCTTGCCTGGTTTGCCTTCAGGGTCACAGCCCAGGGGCCTGGCCTGTGCTCCATGTCCTGAGTTTGGCTGATGCAGGGGGAGGGGAAAGTGTGGGCCATCCGGCCATCCCTGCCACCCATCCATGCCTCCATGCCTCCATCCATCTCTCCATCCCTCCATCCCCCCATCCATCCATCCATCCATCCATCCATCCATCCATCCATCCATCCCTCCATCTGTCCATCCTCCCATCCCTGCCATCCTGCTCTGACCTCCTCTGGCACAGCCTGACACCTGGGGAAGTGGAAGACGCCTGATTTTCATAGAATCACAGAATCATGGAATGATTCATGGAAGGGACCCTAAAGCCCATCCGGTCCCACCCCTGCCATGGGCAGGGACACCTTCCACAATCCCAGGGTGCTCCAAGCCCCGTCCAACCTGGCCTTGGACACTTCCAGGGACCCAGGGGCAGCCACAGCTTCTCTGGGCACCCTGTGCCAGGGCCTCACCGCCCTTACAGGGAAGAATTCCGTCCCAATATCCCATCTCACCCTGCCCTCTGGCAGCGGGAAGCCATTCCCCCTTGTCCTGGCCCTCCAGGCCCTTGTCCCCAGTCCCTCTCCAGCTCTCCTGGAGCCCCTTTAGGCCCTGGAAGGGGCTCTGGCATCTCCTGGATCCTACTCCCCTCCAGGTGAACACCCCCAGCTCTCCCAGCCTGGCTCCTGACGGCATTTCCTGACAGCCCCATTTTTCTGCTCAGTGCAGCCACTCGCTCCGTGACAAAACCACTGCGCTCAGCCAGGCTCTGCCAAGGCCAGGAACACGGATCCTTTGGAACACCTGCTTCTTGCACATCCATCTTCCTGCAGCTACTGCTGCTCAGTTATCTTGACAAGGAACCCCAGCTGTGAGTGCACAGAAAACCCTTCCTTGCCTTAGCCAGGTGGGAAGAGCTTTCCTTGTCTGAAGTGCCACCTATGGCATCTCCAATTGCTGCTGCATTTCCCACCAGCTGCAATGAGCTTGGGAAGGAATCCTTTTAAAACGTCCCCCAGGGAGGAGGGTGAAAAGCACCAATGAAGGATGCAGGACACGGCCGAGAAAGCAACGACTTCTTCCCCTGAAGGAAAAATGGACCCGCAAAAGTGAAGGCTGTGACCTCCTCACCTGCCTTCCACTCATCCTTTTCCTAATGCTGCTGCAACCAGCAGAGCTCTCCCGTTTCCCTGGGAGCCTGTGTTCCCAGATGGCTCCGTACAGCTCACGGAGTGCAGGGAGCATCCTGAAACACCCGGAACAAGCCGTGGCCCTGCCCCTGCTCAGAGGAGAAGAGGACTCGTTGTTTGCTTTAATTATCCCAAAGCCTCTTTACTTGGAGGAAAATAAAATATTTATCAGGGACTTGTGGCTCTGGCAAAGGAGATTATACTCACATTAAATTTTTAGATGCCTGTAAAATTTAATTGGCCTTAGTGCAGGGCAGTTCCTCTCTCTGAGAATGAGAAGGGTTTCTCTGACCAGCACTCTGTCTTTGGAGAGCTGTCCCTTCCAGCATTCCCAGGAGTCAGCTCAGGCTGCTGTGCCTGTGCCACCAGCTCCAGCCCAGCCTGGCAGCCCCTTCCCCATGTCCCGGGAGCACTTGGCAGCAGCGGCACAGAGGGGTTGATGTGTGTGGGAGAAGATGGAGCTGCCCAGCCCAGCTGCCTAGCCCATCCTCAGAGCTCTTCACATCACCTGATGGATGTGGCAGGTTCTCACGTGCCTCTGGAGGAGCCTGGCCTGAGAGATGTCCCTGACTTCTCTGAGGTTTTTCCATGGACAGCCTTTGGCCCTCTCCTAGTTCCCATTCCCTACTGAAATCCATCCTGTCCCTAAGCCTGAGCCCGGCTTGGCCCTGCCCTGGCAGTGTCCTTCCTGCCCAGGGTGTCCAGGGTGATGTCCCTCCTGGGCAGAGGAGCCTTCTCCAGACATCTGGAAAACCACATGGCCCATGATGGGACGCTGTGGTGCCACCAGGGTGAGGGGACAGGCAGAGGCACCCAGGGACACTGTCCCTGCCGGGAAGGGGCCCAGGGGCCCAGGTCAGATTGTAATGACTAAACCACTTGTTATCCCACAGCAGCCTTGCAGAAAATCCCTTTTCCCATGCGTGTGGAGTGATGAGCTCAGCTCTTCACTCCTGGGAGTGATGCTTTATGTCACAAAAGAGCCAAGGATGGTGAAACTGTGCTGCCAAAGGATGGAGAGCCACTGTCCCACTCGGAATGTTCCCAACAGATAGCGGATCTGTCCCTGTGCTTTTCCGGGCTGCCCCGCAGAGCCCAGGCCTGCCGTGCCCTGCCAGCCTGAGCACTGATGTAGCTGGGAATCCAGCTCTCCAGCCTCCTGCTCCTTGCCCTCACACCGTGCTTTCCCCATTGTTCCTGACAGCGTTGCCAGAGCTTGGGAAACAGGATTTCATTTTGCTCTCATCCCTGGAGCAGAAACGCACAAGCGCCAGGGGAAGAAATCTGAACCACAACCTGGAAATCCAGAGGGATTCTGGCATGGCAGGGATCACCCAGGAGCCTCACTGCCAAGTGAAATCCTACACTGAGATCAGAACCAGGCAGTTTGAAAACACATCCTATCCCCTTCGTGCTGTCCTTGGGCTCCCAGCCCCACATGTGCTCCCCCAGCTCCACTGCCTTCCCAGCAGTTCACTGGTTTCCTTTTCCAGCCAGCCCTGTCCAGGCAGGTTTTTCATTTCAGGATTAATGTCCCCAACTCCAAAGGCTTCCCAAAGGCTTACACAGCCATCAAGGGGGTAACCCTTCCCTCTCCAGCAGGCGGGAACCTCCCCGGCATCACTGAGGGAATTAAACAGAGACATCAAAGGCCCCGTCAGAGCTAGAGGAAGGCACAGACATTCCAAGTCCCAGCACAGTCTCTGTCAGACTTAAAGAGGATAAATCCTGCAGAGATTTCTCCTTCAAGGAAAACGAGGATGGAAGCACGAGGGTTGCAGAGGTTGGAACAGGCAGAGCGCAGCACGAGTGAGGTGGGGCTGGGGGCACAAAGGACAGCACGAAGTCTGTCCCCACAGACACCCCAGAGCCACATCCAGCATGGGGGGGCCCTGCTGGCCTCGGGATCAGGCTGAGGCCCCCATGGGGGACAGGCTGTGCTTGGTGTTCCTGAGGAGAGCCAGCTCCTGCCCTGGCATCCCACCAGTGCCCTCCTGCATTCCCGCTCGGCTCAACCCAACCCTCCAATGCCAAACACGCTCCATCCCCTTCCCAAACCCACACGTTCCCATTGCATCCATCAGCCTGCGGGTTGAATACACTACATGAGGCTGTGGATCCATGGAGCTGGTGAATTTAGGGAGTATAAGCCAGGCAGGCTCTGGGACACGAGGCTGCTGTGACAGGGACACTTTGGAGCATCTCAGATAATTAGCACTTAATTGGCTCCAGCACCCTGATAAAGTGTCCAAGCCCCGCGAGCTGCTCTGTGTGTGTCCCTCAGGTCCTCACCAGCTTGGGTAGCTCAGCCCAGCCCGGGCTGGCTCCACGGGAGCTGCACAGGGAGCTGCACAGTTAACCCGGCCTCATCCTGCAACCCTCTCCTCATCCTCAGGGGAGGCTCTTCATCTCCACCCTTCCCAGGTGGAACACGTGGACATGCCAGGGGTGAGAGACAGGGTCACGGTGGCATTTC
This sequence comes from Rhagologus leucostigma, assembly GCA_013397725.1. NCBI lineage: Eukaryota > Metazoa > Chordata > Aves > Passeriformes > Rhagologus > Rhagologus leucostigma. The sequence goes on from VZTD01002942.1 coordinate 343,381, forward strand.
AGGGGACTGAACACCAGAGACCCCTGAGCTGCTGGGGGTGGGAGGGCATGGGGAGGGATGGTGTGGGAGCTCAGGGAAGGTGGGATGGGAGGATGGCAATGGCTGTGGGAGCCCAGGGAAGGTGGGATGGGAGGACGGCAATGGCTGTGGGAGCTCAGGGAAGGTGGGATGGGAGGATGGCAATGGCTGTGGGAGCCCAGGGAAGGTGGGATGGGAGGATGGCAATGGCTGTGGGAGCCCAGGGCACCGCAGGGCGCTCAGTGGTGCGGTGGGGGGTACCCAGCCCTTCCTCCAGGCTGGTGGTGAGGCCAGGGCTGCCCCTGCCAGGCTGGGCAGTGCTGGCAGGACCATGAGTGCTGGGCATGGGCACCCTGAGCCTTGCCAGAGCCCTGGGACCTGGGGCTTGGACAGGGGCTGAGCGCTGGTGAGCCCTCCCTGCCTGCTGGGAGCTGGGGGACCCTTGGAGCAAGGGGTGCTCCCAGCCTGGGACCGGAGCTCCTCGGGCCCCACGGCACCGGCCGGAGCACACGTCCTCCCCTGGCCTGTGGCTGTCCTGTCCCTGTGATCCACGTCCAGCCCCATATGGCCGGGGGGGACGCTCACAGAGGGGGTGTGGGCCCGGTGAGCTGTAGGGGTGATCCCAGTGGATCCCAAAGGATGGGGGGATCCTCCCCAGTCCTGACTCCAGTAAGGCAAGGATGAAGGGTGCTAAAGGATGGAGGGATCCCCCAGAACCCTCTGCAGACCCCGGACATCCTGCAGGCAGCAACCAATGCCTGAGCTCGCACTGAGGGAAAGGTCAGGAAGGAACAAGGAGACGTCATGGGAGAAGAACAGAATCCTTCAGGAGGAAGGACAGGGGCACAGTGGGTGCAAACTCCCGGCTCATCCGCTTCTCCATAGCCCCACCCAGGCTCCCAGACCACTCCCTGCTCCCCAGGGGCAGATCTGAATGAAAGCACAGCCTGGCAGAATACATGGACAAACCCCAGGAACTATGGATGCAAGAATTACAGAAACCTTTTTGGTTGATGGGAACCCCCAAATTTCTCCCAAGAGGTCACTCCAGTCACCGCAGCAGCGGCGGGAGCCGGGATCTGTGCCAGGCAGGGAACTCTGCCAGCTCTGCTGCGGGCACCCCGCGAGCACAGGGCACTCAGCTCCGCATCCAGCGGAAAACAGCAGTGCCTGGAGATGGAATCTAATTTTCCGGGGAAAATAGGAACCAAATGGAACGTGGCTGCTGTGAGAATGGGCTCAGCGAGCTCTGTCACAGCCGGAGCTGGGTGATGTTCTGTGCTCTCCCTCCTGCCACAGCCCCAAGCTGGCAGCGCGTGGCAGGGGCCGGAGCAGGAGTGCAGGGATCGGATCCCTGCCATTCCAGGGAGAGACCATGGGCTGCAGAAGGACACACCAAAGCACAGCTGGCCTCTCGCAGTCCTGTCTCCTACAAGCTCTTCTCCACTTCCCCAAGTGCTTCCAAGCAAACTCTCTGGAATTGTGGCTCCAGGACGCCCTAAATCCCCCCTGGGTCACCGAGCCCGGGGTGTTCGGCACCAGGGAGGAGCCTCTGCTGTGCCCCCTCTGCTGTGCCCTGCCTGAGGGGGCACTGGCACACCCTCGTGACAGCTCAGGTGAGGGACTGCCCCAGAACCACCCGGGGCTGCCTCAAGCCAGGAGGGCATCCCGGGAGATCCAGGCAGGAATTCCCAATGGGTGCACACCAACACTGGCATTCCTGGTCCACACCAAGACCCCCCAGCCAGGAAGGAGGACAGACCCCACACCCAGGGCCCACATCTTCCCTCCCTGTGTCCCTTAACTCCGTGAGTTAGGAGAAGTGGCAGAGCATCAACAAGGAGGTGAAGTCCCTGCAGCAGCTGTGACACTCCAACGCCATCGAGTAATGGGGTGTCACCAGTGGGACCACATGGCCTGGGTGACCCTGACCCATAAGTATGGCATGGATGGGGGGTCAGGACCCATAAGTGTGGATTTAGGGGGTGTTTAGACACATAAATGGGTATTTGGGCCCCAGAAGTGGAGTTTGAGGAGCTGCTTGTGTTCATAGATGGGGGTCAGGGAGTGTTGGGATCCATAAGTGGGGAGTTGAGGAGCGTTTGGATCCTTAGATGGGGGTTTGAACCTCACAGATGGGGGTCAGGGGGTGCGTTGGGCCTCACAGATTGGGTCTGGGGGGTGTTTGGACCCATAGATGTGAGGTTAAGGGGGAACAAGGACACATATACTGGGGTCAGGGGGGCATTGGGCTCCGCAGGTGTGGGGTTGAGGGGTGCAGGGGCCCATAGGTGAGGGTTTAAGGGACACCATCACCCACAGATGTGGGGCAGAGGGGTTTTGTGACTCATATCTAGGGGTCAGGGTGCACTTGGAGGGCACGAGAGCCATAGCCAGGCTCGGGGGCAGTTCTGGGGTGGGGCCTGGTGTGGGGCACTTGGGACACATGTGGAGCAGGCAGTGACATCTCCCTGTCCAGCTGGCCATGGAGCACTGTCTGGGCTCAGCCCTTGAGGGTTAGTGACAGGGACAGAGCTGTGGGGTGCCCCAGGATCCCCCAGTGCCCCAGAAGGTGCTGCAGGAGGGGGACACTGAGCCGAGCACGGCTCCGGAGCAACCACGGAGAGCTGGAAGCATTCACGTGGGAACGCGGCACAGAAAGGATTGCAGGTGGGAGCCCAGAACAATCCTTCACTGGACAAAACAGCTCCTAATCCTATTTTTATGCCGTGGTAGGAGCGTGCCCTACAATTCCCAGGGCGGCTCTTACAGGGAGAGACACATCAGGCACGGAGAAGGAAAAAGCCATCCCGAGCCCCGCAGCCGGAGGGAGGCAGGGCTGGGAGGATGTTACGGGCAGAGACTGAGGGAATTTAATTTGTGTGGCCTAGAAAGCCAGTGCTGGAGGGGGAACAGGATCACGCTGTATAAATATCTAAAGGGCAGTTGTGTGAGGAAGGGGGAAAAAGTGACGCACGCGGCAGTCGTGGGAGAGATGTGATGGTCCGAGCCGGGAACGCTTCCCGAGGGAGCAGCGCTGGTGGGCAGCGAGCAGGGAGGGTGCCAGAGCCTGCCTGGGCTTCCAGGGCAGGAGCAGGCAGGAGCAGCAAGGAGCAGCCTGGCACGAGCAGTTGGTGGCCCTGACACAGCTGGGAGGCTGTGGTGGCACTGTCCTCACAGCCCCCAGCAGTGACCGGTGGTGACCAGTGGTGACCAGACCTGTGAGGTGCTGTTCCTGCTGGCTCAGCGCAGAGCTCCAGGTGCCCTGGCAGAACCTGACCTCTCCATTCCCTCTGCCACCACAGCGTCCCAAAGGATGGAATCATTAAGGCTGGAGAAGCCCTCTGAGATCATCAAGTCCAACCCTTACCCCAGCACTGCCAGTGCCACCACTAACCCCTGTCCCCAGCGGGGACCGCCACATCCACGCGGTTTTTGAACACTACCAGGGATGGTGACTCCACCACTGCCCTGGGCAGCCTGTGCCAGTGCCTTTCCATGAAGAAATTTCCCCTAATATCCAGTCCAAACCTTCCCTGACACAGCCTGAGCACCGAGGCATTGAAAACCCGAATCCTTTCTAGCACAGAAATTCCCTGCAGAATTCCAGCCTGAGGCTGACCTGCTTCCCCTTGGCCATGAGGAACCTGCCCAGGCTGTTTTTGGGTGTCCTTGGAGAACAACCCCCCAGGCTGGGCTGTGTGGGACGAGCAGAAACCACGGCGGTGCCAGAACGGAGCGCGCTCCATCCCTGTCTGTGCTCCTGCCCCTCTCCCCGCTCCTCCCTGCAAACTCGAGCTGCTTTTTACAATCACATTTGCTTTTTCTTCTTCAAAATAAGAAAAAAAAAGGTTTTTCTCTCTGCCGTTGCCATGTGCAAACCCACACAAACACCAGGAAAAGCCGGCTCCGGCTCCGCAGAGCCCGCGCCCGCAGAGCCCCTGTCACACAGGCAGAGCCGGAAAACAGGGAAAAATAGATTTTCCCTTCAGCCCTTACAGACACATGACTGAGACTTATTATAGCAATAACAGGCACAGGGGGTTCGCAGAGGCCGTCTCTGCGTCTTCCTCCCCTCACTGATGAGCCCCTTCCCTCCCCAGGGAAAGTGGGGCAGGTTCTGTGCCAGCTGTCCCCAGAGCCCAGCAGTGCTCGGGAAGGATTCCCAGGGTACGGAATCCCTCAGACTGGGGCTCTAGCGGGAAGATGGTGCTCCTGATGAGGATGGTGGGGGTTGTTCAGCTTGGAAAAGGGAAGGATCCAAGGAGACCTGAGCCCCTTCCAGGGCCTAAAGGGGCTCCAGGAGAGCTGGAGAGGGACTGGGGACAAGGGATGGAGGGATAGGATACAGGGAATGGCTTCCCACTGCCAGAGGGCAGGGATAGATGGGATACTGGGAGGGAATTGTTCCCGGCGAGGGTGGTGAGGCCCTGGCACAGGGTGCCCAGAGAAGCTGTGGCTGCCCCTGGATCCCTGGCAGTGTCCAAAGCCATACTGGCTGGAGCTTGGAGGAACCTGCGACAGTGGAAGGTGTCCCTGCCCATGGCAGGGGTAGCATTGGATGAGCTTTAAGGTCCCTTCCAACCCAAAGTGTTTTAGGATTTACCTTGGATTCCCGGCTGTTTACCTGGCTCTGAGCCTGGTGCATGCTCCTGACCCCCCAGTTTGCAACAACACAGCACAAACCACAGAAATTGTGTGTGCTGGCACTGGCAGCTCTTCCTCCTCCTCCCCCTTCTTCTCCTCCTCCTTCTCCCCTTCCTCCTCCTTCTCCTTCTCCTTCTCCTTCTCCTTCTCCTTCTCCTTCTCCTTCTCCTTCTCCTTCTCCTTCTCCTTCTCCTTCTCCTTCTCCTTCTCCTTCT
>VZTD01002942.1:348316-382540 GCA_013397725.1 Rhagologus leucostigma
TTCTCCTGCCCCTTCTCCTCCCCCTTCTTCCCCTTCCCCTTCTTCCCCTTCCCCTCTTCCTCCTCCATCCCCTCCCACCACCCCAGCCCAGGGCCAATGGCCACACACCGCCAGAGGCCGGAGCTCCAGCAGGTCCGCCTTGGGGATGATTATCCCTATATCCACTTCTCTCCAAAGGTTTTGAAACACGAGCACGTCTGGATGTGCACATTTCGGAGTGCATCCATAATTACCCAGGTTCCTGGGAGGAGGGGACACTGGAACTGCTGCCCAGCCAGCTGTGGGTCGCCATGGAGACCACATCTGTCCCTCACTTCTTCCCAGGCCTGGGGAATAACCCAGCTCACCCAGGCCTCCCCCACCGGGCTGTGTGCCCACCCTGGATTTTGCTCTGATGCCAGTGTACCCCAAAGGTAGCCGGGGAGGGGGAGCACCCCAGTGCCTGGGCATGACAGACAGCTCACAGCCCGCTGCTAAAGAGAGCAACAGTGACAGCAAAACCACACAGGGCAGGTGTCACTCCTCATTTCACCCCGACGGATCCGTTCCAGCGGAGTGCTGGATAACGCAGCTGGGAATGTCTGTCTGTGTGCCCAGGCTCCCCTCAGGCCCTGTGGCCCCGGGACCCAGAGCTGTGCCCCACACTGCCCTCGCTGCGCTGCCCTCGCTGGGCTCCTGGGAACAGAGCCAGGGCAGCACCCGCTGGGCACCACGGAACCACGGGATCCCAGAATGGTTTGGGTGGGAAGGGATCTTAAAAATCATCCCATCCCACCCCCTGCCATGGCAGGGACACCTCCCACTGTCCCAGGTTCCTCCAAGCCCTGTCCAGCCTGGCCGTGGACACTGCCAGGGATGGGGCAGCCACAGTTGCTCTGGGCACCCTGTGCCAGGGCCTCAGCAGCCAGGCACAGCTCCTGCCCTGCCCAGGGCACCCAGCCCCACTCAGCACATCCCTGCAGGGCTGGTGGGAGGCCATAGGCCTCACTGGGTGATGGAAGGCTCTTCCAAGGTCACTGCAGTGGGTGTAAGGGCTTGGGAAAATGAGGTCCCAGAGTCTGATCCACCCACGGGGATCAGCTGGACCCACAATGTTTTTCTTGGTTGCACAGGAAGGGCTTCACCACCTCATTCCCAGAGCCAGGTTACTCTGAGTCCCTCACTATGGAGCCAGGCTGGGAGAGCTGGGGGTGTTCAGCCTGGGGAACAGAAGGATCCAGGGAGACCTCAGAGCCACTTCCAGGGCCTAAAGGGCTCCAGGAGAGCTGGAGAGGGACTGAGGACAAAGGGTCTGCAAGGACAGGACACAGGGAATGGTTTTCCACTGCCAGAGGGCAGGGCTGGATGGGATACTGGGAGGGAATTGTTCCTGTGGGGGTGGGCAGGCCCTGGCACAGGGTGCCCAGAGCAGCTGTGGCTGCCCCTGGATCCCTGGCAGTGTCCAAGGCCAGGCTGGACGGGGCTTGGAGCAGCCTGGGACAGTGGGAGGTGTCCCTGCCCGTGGCAGGGGTGGCACTGGATGGTCTGTAATGTCTCTTCCAACGCAAACCATTCCATGAGTCCCTAATTCCGTGATTCTCCACTTCCCTTTGTCTCTTCTCCGCAACTTTAACTCTTTCAGCCAACCTGAAAAAAGGGGAGCGAGTGACCCCCAGGTGCCTGCAGCCCCCTGTGCTGTGCCGGGGCTGTGGGGAGCAGGTCCCAGGGGCTGTGGGTGCACCTGCTGCCCACCCAGGGCAACTGTGGGAGATGGGGCCGTGCCTGCTGGGACTGGGACGTTCCAGTGGTCAGGAGCCGGCAATGCAGGGTAGAGGGCAGGGGCCAGGCAGGGATGGGGAAGGGTCCTGGAGGTGTGTGGGTGCTCAGGGGTGTCCCACCGTATGGGGTGGTGCAGGACAAAGGGATCAGTCCCAGGAGCCCTTCCAGGGGGTTTTTGTCCAGGAAACATCAGTGCAGCAGACGTCACCCAGATGAGCAGCCTTGGCTCCTCCGGGGCTGGGGCTGCAGCTGAATCCCTGCCCAGGTGCCTCCTGGATCAGGAATGACTTATCCTGGTCTCAAGCCTGTCCTGAGGCACAAGTAAAGGCCTTTGGCGTGTCTGGCAGAGGTTCCTCAGCCAGGGACATGCAAAACTGGCCAAGATCAGAATCCTCCACTTCCAGCCTAGCCTGGCTTTGGTTCCTGGCAGGGATTCAGCTGCAGCCCCAGCCCTGGAGGAGCCTTCCCAGCATGTCCCGGGATCCTCTGCACAGAGCACCCCAGGGTGCTGGTGGGGGGTGCTGGGCCCTGCTGAGGTGCTCCCGGGCCGTGGGATGGGGTCAGGGCAGTGCTGGGCGTGGGCCAGCACATCCCACGTGTCACCGCAGAGCAGTGGGAAAGGAACGAGCTCCAGGAGAGATCCAGGCACAGAGCTCCGTGTCAGCCTGCCCTGGCCCATGGCAGAGAGCCCTGAGGAGCTGCGGGGCTGGGCCGGGCCAGGACGGCCCCGAAGGCCTGCACCAGGCACTGGGTCTGGATCAGGACCATGGGGGAAGCTCCAGCTCTTCCCTGCAATGAGGGATCCAGCCTTTGTCACCCTCAGGTGACAAGGAGGAGCCCTTCCAGGCGAGCCTTTCTCCAGGTCAGGACTGCCCCGCTCACAGCTCCCATCCAGACCAGGAGGAGCTGCTCCCAGGGGCTGCCAGACACTGAACAGGGGGAGCAGCCTGTCCCCAGCCTGTCCCCAGCACGTCCCTGCACCCCAGTGCTCAGCCTGGGCAGGGGAGACATCAGCTCCCACCTCCTACCTGGGGCCAGAGGGATCTGTTCTTTTCCCACCTTAATTTCTTTCCCTGGCTGTGTCCAGCCCCGGGACCCTCTGCCACCCCGTGTCCCCTGTCCCCAAGGCCAGGCCCCGCTGCTCCAGAGCCGGAGGTGAGCGGCGAGGGCGGCGCAGAGCCCCGGCCAGGAGCGGCTGTTGGAGCAGTTAACTGGATCCCAGGAAACCTCCTGCACGGCGAAGCTCCAGCCCTGCCACCCCCTCAAGACATTGTCCATGCCTGGATTGCTGCCTGATTCCCATCTACATAATTCACCCTAATCCTTCGCAGCGGCTCAGGCGGGCCGAGCTCACGGCTCACTGGGTCTGATCCCCACTCCGGCGGCGCTGACGAGGCCGATGGCACCGAGCAGGGACACACGGCTGGCTCCGGGCACGGACTCCCCATTAATCCCACCGTATGTTTCCAACCCGCTCTCCTCTTCCAGCCTCACCCCAGTGCAGCGCTGGGGGACACAGAAACCCAAGGGAGGAAGAGGAGGGGAGGAAGGCTGTCCCCTGGGGTGGGCGGGCTCACAGCCCTGTGTCCCCTCGGGTCCCAGCTGCGGCCAGGGCAGGGCTTGGCGGGGCTGGGGGGCCGGGGGAGCTGGGATTTTGGATGAGGGGAGGGGACAGCTCCCGCTCAGAGATGGGGCACCTGGTGTCATCTCCAGGGACAGCCCACCCAACCCGCGGGGACAGGTGGGCACCACACCAGACACCCCTGCAAACATCCCGGAGCCTGGAGCCGCCCCACACCCGCAGGATGGGGACAGTCCTGCCCAGGTCCCCACACGTGTCCCACAAGGCAGGGAGGAGCAGCCCCCCTCTCCTGCCCCTTTTCCCTGGAGGGCAGCTGGAGCTGAGCACAGCGCGGGGCAGCGCTGCCATCCCGACACCGCTGCCACTCCCCTGGGCATCCCCCGGCCCTCCAGCTGTGTGACGGGACGGGGGACGTGGGGGGACCCTAAATGCCCCCCAAGTGCCCCTCCACAGCCTGCCAGGCCTGAGTGTGGGGCAGGAGGACGCAGGAGAGGTTTCAGGGAGGTTTCGAGAGCCCAGAGCCTGCAGGAGGACAGAGCCCTGTCTCGGGATGAGCCCAAGCATCCACAGCCCCCTGTGCCTCCACGCTCAGGAGAGCCAGGCACAGCCACCGCCCTGAAGCCTCCTCAGCTTTAGGGGCTGCTGGAAAGGGCGTAAGCCACCAGCCAGGCCCCCAGTCTCTCATGTCCCCAGCCCCAAAGCCTGGTGGTGCCCGTGGGAAGCAGCCCCTGCCGTGGCTCCTCGGGGATCTGCGAGCAGGGAAAGGTGCTCTGCAGAGGCACTCAGAGCCCAAATTAGCCACACTGGGCTCAATCTGAGATTCTGACAGCGGATGCCAAATTTATTTCCAAACGCACTGTGGAAATGTCAGCGTGCTGGTCGGAAGGAATCGGGTACATGCTCCCTTTTAAATAGCACCAAGCATATGGGAGGAGGATGATTAGATTGCTTCCAAGCTGCCAAATTTCTTTGCTGCAGCTAAAAATCTTCTCCAAAATGTCCCAGCCCACAGTGTTTCTCCGCACTGAAGTCTGTGCCGAGACTTTGCCATTGACAGTTGTGCTCTGAGCAAGAAAACACAGCCCTGCCGTGCAGTCCCAGGGGTCCCAGCTCTCCCAAGCTGGGGGGTGTTTCTGCCTCCTCTTGGAACCTGGAGAAATTCCTTCCCTCCTGCCACCCTGCCCTTGGGGAGGGAGCAGAGTTCCCTGTGTAGAATCATAGAATATTTTGGCTTGGGAGGGACCTTAAAGCTTATCTTGTTCCAGCCCCTGCCATGTACACCCAGTACAGAGGGACAAAAGCAGCCCAGCAGCTGCTGGCAAACCAGGAGAGCAGGGAAAGCTCCTTCATCTCCCTGGGCTTCCATGGAAAGGCATCCTGCAGTGTCCCAGCAGCCGGGACACTCTCAGTAGGTCTCAGCAGCCTACACTCAGTAGGTCCCACTCTGACTCGGCCAGGTGCCAGCGCAGGTGACAGCTGGGGAAGGTGTCCTTCCTAAGTGCACCCTCCCCATCACTGCCCAGGATGGGGTCAGGCCTCGTGCTCAGCTGGGTGTGGGGGGAACGAGGGTGGCAGGAGATGGGATGTGCTTTGGGCTCCTTGCTCAATGCTGCAGAAGGGGTGAATGTCCTGCCTGGGCCAGGACACCCAGAGCCCAGCAGTGCCATGGCATTCCCTACAGATCACCCCAGGTCCACCCTCAGCTTGGGGGGAAGCAGTGGAAGCCACCAGAGCCCACTTTTCCCAGGATCAGCAGCCCGAAGCACTGTGATGTCCCTCATCCAGCCTCAGGAAAGGGGCGACCCAAACCTTGCCTGCCCCATGCAGGGACTGTGGAGGGCACAAACAGCTGCTCTGGGCCTGGCGGGGGGGGACACTGAAGCTTCTGCAGGGAGCAGAGCATGGTGACCTTCCCAGGAAAGGATGTGACCAGCACTGGTTTCCAAATGCGGGGATGGTGCCCCCTCGCACCCAGGCTGTGGGAATTCCTGCCAGTCCTGTGTGGAATTCCTGGTCCAGTCAGGACCAGACACACACTGTCCCTCCAAAACCAACCTCCACCAGCCACCCTCACCCTCCCAGCAGGACCCGAGGGGACCGGGAGCCATGTCCTGCCTTCGGACGTGGGACTGACCTGTGACACCTCGGGGTCCTTCCTCCTGCCCAACACCCACCCACTGATCACACACAGCCCTGCTGCATCACAGACCCCAAACTCTCCCTGTCCTACACCTGCACTACCTCTCCATAGTGCTCTCCATGCCCAGGGCTCCAGGAAAGGTTCTCTGTGATGCCAGCCATGCCAGCCATCCCAGCCAGCCTGTCCCTGCTCAGAGGGCTGAGGGAATCCAGCGTGGGAAGGAGGCAGAAGCCCCAGACCAGTGGGGGCTCCACGGTCCCTGGGCAGAGCTCTGTCCTTGGGGCACGGTGCCCAGAGGGTCCCCACAATCCCCCCTGGAGGGTTCGGGTGCCAGAGCCGGGAATGGCCCAGGACATGCAGCGGGGCAGGGGCAGGAGCGTGGAGCCCAGGCAGTGGGAGCACAGCTGCTCCCAGCTCCGCTCCCAGCTCCGCTCCCAGCTCCGCTCCTGCCCACACGCTGCCGCGTGGCGGGTGGGAGGTTTTTCTCTGCATTGCAAATCCCTTCTTGTGTGAGTGCTGCAGTGCTGCTTGGAAGGAAAACAACCCCTCTGGAGCGAGCCCAGGGGTCCGGAGCAGCCCCTTCTCTTGCCCCAGGCAGGCCCTGGTACCGTTCCCAGGGTGCCTGGCTCCAGAGATAAAGCCAAAGCTTCCCTGGCAGGCAGCCTGGCTGGGAGCAGCACCAGCCATTCCCATCTCCCTGTGCTTGTCTCTGGCACAGACAGCCCCAGCTGAGCTCTCCCTCCAGACCTGGGAAGTGGGAGGAGGAGGCAGAGGGAAGAAGGCTCCCTGGTCTGCGGCGGCTGGCTGGAAGCAGGACAAGGGCTTGGGGAGTGGGGGGAGCATCCCTGGGAGCGTGGGCCAGGTGCTGCGGGGGTGTCTGGGCCATGGGGATGTGGATCCAGGACTGGGGGAAGCCGGATTAGGGTGGAGGGGGATCTGTTCCATTTTGGCATCTGCTGTCGGGCAAGCTGCTCACCTGCGCCTGGGCAGGGGCTGCGCTGAGCCCCAGGAGCAGGGCTGCCCTTTCCCAGAGCTGTGATTCCATGCTGGAAGCTGTCCACTGCCAATCCCAGCCCATTGATGCATTCCCACACCGGCAGCCCCTGGCAGCTCATTCCCCTCCCAGACACGTGGCACGGCTGGGCTGGGGAGATCTTCCCAGAATCCACAGAAGAACAACCCCCACATCTGCAGGTGCACAAGATCCCTCACTGCCAGGGTTTTGGGAGCCACCTGAACATTTGGCACAATTCTCCAGGGAGACAGAGACTGGATTTGCGCTCCTCAGGGACTGGTGGATGGAGGAACCCAGGGACAGTGTCTTCGGGTCCTTTCAGGGGACCAGTCTTCGGGGGTCAGCCCAGGGCAGGAGCACTGTGGAGCCCAGATTCAGTAAATGTGCAGGGACCCCCTCAGGAGGAGGTCTGCCCCTAAAATCCATGGCTCTCCCTGCTCTGGGCACTGGGACACCGAGCAAAGGGGATGCAGGGTGGGAGGGGGGTGGCTCTCACAAGGGACAGAAAATTCCTGTAGGCTTGGCCCAGCCCACCCGCTCCTAGTGGGAATGTTCATGCTGATGAGAGCTGAAGAGGAGGAAGAATAAAACATTAAACCCTAAAAGCAAGGGACAGCAACCCCTGGTAGCAGAGCCATGTCTGGGGCAGGGTCCTGGGGGAGGATTCCAGGCACCAAAGCTTCTGGGTAGAAGCACTGAGGAATGTGTGGGGTCGGGATCCACCTGCCCTTGGTGCACCCTGCGGGTCTGGCTCTGCCCCATCCTCCCCACCACAGCACTCACCACCTCACCTCTCTGGATTCAGGCAGCTCTTTGGAACAAATCCTTCCATCCATCCATCCTTCCATCCTTCCATCCTTCCATCCTTCCATCCATCATCCATCCATCCATCCATCCATCCATCCATCCATCCATCCATCCATCCCTCCATCCATCCATCCATCCATCCATCCTTCCATCCTTCCATCCTTCCATCCATCATCCATCCATCCATCCATCCCTCCATCCATCCATCCCTCCATCCCTCTATCCATCCATCCCTCCATCCCTCCATCCATCCATCCATCCATCCATCCATCCATCCATCCATCCATCCATCCCTCCATCCATCCATCCCTGCCTGCCTCTGTCCACCAGCCATCCCTCTGCCCACACTCTCCTCTTTTATCTCCACACAGCCCACATCCATTGCTGTCTGGACTGCTGTTTATCCCAGTGAATCTCCGTGTATCCACCCCACTGTGCCTGGGGGTTCTCCCCAGGGAAGAAGGTGTGTGACTCCTCTTTTGGTTCAGCCAGAAGATAGATCTGCAGAGCTTTGCTTGGACAGACACTGCTTCGAAAACGTGGCCCAGGGCAACAGACACCAACCCTCAACATCCATGCTTGGCCTTACCCAGTCTCCAAACCAGGAAATGCCACCCTTCCCATGCAGAGGGTGGCACAGGCAGGGCAGGAGCACGTCCCATGCACACAGCCTTGGCCAGACCCTTGAGCAACATGAGCAAAGACATCTCAGGGCTCTCGTACTCTCACATCCCAGAGGAGAGGGATCCCTGCTCTCCTGGCCAGGAGCAACAGGAGAGGCTGAAAGGCATTGAGGAGAGAGGATGAGTGGCACAGAGGAGAGAGGTTGGGGGGCACGGAGGGGCACAGAGGAGAGAGCCTGGGCACACACATGCTGGAGGCACATGTGGAATTTTTTTCCTCACCCTTTCCTTACAGGATAGAGAAGGGGGGAAAAAAAGAAGGAAAAAAAATAGCAAAATAAAGCAAACCCAACAACTCCAATTTCTCTCTTAATGAATAAATGAAACGCATCCCAAGAGGCAATTAAGCGCTTTGAACCAAACATGTGTCACATACATTAAAAAAAAACCCAGAGAGAAATCCAGCAGCTGCAGTGGAGGGAAAGAGGCAGCTGATGACTGCTGGGGGCAGGGAACTGGGGGCTTTCGGGTCCCCTGGGAGAGGGGCATCCCACCAAGGGGGCATGGGGACCCCCCAATGCCCAGGGGCATTCCCAGAGGTTTCTCCCACCCTGAGGACATCACTCTGACCTGTGAACCATTCACCTCTGTGCCCCGTGGGGACTGGGGCCGTTTGCTCCCAGGTCTCCCTTCCCAAATCCCAAAGCAAGTTTTGTCTCACCCTCCCTCCTGATGTCACCTCCAGGGAACACCCAAACCCACCTGACCTCCTGTCCCTCGTCCCTGTCCCTGGTGCTGCCTGGAGCGTGGCCGTGTCTCAGCCTTCACCAGGCACTGCCCAGCTGACACTGGTGGCCTTTGCTGCTGGGAGGAGGAGGAAGAGGGCTGAGGAAGGACTTCCCTGCAGGCTGTGACTGGGTCAAGCAGGACTTGAATCCTCGCCCCAGCACAGCAGCCACCCCAGGGGCACAGCCCACCCCCCATGGGTGGATGTCTGACCTCCATCTTCATCCCCAAATCTCCTTCACATCCCTGCACCACTGCCAGAGCCTTGATGTTGGGGAGAGCCCTCCAGAATCCAGCCTGCAGAGATCCAGGGGCCTCTTCTTCCACAACGGCCCCAGAAGGCTACAGAGACCCCTTTTATTGGCCCAAAGGGAGGCAAAAAGATCAGCTTGGCTAAAAACCCCCACGGATTTTCCTGTGACACAACTCACAGCAGCAGCTGCACCGAGGAAGCCCCGTGCTTGAGGGCCCTGAGCTCCCAACACTCTGAGCTCTTTGGAGAAGCTGTGTTTTACTCCTGGGTGGTGGCACAGCAGAGCAGGGCACCCACAGCAGCCCCTGCACCCCTCCCACCCCTCGGGGTCCCATAGCTGCTGACAGGCTGTGAAGGAAAATCCCCCGACACGCTTTGGATGTTCACTGGGTTTTCTGACCATCTTCTCCCTTTGCGAGGCCAGACCCAGACCCTTTGAGCATTTGGGCTTGGCTGGGCTGAGGGAGCCAGTGTCACATTCTGGAACACACCAGGAAATCCCTCCTGATGTGGGAAAGCCATGGGATTTATTCCTCTGGCTGCTCACCCTGCCTGCTGCTTTCAGAACACGTCCCTTCCCCACGGACCAGCAGCTGCAGCAGCGCTGCCCAGACCCAGAGCCCTGCCCTTGGCACAGCTCGTGCCTCTCCCTGAGGGAGGAGTACAGGCTGCCCACAGGCTGCCACGTTCCCTGCAGGAGCCTCCTTCTCTGGCTTGTCAGAGCGCTCCAGCCTCTGCATCCTGCTCGTGCCCACCCTGCCCACAGCGAGCCCAGACCTTGGGGGGCACATCCCAAGCTGAGGGTGGGGAGCAGAGAGCAAACCCAGGTAAGGGGCAGCCCCATGGGTCCCAAGGAGCCCACGCCCGGGGGTGTGGGTCTGCTCCCCACCTGGCTCATGGCTGGTGCTAACTGTGGGCTCTGCCCCCGGTGCTGCTGGGCTCTGGCACTGCCCACAGCCCTCCCTGCCCCAGGGACACCTGTAGCAGTGTCCTCCCGTGTCCACAACAGTGTCCTGCAGTGTCCATAGCAGTGTCCTCCAGCCACCCTCTGTCCCCACGCTGGGGCGTTGCCAGCACCTCACACCAGCTCAGCCCTGCCCCCTGAATAGCCCCGTGCCCCTGCCCTGCCAGCAGTGCCTCTGCTGCCACACGGAGCTCAGCCTCTTCCCACTGGGCAGAGAACAGCACCCCAAGAGAGGACACCATCCCCAGCACCCACAGCCTCCTCCTGCCCAAGGAACCCCCGGAGCCACACCGTGTCCCCGCCAAAGTCCTGCCCCGAGCACTCACAGTCTGGACGTGGCTCTCCCAGGTGGCACGGCTGCTGCAGGACGCTGCCGTCATCCGCGGGCTGGGGGATGCTGGTGGCCCATGCGCCGGCTGCGGCAGAGCCGGGTGGCAGCTCAGTGACTGCGCTCACCAGGGGCCTCGGGCTGAGGAGGGACAACACACGCGTGAGCCCAGGGAGCTGCGGATTCACCCCAGTGCCTTCCCTGGCTCAGAGCAGAGAATTGTTAAGGTTGGAAAAGACCTTTCAGATCACCAAGTCAACCCAGCACTGCCACCATATTCACCACCAGCCCCTGTCCCCAAGTGCCACAGCCACGCGCCTTTCGAACACTCCCAGGGATGGGACTCCACCACTGCCCCGGGCAGCTGTGCCAGTGCCTGACCACCCTTTCCATGAAGAAATTTTCCCTAATGCCCAATAATACCTAAACCTCCCCTGGCACAGCCTGAGGCTGTTCCCTGGGAGCAGAGCCCAACCTCCCCCCAGGGAGTTTTGCAGAGCCAAAGGTGCCCCCTGAGCCTCCTTCTCTCCAGGCTGAGCTCCCCCAGCTGCTTCTGGTGTTCCAGCCCCTTCCCCAGCTCTGTTCCCTTCCCGTTCCCTTCCAGCCCCTCAATGTTTTTCTTGTTGTGAGGGCCCAAACCAACCTGGGACCCCACCGAGCTGCTCTCAGCAGTCTGAGGAGAAATGGGGTCCAAGGCTTGAGAAGAGCCAGAGGTGCCACCAAGAAGGGCAGGGCACGTCCTCGCTGCTCCCTGCCAGCCTGGCTGCTGCAGCACTGACGGGCACATCTGTCCTCCCCGTGCACTTCCCAAAGAACAGCTTACACCCGGATCAGATTAGGGGAAGAAAACTGCATTGCAATAAATCCAGGGAGGGAACTGGCTGCCGGGGCTTTAATCGGAGAGGAGCCTTCAAGATAAGAGCATTAAGTGGGGATGAGGCAGCCTCGGTGCAGGATGGTCCGAGCCGGTCCCTTGCCTGGGATTTGGCAGAGGGAGCCGGCTGTGCCCGGCCCCTGGGAGCAGCTCCACACGTCCTGCACACCCGAGCAGGCTCTCCACGGCTGCAGGACAGGGCACAGCACACAGAGCTCTGCTCCAAAAGTTCTCATCTCGTAACAGGAGCCTGGAGTTCCAAGCGGGAAGCAGCACAGTGCTCAGCGGGAGACCTTGGAGTAGGGTGGGATCTGTCCCATGGCCCCCCCTTCCAGTGAGGGGACCCGGCCCCTCCCAGCTCCGACCGCACCTCAGCCCCGGGCAGCGACTGGGTTCCCTTCTCTGGGAGGTCCCTGTCCTGCCTCTGGAACGTGGGCCGAGAGGCACGGTGCACTCTGCAGGGCTCTGCTCCCCCTCAGAGCCTCAGATTCCCCGAGAGCCATCCCCACCCGGCTGACCTCCAGCCCCGGGGATGGGACAGGAGCTGCTGCAGCAAGGCAGGAAGAGGCTGCCTTCTCTCCAGCTTGCTCCTCTGGGAAGGGCAGGCACCTTTCCTGCCTCGTGTCCCTGGAGAGAGAATCCCCACAGAGCAGTGGGGGAGAGGGGGGGAAGGAGCAGTGTCCACCTGCATCCCGGGGAAGGCTGAGGGAGCCGCCTGCTCCCACACACCTGGAGCAGCTGTGCGTGGGATGGGCAGGAGCCACCCGGGATGGGGTCAGTGCTGAGAGCTCAGCGGGAAGGCCCCTCCTGCCAGGGCGACCAGTTTGGCACCAGTGGGGGCTGGCGATGAGGGGACAGCGGCTGGGGTGGCCGCTCCTGTGCTCTGCCGGCTCAGCCAGAGATGGATGGAGCCAGCCCTGCAGCCTGGTGTAAGTAATTGAGGGAAGAACATTTGTAAGGCAGGAGACAGCTGGATTAAAAAGGTGAAGCCCAAAAAGCAAATGAAAAGAGAATCACTGATGATGGATGGGAAAGCAGTGCCTGAGCCCAGCTTTTCCCTGGATGTGCTGGTGAGCAGCAGCAAGGCGAGGAGAGCTGAGATCAAACCACAGAAAGAACCTGGGCAGCAATGGGGGCTGAGAATCACAGGTAAATAAAGGCTGGAAAATCCCTCTAAGATCATTGAATCCAACCCTTACCCCAGCACTGCCAAGCCCACCACTAAACTATGTCCCCAAGTGCCACATCCACAAGTTTTCTGAACACTCCCAGGGATGGTGACTCCACCACTGCCCTGGGCAGCTGTGCCAGTGCCTGACCACCCTTTCTGTGAAGGAATTTTCCCTAATATCCAATCTAAACCTCCCCTGGCACAATTTGAGGCCATTTCCTCTTGTCTTGTCCCTGTTCCCTGGGAGCAGAGCCCGACCCCCCCGGCCGCCCCCTCCTGTCAGGGAGTTGTGCAGAGCCACAAGGTCCCCCCTGAGCCTCCTTTTCTCCAGGCTGAGCCCCTTTCCCAGCTCCCTCAGCCGCTCCTGGGGCTCCAGCCCTCCCCTGGACGCAGAGGCTGTGCTCGTGGAGAGGTGCCCAGGTGACACTGCTGCCACCCCACACGGCCCCAGCAGTGCCCCTGCCCCTGCACTGCCAGGCCCTGGCGCTGCCCCTGCAGAGCTCCCCAAACATCTGGTGAGTGTTCCTTGAGGGCACCCAGAGACCGCCCAGACACGCCAGAAAGGTCATTACTGCAGTTTGCTTTGCTAATTGCTGCTCATCAGCTGCTGCCTTGGCAAGGTGGGAAAGACATTTGGGTCTGAAAAAAGTAAATTGAGTTTGTAAGGCAGAAGAATTCCCAACTCCTCTGTCTGCACGAGGGGCTGAGCAGACCCAGCCCTCCCCAAGCAGGGGCTGCTCCTCCAGGCAGCCTGGCCAGAGCCTTGGGATGGATCCCCTCCATGGTGGGAGACAGCAGAGGAGCCAAGGTGAGCCCACCTGAGGAGGGCCAGACTTGTCACCCCAGAGCGGCAGAGCAGGACGGCACAGTCCCAGCACCGCAGCGTCCTCTCTGTGACTTTGCCCCTCCCGGCCTCACCACAGCTGTCACTGCAGCCCATCACCAGGCACAAAGCGCTGTGCCACCCTCTCTGCCCGGATGAGGCCACCACCAGGACAGCTCCACACTCTCCCGGCACAGCCCAGGGACCATCCCCCCACACCCTGCTGCCTCTTCCTTCAGGATCCAGGTATCTCCAACAGGCTCCAGCTCCTGTTCCCTCACCCCTGAACACCAACCAGAGCCTCCCATTCCAGCTGCCCCCCAAACCGTTCCCTGCCAGCTCTGAAACTCAGCTGGTCCCAGCAGGTCACCACTACAGGGCACTGTCCTACTTGGTTTCCTCAAAAAAACAGTTTGGCCCAGTGCCCTGGACACCCCACGTGCCCACAAGACCCCAAAGCATTTTTCAGGAGGTTTCCCAGACTGAGAACTGCAAGCAGATTGATCCCAGTGGGCACTCTGGGGACAGTGGCACGAGGCTGGCCCGGGGCTGTCCCCACACACACTTTCAATGTCCCCACGTGCTGCAGATCCCAGTGCTGCACAACACCAGCAGGAACACCTTCTCCAGCATGTCCAGTGAGCCCTACGCCCGCCTGCAACTGCGTATCATGGAGCACAGAGGGGCAAGGCCTTGACAAATAGATCCCAGGGAGCCAAGAGAAGAGCCGGGGATGGTGCTTGGCTCTCCCAAAGCCCCGACTCACGGCTCCTTGATCCCACACACGAGGACAAGGGGATGGAGTAGCCCGGGGGCCTCCATGTCACAGGGATGGGGACAATGGCTATGGCAGTGCCAGGCTTGCAGCATCATTCCCCGGAGAAGCACCCTGGATCATCCCCAGCATGATCTGGGCAGTGAGATGCACACCACAGAGATGCACCAGCCCCCACCCAGCCGTGGCAGAGAGCTGCCAGGATCACCATGTCCAGGATCTCTGAAACACCCACGGAGGACTGCAAATCCATGCTGGAATATTGGTGCAGGAGTGCAGTCCCCCAGTGCACCAGGACAGCAGGACCAGTTGTCCCCAGCTCGGGGACACTGCTGCTGCTGTCTGAGTCACCAGCTCCCCCCTCCAGGGCAGACACAGCCCCTGCCCCCCGCCCCAGTGGGAGCCCCCCGGGCCAGACTCCCCCTGGAACCTGTTAGGAATTAACCAGGAGCAGGCTCAGGGCACAGCCGGCCCTGGGGGAGCCCCGGGCACCAGGCAGTCCCAGCCCCGAGGGGCAGCACGGCTCCAGAGCCGGAGCAGCAGCGCAGGGAACCACCAGGCATAGACAGACCTGAGGCGGCTCCGTGCCAAAGAGCAGCTCCACTGCTGCTGCTGCTGAGGGCACTGCCATCGCTGAGGGACACTGCCATGGCTGAGGGCACTGCCATGGCTGAGGGACACTGCCATCGCTGAGGGACACTGCCATCGCTGAGGGACACTGCCATCGCTGAGGGACACTGCCATCGCTGAGGGACACTGCCATCACTGAGAGACACTGCCATCGCTGAGGGACACTGCCATGGCTGAGGGACACTGCCATGGCTGAGGGCACTGCCATGGCTGAGGGACACTGCCATCGCTGAGGGACACTGCCATGGCTGAGGGACACTGCCACTGCTGAGGGCACTGCCATCGCTGAGGACACTGCCATGGCTGAGGGCACTGCCATCGCTGAGGGCACTGCCACTGCCTAGGGCACTGCCATCGCTGAGGACACTGCCATAGCTGAGGGCACTGCCATGGCTGAGGGCACTGCCACCACTGAGGGACATTGCCACCGCTGAGGAACACTGCCATGGCCATGGGGCACTGCCACTGCCAAGGGCACTGCCACTGCTGAGGAACACTGCCATGGCTGAGGGCACTGCCACTGCCGAGGGCACTGCCACCGCTGAGGAACACTGCCATGGCTGAGGGACACTGCCACTGCCGAGGGCACTGCCACCGCTGAGGAACACTGCCATGGCCATGGGGCACTGCCACTGCCAAGGGCACTGCCATGGCTGCCTGGCTCGCCAGGCTGTTCC
This sequence comes from Rhagologus leucostigma, assembly GCA_013397725.1. NCBI lineage: Eukaryota > Metazoa > Chordata > Aves > Passeriformes > Rhagologus > Rhagologus leucostigma. The sequence continues at coordinate 363,523 of VZTD01002942.1, forward strand.
GTCCATCTGCTGCCGGCCCCAGCGCGGTTGCTCTGTGTTTCCCAGCTGGATGAGATCGACTCTTCCCCTTTAAAGCAACGAGGGCGCTGAGCTGGAACAAACCCCGCCTGTGCGGGGAGGCCGGGCAGGGTGTGGGGACACACGGGGTCCTGTGGGGACCCACAGCCAGCGCAGCCCCAGCGCCCACCCACAGCTCACGCGTGCCCACGCATCCGCCGCCGCTCCAGGGGTGAAGGCCTGGCACGGAGAGGTACCTCTGGGCTGGAGAGTCCCCGATCCAGGCACGGCTCCGCCACTTCCCTCCTTTCCTTGCCCATTTCCCATGCTGCTTGACCGTCTTTCCAGCTAATTACCCCGCGCTCCTGCGGGCACGGGCCACGTGGCAGCTGGCATCTGCACCGGCTCCCACGAACGACCTTGGCTGCTCAGAGGACGGCGGAGCCTCTCTGCCTCCCAGGCTTCCCCCGAGGCCGACAAGGATCCTCCAGCGGGAGGGGCAGGAGCACTGCCAGCCCCGCCGCTCCCCGCTGCCAGCTCAGCTCTGCCAGCTCCGGGGGCACCGACCTGCGGCTCCCGAGCTGGGACTCACCGTCACCTCCGCCAGACCCCCAGCGCTGCCTCCTGGCAGAAACCCCCACTTTCAGCCCTGGAAGTCTTTCTCCCGCAGTTTTCCACGCCGGTTTCATGGCAGCACAGCCCTGAGCCAGGTCTGGCTGCATCCCAGTGCCAGCTGTGCCATGGAGAGGGGACTCAGCCACACTGCTCCGGCGTGGAGAGCTTCGGGAGGAGCAAGGGCTGGATGTGGGGTCCTTTAGGGAGCAGCCTGGGGGGTGGCAGCACTGCCACTGTCACACCCTGTCTCCCCTGGCGTGGGGAGAGGTGGAGCAGAGAGGAGACACTGAAGCTCTCGGGGATGGCAGCCCCCGGGAGCACCCGACGCAACAGCCCCGAGACTCCCCCGGCACGGGAGGGAGCTGCCAGCTGGCACACGGCTGCCAGGCAGCAGCCTGGGGCTGGAGGCAGGGCTGGCTGGCCTCAGAGAGGGACAGGGTGCAGATGAGGTCACGGGACATGCGTGGGGACGAGCTGGGCACCCCCTCCTGTGGTAGAGGAGGGGACATGGGGACGCCTCTGACATCTGGCACCTTGCCCTGCTGGGAGGGAGGGCGGGCAGGACAGGGAGCAGGCAGGGCTGAGGGCTGGACACGCTGAGGGACTCCAGGCAGTGGGGGTTCCGGGGGCTGCCCATCCTCAGGAGTGGGGGCAGAGCCAGGTCAGTGCCTGGCCAGGTCCGTTTTACACCTTCCTGTCCGGACCTGGGTGCCAAAGGCTCAGCAGCTTCCCAAGCTCCTGGGGCACTTTGGGAAATGCCCCCTCCAAATGCTTGGGCTGCTCGGTGGGGAGGTGCTGAACTGCCCAGGAGCTCAGGCAGTGCCACAGGTGTCCCCACAGCGAGGAGCTCAGCACCCTTCTGGCTGGGTGCTGGCTTCCCCATGAGCCCTGTCGTGGCACAGCTGTGTCTATGTCCTTCAGCCTCCTCCCCAAACCCCCCATCTCCCCTCACCTAGCACATTTGCAGGTTCCTTTGCCTTAAAATAATAACCAAGCCCTGGCCGTGAGGGGCTCGCTCCTGCCCTGCTGTAATAAGGAGGGAAGATGAAAAAAAACAGGGGAAAATTTGCTTCTGTAGCACCTCTCTGTGCTCCCCATCCTTATTCCTCATTCTCCTTTCCAGGAGCTGTCTGTAACCCTTTGATAACACCCTCCTCTCTCCCAAAAGCCGCTGTCCCCTCCTGCCTGCGCCGCCAGACACGTCACACACCCCTTTGATGTCAGGATAATGCACAGACACAGCCCCGTGTGCGTGTGTGACTAACACAAACAGCCGGCTCTGTCCCATATCTGCTCATTCAGGGAGAAAAGGGGGCAAAAGACATCTTAAAATGAATTCTCACTGTCCTACACACACACACACAGAGCTGGTCTGGGCAGGCTGGGCCCCAAATGGATGGTGCCAGGGCTGAGCCAGGGATGTACAGGGTCCTGCTGACCCTCACCTACTGAGCCCTGGGGACAGCCCTGGCAGGTCTCTGTGCCCAGAGGTGACACCTTGGAGCCTGGGCAAGAGTGTGGGGCAGTTGCCAAGTACCCCCTTAGAGCAAACCAAGCAGCTCCAGCCCCGGGTTTGGCCTAAGGCAGTTTGAGGATGGATTTGCAGGAAGCCCTCACCCACTGGCAGGGCAGGTCCCAGGGCTGTCCTGCTGAGCCTGGCACCCCCCCACACCCCACGTCCCTGCTGGCAGCAGCCCCTCTGGAGCCCCTGCTCCAGGCTCACAGTGCCTGTAGAGCCCCCAGAAACCTCCCACTGTTCCCTCTGTCCAGCCCCTCTGACTGAGCAGGGGTTTCTCTGATCCAAGTGCGCCAACACATTCCTGGTTAGGATGGAGGATGAGCCCCTGCCCTGCCCTGCCAGCATGGGAGCAGCCCTGCCTCCAGCCTCCAGCCCTGGCCTCAGAAAACCTCCCCAGCCCCAGGGACCAAGCCCTGACCCCTCCAATCCCACATGGCTTGGGATGAGCGCAGGCAGGAACCATCCCAGGAGCGGTTTGGATGTAGCCAGCATCCAAAGATGGATGGGCAGACAAAGAATTCTGTTCTCAGAGCCTCAGGTGTTCCCCTGGCTCTTGGCCTCGGTGCCAGCAGGGACACATCCTGCTGCAGACGGGGCATGGTGTGGCCATGGAGGATGGACAGAGCAGCCCAGCGGGGCCGAGGAGCCCCTCCAGCCTCCCGACCCTGTGGGAAGCAGCACCACCAGGAAAGCAGGCAGAGCTCAGTGTCCTTCCCCACAGGGCCCCTCCCCACTCTCACACCCCAGCATCGTTTCCACCTCCATCTTCACATCCTGCTCCTGCAGCGGCTTCACAACCAGCTCGGCACAGCCCTGACTCCTCATATGCCCCAGGTCCCTCTGCAGGAGGCAGAGCTGAGTGTGCTGCCAGCACATGGAGGGAGCAGGGTTTGATCCCACCGACCATCAAACTCAGTGCTAATGCTGGTGCCAACATTCCCACTGCACGTGGAGCGGCTGGAGGGGAGGGCCTGTGCTGGGCCGGCCCCCGTTTGCCTAAAGCAGCCGGTGATGCCTGGGGCCACCAACTCGTCCCTGGGGAGCGTGACAAGCGTGGCAGGCTGGCAGGCAAGCCCACGGCAGCGATGACGGCTCCGTGTGACTGCCTCAGGCTCTTGCTCATCCCGGCTCAGCTCCGTGACTCACGGCCCTGGCAGCACACGGAAGGGCCGGGGGGTGTGGGGGACACTCCCCCCAGCACAGGGTCAGGCTGGGACCTTCTGCCATCAGCAGGAACAGCAGGTCCCACTGGGGGCACTGGGGGAAGACCAGGGCAGTGACCTGGGCACGCTGTTGGGACAGGCTCTTCCAGAGAGCTGGAGATTGTTCTGCTCTTGGATCCAGGCTCTGGCATGCACAACCAACCTGCTCCACGGTCACTGGGATCCAGACAATGACCCTGCCCCATGGTGACCCTGCTCCACCCGGATCTGCACGGTGATCCTGTCCCACAGGGTGACCCCGTTCTGCACAGTGCCCCTGCTCCAGGGTGACTGTGCTCCACATGGTAACCCTGCTCCTTGGAGAGACACCCTGCTCCATGATGACACTGCTCTGGACAGTGACCTTGCTCCACGGTGGCCCCACTCAACACAGTGACCCTGCTCCTGTGCTTTGTTCCCTGCAAGCCAGGTCTGGCTTGAGGCTCGTACCCCCAAAGGAGCTCTCCCCTCCTGACCCAGAACTTTCTGTAAGAGCAGGGACTGCAGTGAGAGCAGCTCCTGGGGCTCCTCACTCCCTGCTCCGGCCGTGCTGCCCCTCCATCCCACAGACACCTGCTGCTGCTCCTGCGGGAGCTGGGGGCTCTCAGCACCCCCTCCGTGGACACGTGGGCAGCTGTCTTGGGGTGCAGCTGTGGGGGGGTTACAAGAACGAGCTCCAAAACCGGAGCATGTGGCTCCTGAAGCCTCCAGTGACTCTGCAGCCTTCCCTCAAAACCGCTTCCTTTCTCCTTTTCCCTCTGGCTCTGGTGCAGACCCTCAGCATCGGGGGAGCCGCGAGGGGCTGGGACTGTGTGGAGCACGGACTAGGTGATGTTCTCCTCGTCCGTGCTGCTCACCTGCCCTCTCGGAATGCCCCAGACCGCTCTGCCCCGTTAGTGGGAATCTGAGAGAGGCTGGGTTTGTCTGAGCCGGAGTCACCCGGAGCCGGGCTCGTCATTAGCGGGGAGGAGAGCGCGGTGAGTCACTGCTGCCATTACCCACACGCGGCTGAGGGCCGGGGAATGCAGCAGGGAACTGCTGTTCCTTAACTCGCTGCTTGTAGCTCTTGCCTTCCACCAGGATCTCTGCGCTGCCACCTGGGACGGCTCTGTCCCCCCGCCCGCCCCACGGGTGGCTGCCCGCAGGGCCGTGCCCCGGGCCACGCTCTCCACTCGGGGTTGTCACACTGAGCCGTGCCTGCCCCACTCCCCTGAGCTTCCCGGCTGCTCCTCGTACTCGGCGTTTCTAAAGGTTAATGCATGCAGGACACTCGTGCTTTTCCCCGGCTAATTGATGCTAAAGACACTGCCAGCAAGCAGCTGCTCGGTGCCACCGTGGTGAGGGCAGTGTGACCCTGTCCCACGTGCTGCTGCCCCTGGGTCCGCCACAGCCTGACCCTGCCCATGGCCCCAGAGCTATTTGTGAGCCCAACACCCGAGGCCACCCCACTGCCTGTCACCTTCCCCGGCTCAGCCCCACCCCATCCCCCCCCACTGTCCCGTCCACTGCTCCTGCAGTGCAGGGAAGCTGCTGGGACCCCCTGGGACCCCCACCTCCATCCCCACCCCTGCCCTGCTCCTGTGCTCTGTCCGAGGCTCACACAGAGGCACTGGCACTTGGGATACGCTGTGGCCGTCACACCAAACTCCTGCTCCACACACTGCTCCGGATGGCCCCAGTTCAGCCTCTCTCCCTCTCTCCCGGGGCTGCTCCTGCTCTCTGCCTTGTCCTCTGCTCACCTCACACCCTCATCCCCTCTTCCCTCACTTCTTGTTTTTAAGCTTTTGTTTTTTGGCTTTTTTTCCATCCTCCTGCTCCAGGTCTCATTTTATCCTCAGCACTGAAAACACAAACACCAGCACACCTCAGACCAGACCCCTGCTGGGATGGGTTTGCCCTGGGGGTTTGCCTGGCCCCAGCCCATCCCAGCTCCGGTGTGGCCATGCCCAACTGGTTTGCCAGTGCTGAAAACGGCCCTGGTGACCAGGTACTGAGTCCTGCCACTGCCACCACCGTGGGGACAGCAGGTCCTGACAACAGGTCACCACCTGTGACCCCGCTGCTGGGGGTGCTGTGCTGGGTACCACAAAGAGAAATGAAAATGCCAAAACTCTGAAGAAAGCAGAGGGCTCATGGAACCTGAGAGGAGAGAGCAGTTCCTGCAGGCACCAAGAGGAGCACTCATCCCTGCCCCGAGAGTTCTGCTCCACGCTGCCATCCCCGTGTCCTGCCCAGCTCCAGGGCGAGACACTCAGATCTTCCTATTCAAACGGATTACAAATTACTGTCTGATCCACTAATTAGGATGGGAAGATGAGTGTGCTTCTGACAGTGCTGTTTAGCAGCCATTTAGAAATTGCTCTGAAGGCACCGCACGGTGAGGGGCCACATCTGCTCCAGCAGCCAGCCCGGGACCACCCCTGGGACCACCCTGCCGGCCCTGCTGCCAGCAGCTCTGCCCGACCCCATCTCCGCTCCCAGCGCTGCTCCTGCCCCGCTGCAGAACCCGCCCAGCTCCCAAGGATGTCCCCAGGCCGTTTGGCTCCCAGCCCTGCTGCCATTACTTCGTATTTATTTAACAAAATTAAAACCTGCTTAGCGGGGCCAGCGAAGGCAGGGCAGACAAATCGGATCTGCTGCTGCCGCTGCCGGGGAAGGGCGGCCTGGCGCCGGGCTGGGGCCACCTGCGTGGCCTTAGGGGGACACGGACCCTCCTTCCTGTGACTGGGGAGTCCCACCAGGGGCTGGGCAGCAGCACAAGCACCCCAGCTTCCTGGGGCTCCCCCTGACTGCTGGTGACAGAGGGCTGGGTCCGGCTGGGGAAGGGCTCCAGGAGGAAAGCCCTGTGCTGGGCTGGAGTCTCCAAGAGCCATGGGGTGCAACCAGGCATGGCTGTAAATCCAAGAGGAACCCCCAGCCCTGTGCCCCGCTGCCGGGCATGGCGGCAGCAGCCAGTAGGGTTTGGGTGATGCCAAGTGTGTGGAGGCTGCTCTGGACCCCTCCTTCAGGCCGTGCCCAGGCACAGGACACTGCCCCAGCCCAGGAGGGGCCTCAGCCCCCTCCGAGCCCTCGCTGTCCCTGGCAGGGCCCCTGTGTCCCATGTAGCTCCTCACAGGGCCAGGCCCCTCTCTCCCGGGTGAGAAACCTGCTCTGGGTCAGGCAGGAGCCCAGGTGGGCCCAGGGCCACCTCAGGAACAGCTCTACAGCCTTGGCCTTCCCAAAAGTCATCCTAGTGCTGGTCCCCATTCCCCAGCATCACACCCCTTCCAAACCCCAGCCCAGTGATGGCCACAGAGCCAGGAGGCTCAGCTCCCTCCCGAAGTGCTCCAAGACTTTCCACAGGAGAGAGCAGAGAGCCAGAAGCACAAGCTACATCCCCAGGGCACCAGGGTAGGGATCCCCCTGCACCACAGCCTGCTAGGACCCACCCTGGGGCCTCCCACCCTGCTGCCCCTGGGCACTGAGCCAGCCGTGGCACAGCCCTGGTCCAGCACCACCCAACACTGGGAGAGCAGAGGGAGGGCTGGGAAGTCTCAGGTACAGGCACAGGCACCCACAGAGGAGCAGCTTCGCCACAGAGCCTGGCCCAGCCATTACCGGAGGAGTTACAGTGCCATTAATGAGTGCTTTCAATTTTAATGAAGTTAATCTACCTCTAAAAGCTCTTTATGCCCACAAACATATGATCTGAGAGAGAACAGGACCCGCAGCCACATTTTTACAGCACTTGTGCATGGTTTTTGCAGCCACCTCTTTCCCAGCAGAGCAGCTGGGGGAAGAACACCCACTGACCAAACTGCAGCCCCTCCACTGTGCCAGTCACATGTGGAGATCCACGGCCTTCCAGGAAAAGCGAGATTCCACGTTCCCATTATGGTAAAACTTGGAAAAACAGTGAATTGCAGTGAACAAATAGACACTGTCTTTCCTCTGCTGGGGAGGAGATGGTGCTGGCAGAACGAGGTGCTCAGGGAGCTGATGAGAAGCCCCTGCCCAGCACAGCCCCCGGGCCCTTGGGCTCTCCCTATCCCCCTGCTCCCACTCCGAGTGGAGAGCCCATCCTGCCAGCCAGGCTCTCAGCAGGAGCTGTGCTGAGGGTGCCTCCAGCCCCTCATCTGCTTTGCCAGCTGAGGATCATTTTTCTGATGCCTCCCATTACTCCTGGAACAGGGTGCAGGTGCCCTGGGTTTGATTCTCTGGCTCCTTTCCAGTTTCACCTTTCCCATCACTGGGGCAAACCGGAGAGTTGGAGCGTGATTTAAACCTGGGATGACCTCCTCAAACCCATAGGTTTGGATTTGTTCCTCCCTCCTCCCTGTGAATCCTGCAGGATTGCCCTTCCCCAGCAATGCCAGCCGAGGTCCCAGTGCCACCCAGGGCCCCCAGGGCTCCCTGGGGAGCAGCTCCTTCACACCTTTAGGGGAGGACAAACACAGCCACCTTCCCCAAAAACGTCCAGCTGAGCAGAAACCATCCCATCCCACCAGCAGAGCGAGGGAGGAGCAGGAATGGCACTGGAGGTTAAAACAGGTCAAGGGACAGGACAGCTTTCCCCCAGGAGAGGCAGGCGGGGGCTCTGAGGGCTCTGGGGCTCCGAGGGCTCCGTGCTGGGCAGCAGCTGCTCTGGTCCTCGGGGAGAGGCACAGGAGGGGTGGCCTGGATGAGGGATGGCCTGGATGAGGGATGGCCTGGATGAGGGACGGCCTGGGGCACTCCCTGGCCACAAAGCCCCACCAGGACCCTCTGAGGGGTGCCTGGGCTGGGTCCAGGGCAGAGCTGAGCCCTCTCCAGCCACAGTGGTAGTTTGCTCTCCACATTTCTGTCTTTCCAACCAAAACCGCCTCTCCCTCCAGCCTGCCCCAGCCCTTGGCAGCATTGCCAAGGGCAGGAGATGCCCCCAGCATCACCCAGTCCTGCTGCCAGCCCTGCTCCTCCTGCCCTGTTCCCACAGCTCTGTCACAGCCCGGTGGGTCTCAGGAAAACCTGGGAGGTTCCCAACACCCCTCCTACACTGGGGCCTCACCACAGGCTGCTACAGGGACCCTCTTATGCCAGCACTGAGGCAGGACAGCTCCACCTGCACCCCCTGGCACCCCGCAGCTCAGGGCACTGCCCAGGCCAGCACCCAGTGTCAGCCAGGGCTCCTCCTGCCACCAACTTCCCCAAAGGCCACAATGTGCTGTGATTTCTCCTCACGGAAAAGGTCCCCATGTGCCCCCCAGTCCCAGGCAACCCCTCAGGGGTGACTCTCTGCCCACCGTGGGGGATGTCAAAGCATCTGCCCCTCTCCCTCCTGCCACTTTTCCTGCCAGGAGAACAGCTCCGAGAGCCCAGCCCTGAGCTCCAGGCACACGGAATATCCCTTCACACCCCTCTGAGACAGGGAGGTGCCCAAGACTTCCCAGCTCCAGTGGAAACCACTAGCTCAGTGTAAACAGACGTTTGTGGAAATAAAATTCCTTTTATCTTTCTCTGAAATTTGCTTTTGTCCACAGAGCCTTGGCTGCTCCTGCCACGGGCTCTGGGATGCTCCTGGAGCACCCACAGATCCACCCCGGACCAAGATGGGAGCCTGCAGAGGGATCCTGATGGACCTGGCTTGGTTTGAGCCCATCCCTGTGGAAGTGGCTGGAGGAATGGGGTGCCAAACACATTCCTGGCTTCTTGGCAGGGGCAAAAATGGCTGGATTTGATGGTTTTGAGGTCAGAACCACAAAGCAGGAGTTCCTACAGAACCACAGAATATCCTGAGAATATCCTATAAGGGTCATTGAGTCCAACCCCTGGCCCTGCCCAAGACACCCCAACAATCTCTGAGAGCATTGTCCAAATGCTCCTGCAGCTCTGGCAGCCTCGGGCTGTGCCCATTCCCTGGGGAGTCTGGGCAGTGCCCAGCACCCTCTGGGAAAGAACCTTTCCTGATATCCAGCCTGACCCCACTCTTGACAACTCCAGCTGGTAATTCTCAAACAGCTACAACTCATCTTCCTGGAGATGGCCAGTCCTGGAGGGCCCAGCAGCTCAGCCTGGGATGTGTGGAATGCTCTGGGGGGCATTCTCAGGGGCAGAGATGCACAGCCATGCTGAGTGCCTCAGGCATGAGCATCACTGAACCCCAGGATGGGTGTTCAAAGGGACAGGGCTCTCCAGAGGCAGAGCAGATGTAGTTTAGGGTGTTCTCCAACGAGGTTAAGCCTGACTCAGAGGGACCCCTCCAGTCCCTGGTTTGCCTTTGGGGCTTTGGCTCCAAGGCCAATCCCATGTCCTGCAGCTGTGGCAGGCACTGGATTTGGTCACTCCACCCCACAGGGAAGTGGGATGAGGGGCTGACCCAGCTCCTGCCACCATCACCTCCCTGACCCTCTCCTGCAGGTCAGCAGGGTCCCCCGCAAAGCCACCAAATCCCCAGAAGAGGAGAGGACACACGGTCATCCAGGCAGGAGACAGCGAGGGAGGAGCCCAGCAGGCAGGGCTCCCTGCTGGAAGCGGCTCACCTTTGCTGGGACAAGCGGTGCCACCAAAGTAGGGCTGCGGGGCTCCCGGGGCCACGGGGCACAGCGGCTCCCTCGGCACGGAACAGGGCGTCTCATCTAATTATATCAGCTGTGTCCCACAAAGAGCAGCTGGCAGCTGGGCTGCCCTATTTCCTGAGCCCTCCTTTGGGCCCGGCAGCGCCACGCTGGCACCAGCCTGGCCCCGGCCTGGCACTGGGATGGCCCTGCAGCCTCCGGCCACGGTGGCTGCAGGAGGCTCAGCAGCCACACCTCTGCACCCAGGATGGCCCGGCACGGCCCGGATGGAAGCCTCCTTCTGGGCAGGAGATGCTTGCACAGGTCTGAGGCAGTTCTGATGGGCTGGAGGTCTCCATCCCACCCTCCAGACCCTGGAGAGCTCATACTGGGCTCCCCCCGGGCTGTGAGCGATCCCACACTGCCACAAGGTCCAAACACCAGAGCGGCGCGCTGGGGACAGGAGCCAGCCCAGCAGTGCCCCCCCACAGGACACCGGAGTTTGTGGCCAGGGCAGGTGTGTCCCCACTGCCCCACCTCCCACAGGCACCGGCACTGGGACTCCCTCAGCTCCGAATGGGTGCCATGGGCACCCCAAACCTGACAGTGTCCTCACACCTCCTCCTGCCCCTCTCTCTGCCCAGCACTCGCTTTCCAGCCCAGCTCAGCCCCTGCCCCAGGAGGTCCCACCCCCCTCAGGGCTGTGGTAGGATCACAGAATCCCAGAATGTTTGGGTTGGAAGGGATCTTAAAGCCCATCCCGTTCCATCCCCTGCCACGGGCAGGGATACCTTCCACTGTTCCAGGGTGCTCCAAGCCCTGTCCAACCCGGCCTTGGACGCCTCCAGGGATGGGGCATGGATAGTAGCCCTGTGCCAAGATCCTCTGGAGGTGGGTCATCAGGAGGTAAATGCCACCTCAGGCAGCACCAGGGCTCTGCCAGGAGCAAAATCCTCCTGCCCATGATGGAACAACTGGAATGAACACACTGTGCCGGGGTTATTCTCTGGCTTGGGCAGTCCCAGGCAAGGGACTGGGCTGGAGCCAAGGACGCTCAGAGCTGGTGGTGGAGGGGATGACAAGGGATCAGTGGATCCCATCCAAAGTTCTCTGCATTCACCTCCCAGAAACTTCACTCTGGAGGTCCTGGCACAAGCCTCTCTCTCCTCATCCGGGATCTGGATGCTCCCGTCAGCAGACTGTCCAAAGGGTGCCAGAGACCTGGCCCCTCTGTGCATGCTTGGAGATGCCCCTTGGACCTCCCTGGGAGCCAGTCCTGGGGGACCCCCTCCCTCCTTGCACCCAGCTCAGCCCTGGAGCCACTGCCGCTGGGATGCTGGTGGCAGGCGCGGTCCCGCTCCCGAGGGCTGGCAGGAGAGGGCTCCCCCAGCCCCATCCAGGGAAGCCCAGGGGCTGGGGAGCGGCTGGGGGCTGCCTGGCCCCTGCCACCCAGGGGGATGATGGTTTAATCCCCGACTTATTTCGGTTGCTAGGTGATCAAATCATCCATCTGCTTGTGACGGGAGAGCGCCGTGAGTCAGCCCCTGCCACAGCAGCAGAGGGGTTCACTCCAGCCCACCCCCAGCCCGGCCCCGGGCCCCGCGTGCCCACAGGGTGCTGCGGCAGCAGGGCCTGCCATGGACAGGGGAAGCAGGTCCTGCCTGGGGAAGTCAGGCTGCCACGGGGCTGGGGGCATCTTCCCATGTGCTCCTGGACAACAGGACCCCCACGGCATCGTGACGAGCACCTCCGAGCTGTGTCCTCACTGCAACACCTCGCACAAGGGGTTTGCTCTATTGCATTGGATTTTTGGAAAAAATTCGTCCCTGTGAGGGTGGTGAGGCCCTGGCACAGGCTGCCCAGAGGAGCTGTTCTGCCCCATCCCTGGAAGTGTCCAAGATCGGGTTGGATGGGGCTTGGAGGAGCCCGAGATCGTGGAAGATGTTGCTGCTCATGGCAGGCAGATGGGACTGGACGGTCTGTAATGCCCTTTCAACGCTTTCAATCCCATTCTGGGATTCAGTGATTCAATCCAGAGCGACTCTGAAGGATCAGATGAGCCCCATTAGAAGCACAGGCAGGTTTGGTGTTCCCCCCCAGCACAGCTCAGGCCCCCCAGCACCTTCTCCCTTCCACAGGGACATCCCTACCCCTGCACACTAGGAGCCCAGGAAAGCCAACAGGCTGCTCAGGAGAGCAAGGCAGAAAGGCAACAGTTTGGGAGAAAATAACATTTTCATAAAGTGTTTGAAGTCATTTGGAGGAGGAAAGTGGGAAGGGAGAGGAATCAGAGTCTCTGTGTGTGTGATGCATGCGTATGTGAGAGAGCGACAACAGGAGCCTCCCTCTCCGCAGAGCAGAAACCATCTCAGTTTCTCAGGTTTGGGAGAGTGTTGAGACACTGGGAAATTAAAGCAATGCCCACAGAATGTGCCTGCAAAGTCCAGCTTCTTTGGTGAGGCACCACGTGCAGGTGTCACACTTGTGCTGCCAGCGGGCACGTGCCGGGGACGGGCACTGGGTGCGGGGCCGGGGGCTGCCCAGGACCCCCGCCCCCTGCCACGTGCAGCCCTTGGGATCTGAAGGCCACCAGGGCCAGTGGACATCTCCTGTGAGATCCACGGGCCTCTGTGGGAGCATCAGTGGCCACCCCCTGCCCACGGCACCCCTGAAGGAGGAGCCCTGCAGCAGGGTGAGGAACACCATGGATGGCAGAAACGGGGCAAAACCATGGCAGAGCAGCTGGGAGCTGCCCGAAGCTGCTTTCTCTGCCTCCTGCCACTGCATGTGGGCAAAAGAGCCCCTGACTGTCCCCTCCCTCTTCCCCCACACCCTTCGTGCTGTGCCAGGGGCTCAGCCAGCACCGAGGCAGCCCCGCAGCATCCCAACCCCAGTGCCCAGCATCCTAAATCCCGGGAGCTATCACAGGTCTCCCGGCAGCTATCACGACTTCTGAGTGCAAAGAGACTCATTAATGAAGTGGAAAAGCAGGAGGAGGAGCAGGCTGAACGGTCCGTCCTGAGGGACAGTGCCGCAGGGAGGAGCGCTCAGCACTGATCTCAGCGTAAGCAGCCACCCGGGAGGGGAACGCCCGCCTGGCAGAGAGCGGGCTGGAAAGGCCGAGGGCAGGCAGCCTGGGCGGTGGGAGCCACGCAGGGGTGGGCAGGCATTCAGCCCGCAGTGTCACGGTGCCACCCGCAGCACCCTCTCCCAAAAGGCAGGAGGCGCGGGGGGCCTGCCGCGCTGTGGGCAGGAGGGCTGGGCCCTGGGGACACCCGTGGCACCCGCTCGCTGCCCTGGAGCTCAGGGTGTCCCCCCCGCAGGGCGCCGGCCCTCGGCTGCGAGCTGCAGCTCCCTCAGCAGCGGCGGGAGGGCAGGGGGGAGGGAGCAGGGCAGGCCGGGCTGTGTGGGAAGGGCGTTTTCTCCAGCTCAGCGGGTCCCGCTTTCCAAGCTGTCTCTGCAAGGCCTGGCTGTCGTGCCCGTGGCGAGCACTGCCGGGGGGCCGGAGGCAGCCGCTGACCCCCGGCCACCAGCCCTGGCCGGGCAGCAGCCCCGGGAGCGGGGCTGTCCACACCTCGGGTGGGCAGTGCCAGAGGCTGCTGGGGAGCCACAGGAGGGGAAGGTTTCCATCCCCAGCTCACAGCTCCAAGCAGAGGACAGGAGACGTGAGGGCGACAGGGGCAAGTGGGCAGCAGCTCCTGCAGCTCCGAGGCCTCGCTCTGTTCCTTGGGTTCCCAAACCTAGGGAGCCCCAGAGTGCAGCAGCCTCCTGTCCCCAGGTCACACACGGGGCTCTGAGCCCACCTGGGCCTCCACTGCTCCTGTGTGGGCAGGGGAGGGCTGCTGTCCCCTGCTCACAGCCTCGGCTCAGGGCTGGGGACAGGACTCCTGAGCCTGGCCAGTCCCAGGAAAGGACTGAGCTCATGGGGAGCTTGGGTGCCCCACTCCTGCCCATCCCTTCTGCGTCATTGTGCAGGGCACAAAACTTCTGGGAGCATCACCCCTTCCATGAGCACCACCCCGTCAGGGAGTGTCACCCCCTCAGGGAGTGTCACCGTCCATGCTGAGCAGGGGCAGGACACACCTCTGTGCTGTGAAGGTCTGTCTGTCCATGTCCCTCCATATATCCAGTATCCTGCTTGGAAAGCACAGTCCAAACCTTGGCCTGCCATGAAATCGGTTTTCCCATCCCAGAGGCTTCTCCCCACAGCAGGCAGGACAGACAGGGAATGGTACCAGTGGCTGTGAGCTGAGAGCTGAGAGATGCTCTGTGCTCCAGCCAGCTGAAACACCTCCAAACACATCCCTGTCACTGGTCTTTGAGCTCTTCCCAAACCAGCAGCAGTGCCCAGCTGAGAGAGAGGGAGGGTGGGCTATTTAGAAAATGCCAAACCAGCCCTTTCTGATCATTCAGAAAATCGCCTCAAACTGTTCAGAACAAGAAAATCACTGGACAAAGGACCTTGTCCATCAACTGGGTCTGCTCAGTCCCAACCCCAGCCCCGAGCCCCGGCTGCTCCAGCAGCTCTGCCCAGGAGGAAGATGGTCCCGGGGGCAAGGCAGCAGGTCCCTTGTCCCACCTGTGGTGCACATGTCCAGGGCTTGCCTAAGCCCACGGTGCCCCGGCTGAAGCCCCAGAGCAGCCATCCCATCCCCACCGTGGGAAGGATGAATCGGTCAAGGAAAACAGCGAGGGAGCGTCACCTTCATTCCCGCAGTGAAAACTGTGCCATTAAAATCCTCTCTCCTATGACACACACTGAGCCTATTTCCGTAATAGTTTGGCAGGGGAATAACATTACGGAGCCTATAAATACCTCGTGGGGTGCTGCTCTGCTGACGGAGCAGCAGGACAGGCCCCTGCCCACCCCGGGAAGGCTCAGCCACCACCACCGCGGCACCCTGAGGGGGAAGGACAGGAGAACACGGCAGGGCTGTCCCAGCCCCGGGGACAGCGGGTGCCTGGGAGAGGCCTGTGGTCAGTGGGAACAGAGCATGAGCTGGGCAGGACACCGGAGGGGATGGAGCTGAGCCAAGGGAGCACGGAGGTAAGAAAATTGTAAAAAGCACTGGCACCCCGAGGATGTTCCCAAAGCAAACTGTGAGGGTCCCTGCGGCTGCAGCCAAGGACTCTGCTCTGACCCAAAGCAGGCTGACACACAACCAGCTCATCTCTGTCCTCCCCATGCGGACCCCAGGCGCAGAGGGGGCAGGCACCAGAGCAGGCACCGACAGAGGCTCCTCAGGGCACAAGGGGATGCCCTGGAACACCCCAGGGACACTCGCTGCGAGTGCTTCCCAGCTCACCCAACGGAGGCAAGCTGCTCCCTGCGGAGTCCTGGCCATCAGCTGGGCCACCCCAGGACCCAGCGTGAGGAATCACTGACCACCTCCAGCACCTGCTCCTCTAGCAAGGCCCTGAGACACTGTGGGTGAAGAAAATACTTCAGCCCAGCTGAGAGGGAAGCAGTGGGGAGGGGATCCAAGCCTCCCAACCCCTAGCCAGGCTGTCCAGCCCCCCCGTGGAATGGCTGGCGTCTGGTGCTGTCACCCGTCTGTCACCTGCCAGGGAAAATGGTGTGGGTGGTCCCTGTCCTGCAGAGACACACGGAGACAAACAGCTCAGGGATTGGGATATTAAATACTTGATGTAAGGGGACTCTCATGATGCTCATCACAGGCCTTACTACTCCTCCTGAGCACAAGTGTCACCTCAAAGCTCCTGCAGAGAGCTCAGCTCCTCCGAGTCCTCAGCAACAGCCCTATGGACAGCATGGGAGATACAGGAGACACCAAACCCAAAGGCAGCTGTTGGAGGCCTGAGGGAATGGGGTCCTTCCCTGTGGGAGTCGATCAAGGGATGTGCAGAAGGGTCCACACATCCCAGGGACTGCAGAAGCCAGGCCCAGGCAAGTCTAAGCCATCCCACAGCCAGCAGAGTGTAGGTTTGGGGCTGCCTGTCTCTTTGCCCCCATCCCATTCTGTCCCAGAGAGCATAAACCCACCAAGACCATAGAATCATGGGATCAGAGACTGGTTTGGGTCAGAAGGGACCTTAAATATCACCCAGTTCCAACCCTCTGCCACGAGATCTCCATAAGAGCTCTGGAAGTTGTGCTGTGCCTCCTTGCAGCAGCTTTGCTCTCTTGGCGAAGAGCTGCAGCCAGGCCTCATTTGGGCAAAGCTCTCAGGAAAGACAATTTTCCTGACAGCCCATGGTCCAGACCCACCAGGCAACCACACAAAAGGCTGACATCCATGGGAGCCTTCCTGAACAGAGCCAGAGCTGGCACGGGAGGGCTCACCATGGTGGGAACCTTCCCTCTACAACGTCTCTGCAGCAAGAAGGGGCTCAGCACCTTCTCTTGCACACCTGAAACACGGAGCCACCCGCAGAGCCCACAGCAGTGCCCACGGGGAGCTGCATGGTTGGTGTAGCCACAGTCTGTGCCCACGGAGGGACCCAAGTGACGTCCCAGAGCAGAGCTGTGAGCAGGTACGAGGTGAGGAACAGACATCTGCAAACCCTGCCATGGCGCTGCGAGGGAGAGCAGCACGTGCCAAGCCCGGGCTGCAGGAGGTTGGTGCCAACCCCCGGAGTGTGGTTTCAGCAAAACTCTGCTGCGAGGACCCAGCTTTCAGCACCTCAGACCTTGAGCCAAGGGCTTCCCTCACACACCCGAGCAGAACCTTCACCTCTATTCTGCACAGAGCTACACACACCCCAAAATGAGAATAACAAAGCAGCCTCACTGCTCAAACTGACTGCCCCTGACCACCCCAGCGGCAGCCTGAGATCACCCCTTTGCTTCACTGGGACCAGAGCCCCCCTCCAAAAGGCTCCGGGTGGGAGGTGGGTGATGCTCAGCCCGCCCTGGGTGCCCAGTGCACCCCATCCCGCTCCCAAAGGGGCCGTCCCGGGCTGTGGCGCTGCCGTGAGTGGCTGCCCACCCCAGCGTGGCTGGTCCAAGCACAGCCAGCTGCGGATCCAGGCTGGAAACAGGGCAAGAAAAACCCCGCCGAGCTCCGAATCAGCTCCCTGAACCCCATCCAAGAGCAAATGGGAGCCAGCCCAGCTCCTGGCAGCCCAGCGCTGCCTCGCCTGGGGCTGGCGGTGCTCGGCACGAGCTGCCGGCCCCGGCCTGAGCTGGGCAGCAGAACGGGGGACGCAGGTGGCTGTCGGGGACAGGGCCCTCCCAGGGCCAGTCCTGACGGGCTGCTGCCCTGCTCTGCTGCCCTGCGCTGCTGCCCTGCGCTGCGGATGGCGAGGGGAGGATGCGGGCAGCGAGGAAGGCAGCTGCCATCTGGATCCAGGGCTCTCCATCTCTGCGGCAGTGGCAGCAGCGGCTCGGTGCTGATTGTGGGCAGATTAGAGGGGACACAGCGTGCTCATCCCGATCCTGCTGCGCTGCCGCTACCCAGGCTGCAAATAAAGCCTCGTTTTTCATGCAAAGATGCACAATGGTTAACAGGGAAGAGCTTGCCTGGGAGGCATGCAGGTAGCAAACCAATTTCCAAACGGGTCTCCAATTACTCCTGATGGTTATTCGATTTACATTTTTTTTCTGGCTCACCAGATGTTGATGCTCCGAGGGTGAAATTGGGCCCAGCACGAGGGTGTGGGAAGGTGCAGGAGTCTCCTGCTGCAGAGTGGCATGTTTCCCTGGAGCTGCTCTGTTCCTCGCCACTCGCAGCCGTGCTTCCAACCACACCGTGCGTCACGGACACGGAGAGGAGCGAGGGAGCCGGGCTGCTGCAGGCACCGGAGCCACATCTGCCAAGCCCCCAGCTGGAACAGCCCCATTTTCCTGCCGGCACAAGCAGCAGCCCCATGTCCCAGAGCAGGAGTGGCAGCCTCTACCAGGCGACGGCTTCCTGCGAGAAGCCCTGAGCTGGCTCTGTGCTCTGCTTCCTCGGAGGAGAAGCAGTCGGAGGTGGATTTGCGAGGCTCCGAGAGTCCATTTTGCAGGAAGTGCTCCAAGATGCCCAGATCCTGCGGAGCACCAGCCCCGCGCCTCTGCACGGACACGTGCTCCTGGCGCCGCGGGTGCTGGCCCCACACCAGGCACGGGGTCAGGAAGGCTCTGCTCCTCAAAGGCATGTTGGTGCCAAGCTCCAATGGAAATGATGGCAACGAGGCTCTAAATCCTGTTCCTGCCCAGGCCTCATCCTGGACCAGAGCTTCCAGAGTGCATCATGGCAAAGGCCCATAGGAGAGTTTGTTATGTGGCACCTCTCTCCTGGAGGGGACTGGCACGTGGAGGGGACATTTGTCTGCCCCTCCAAAAGTCTAATGATAGTGCAATGACCCAACCACTGCCCTGGGACTGATCCAGGCCTTTGCTGCAGCTGGAGCGGCACTGGGGGTGGCACACAGGGACAGGGACAGCAGGCACTGACCTGCCAGGCGCTGCCACTCGCTGCCAGCCAGCTCCATTCCCTGCCGGCTCCATTCCCCACAGCCCTGGGGCTCTGGGCAATCTGGAGCAGCTTTACATGGGAAAACCCGCAGGAAGAGGGGTGAGGGTCGGGCAGAGGGGTGAGGGTCGGGCAGCTCTGCCCGCAGCCACTGCCCGCACACTGCAAACCATTCTGGCCCAGGGGAAGGACAGGGCACATCTCAGGCACAGCAAACACAGGCCGGGGCCATGCTCGGTGCCAGTGGCCGCTCGTGGGACGTGGACAGGTGCCCAGACACTGCCAGGGCCGCAGCCAGACTGGGGCCCGGCAGGAGCAGACAGCCCGGGCATGAGTGTGCTCACACAGCTCCCCACATGTGCCCTCTCCCTCCATCACCCCCGTGCGTTCCCTGGCACACACCTCCAGCCCTACGCCCTGCACACCCGCAGGGACATCACCACATCACCACCGACTGCCGCACACGCGTGTATGTGACACACACCCCCGGCGGGGCGCACGGACCCCCAGAGGGGCACAGGCACATCCAAGGGGAGCACACGCCATCCAAGAAGAGCACACGCACATCCAAGGGGAGCACACGCCATCCAAGAAGAGCACACGCACATCCAAGGGGAGCACACGCACCCCGAGCGGAGCACACGCAGGCGCGGGCCGCGCACACCCGCACGCCCGGGCTGGGGCCGCTCCCCCGCCCCGGCTCGCTGCGGAGGGCACGCACCGGGAAGCGGGGCCACCCCCAGCCCCGCAGCTCGACCC
>VZTD01002942.1:383154-435238 GCA_013397725.1 Rhagologus leucostigma
ATGCGGCCGCCTCGCCCCTATGCGGAGGCTCGAGCGGCACCGAGGCGATGCCCATTCATTCAGCTTGGCCCCCGCAGCCCTCCCCTTCCGCCCCGCGCCCCAGCCGCTTGCATGGAGGGGGCTGGCGATGCTGCAGCGGTACCCAGAGCCCCCGGAGAGCACAGTGCGGAGAGGAGGGAGGGAGAGGAGGAGGAAGGAGAGCAGAAGGAGGGAAGAGGAAAGAGGGAGAGGGAGATGGCTGCCCCCAAAACCAGAGCTGGATCTGGAGAAGACTCTGGGATTTCCACCAGGAAATCAGGGCAGGGAGTGGAGCGGGGCCGGCGCAGCACCCCGCGCCCAGCCCGGCACGGCAGCCCCAGCCCGGCTCCCGGGGATGCCAAGCCAGAGGCTGGGGGCTGCGGGCGGTGGGCACGGCCCCGCGCAGGGCCAGGGCAGGGCACGGCCCCCCTGCAGAACCCAAATGTCCCCCCTAAGACAGGTCTGCCCCAGCCGGGGGGCACCAGCCATCCCGGCCAGGAGCTTGGCTTTAAGGGCATGGAAAGCTCGGGGGGCACCTTTTGGTGGTGTTGCCAACCTGGCGTGCAGGGGCTGCATGCTCGGCCCCACATCTGCCCTTATTGCAGAGCCCAGCTTTGCTCTGACGAGGCCCCTTCACCCTCGCACACAGTCAGGACCCCCTCAAATGCACTGGGGTCCTGAGCCCCAGAATAATGTCCTGAGCGCCACATCAAAATTTTTCAGCTTTTCCTAATCTGGGTCTTGCTTAACTCTCTGGAAAATAATCCACTGACCATCTGCCACAGTGAAATTCTTTTACAGCCTCGCACAAATTAGGCTCAACTGTTCACTTCCTGCTCCTCTTCTGCTCGGGGCTTTTGGTCACTCTGGTGCACGTGTGTCTTCCTTCCCATGGGCTGGGATGTCCTTGCCATGGACTGGGGGTGACTCTGCCATGGGC
The DNA here is from genome assembly GCA_013397725.1 of Rhagologus leucostigma. Classification (NCBI taxonomy): domain Eukaryota; kingdom Metazoa; phylum Chordata; class Aves; order Passeriformes; genus Rhagologus; species Rhagologus leucostigma. The sequence continues at coordinate 384,113 of VZTD01002942.1, forward strand.
TGGTGGTGACCCTGCCGTGGGCTGCAGGGTGACCCTGCCGTGGGCTGGGGGTGACCTTGCCAGCGCTGGGCTGCGGGGCAGTGCCTGCTCCTGACACGCTCTCGGATCTCAGGATGCTTTGCTCCTGGCGGGATGGCATTCCCATGCCCAGCCTTGCCATGGGCTGGAGGTGGCCTTCCTGTGGGCTGGGGTGACCTCGTCATGGGTGGGGATGTCCTTGCCATGGGCTGGGGATGACCCTGCCATGGGCTGGGATGTCCTTGCTGTGAGCTGGGGGTGACCCTGCCATGGGCTGGGATGTCCTTGCCATGGGATGGGGGTGACCTTGCCGTGGACTGGGGATGACTTTGCAATGGAGTGGAGGTGACCGTGCCATGGGCCGGGGGTGACCCTGCCATGGGCCGGAAGTGACCTTGTCATGGGCTGGGATGTCTTTGCTGTGAGCTGGGGGTGACCCTGCCATGGGCTGGGATGTCCTTGCCGTGGGCTGGGGGTGACCCTGCCGTGGGCTGGGATGTCCTTGCTGTGGGCTGGGGGTGACCCTGCCATGGGCTGGGATGTCCTTGCTGTGGGCTGGGGGTGACCTTGCCAGCGCTGGGCTGCAGGGCAGTGCCTGCTTCTGACACGCTCTCGGATCTCAGGGTGCTTTGCTCCTGGCGGGATGGCATTCCCGTGCCCAGCCTGCACAGGGGGGTGAGGAGCCTGTTTGGGGGAGCAGCCTCTCTCTCTGGCTGCCCTTGGAGGTGTGTGCAGGGCAGGTGAGGAGCTTTCGTGGGTGCAGGCAGGACAGAGAGCAAGAGCTCTTGGATTTCCCTCTGCCAGGGATTCCCAGCCTGACCTCAGGTGATCCAGGTATTGATCCAAGTATTGGTGGTTTCAGAGGTGATTATGAATCCGTGGGTTTTGCTGTTTTGGGATGCCCGGCCAGGGCTGCCCCATGGGAGCCAGGACTGCTCAGATCTGTGAAACAGCTCCGCAGTCTCTGCATCTGCGTTAGAGCCTGGCCTGAGGGGTGAGCACCGTGTGGGAGCAGCCACCACAGGGATTTTCCCATCCCTTTGCCCTGGTGCTTTTGCGAACGGAGAGCTGGCTTTCTGGGGAAGAGGCTTCATTCTCTAAGGAAAATGGAAATATACAGATTTTTTTTTCCTTCCTGTAGCAGATTCAGCAAAAGTGCAGCTGCCTTCCCAGTCCTGAATACAGAATTGACCATTCAGTTCATCCCTAAGGGGAAATGGCCCAGCAGAGAGGAACAACGAGCCCCACAGTGCTCTCTTCACCCTCCAAAGTCTTTCTCAACCCTGGCATTTTCCTCTCCCAAATTCCAGGGGTGCCTGGCTCCCTTTGCAGGGCAGTGAAGGTTTTCCTGATGCTTCCAACCCCCCTCTCTGAAAACCTATCAGCTTCAAAATGTATCTTTTTTTTCCCTTAAATTGCAATTTGACAGGTTATTTGTCTGTGGTGGAGCCTGGGGTGCAGAGGCACTGGGACAACCAGAGCAGGAGCTGGGTGAGTGGCCGACCGACGGGCACCCCACTGGGAAAGGGCATTCCAGCTCTGCTGAAGGCACAGGGGGTCGGGATCCCAGCACTGGGACCAGGCAGCCTGGAATATTTTGGCTGTGAGGAGCAATCCCTTTTCCATCATCTTGCCTGTTCCTGAGCCTTATGGCAACTCCAGGTGGCTGAAAGGACTTGGAATGAAGGCATGAGTGATGATGTTTGCTGCTGATCTCACCGGGAGTGTCTGGGTGCTCCTCAGGAAAGTCACTCGGTGTCCGGAGCAGGTGCAGTGCTGGGGGGATGGAGCAGCCCTGGCAGGCTGCAGGAGCTCCTGCTGGGGTTTCAGTCAGCAGCCCAGCAAAGCCTGTGTGGAGGAAAAAGATAAGAAGGGATATTTGGAATGTAGGAAGACATTTAGGAATAAATTATTTTATAATATTTAAGAAGAAATTCCTCCCTGTGAGGGTGGTGAGGCCCTGGCACAGGGTGCCCAGAGAAGCTGTGGCTGTCTTTTCTCTGTTGGACAGGGCTTGAGGCACTCTGGGATAGTGGAAGGTGTTCCTGCCCATGGCAGGGGGTGTAACAAGATGTTCTTTGAGGTCCCTTCCAGCCCAAACCATTCCCAAATCTGGGATTCTATGAATGAAGGGCAGCTGGAGAGGTTTGTCTGTGAAAGAGCCCAAAGCCTTATTTCTCAGCTGTACAGGAGTCAAGAGGGGGCTTGGACACCTGCAGGAAAGCCACAGGCAGCTACAGAGGCTTCTCCAAGTGAAGACAAATGGTTCTCATTCCTGTGATCTAGGAGGGAGAACCGCGGGGGCCTAGGAAGAGGTGACACATTCAAGGCAAAGGGGAAATGATCTCTCCAGGAGCTGTTGTGGTGAGCAAAGGTTAATGGCCAGGCCGGAGAGCTGAGGGCAGCCCTAATCCAGTGGCAATGTCCCTGAGCCCCGGGAAGCGTTGTCCTTGAGGAACTGACACGCCCGGGAGCAGTGATGGAGGGAACAGGTGGGACTCAGGTGTGGCTGGGAGGGGGAAGCTGAGCTCGAGGTGGAGCAGAGCAGTGTCTGCACGGCAGGGATAGGGGAAGGCTTGGGACCAGGGTGAGGAACTCTGCTCTCCGTGTGCTAAAACTGGGCTGAGGGGCTGACCCTGCAGCAGGAAACGGCAACCAGGCTGGCTGGGTTTTTGAGAGGAAGAGACAAGTCTGGCACAGCACGGTGGAGCCGAGAGTCACCATAGTGATAGCGGCTGGAGCAGGTGGGTGGTGGGGATCAGCCAGCGACGGCTGTGAGAGGGGAGCAGGCTGCAGGACAGCGTGCTCTGGGCACCCAGCAGGACAGGGAGGCAGGGGAAGGGCAGGCGCAGATGACAAAGGCACGTAGAAAACAAGGGAAGGGCATCAGGGAGGCTTTCTAAGCCTTTCTAAGCTTTCTAAGTGTGGCTGAATGAGTGGAGAGCAGGAGAAAGATCAGAGAGCTTTGAAACCTTCGGGAGAAACCTGGGGACAGGACTCTGCCGGGCAGGTGGGACAGAAGGCAGGGACAGTGTGAGTGTGGAGGTGGAGCAGGAGGAGGCCTGGGAGATGGGGCAGCAATCCAAGGGGATTTCTCCAGGCTTAGAGATGTTTGTGCTGCAAACCTGAGGGGCCTGGCACTGGGTGTGGGGACAGCAGAGCAGAGCAGAGGGACGGTGTGACCAGGCTGTCCCCGTGGCAGGGAGCTGATGGTGTTGCCAGGAGAAACAGAGGGATCCAGAAGAGCCCCACCAGGGCAGCAGGGCACAGCAGAAGAGGGTGAGGGCTGACAAGTTACGGGTTCTTGCATCCCTTAGAAGGATGCTGTGTGGGAGGGCAGCCAGCTGAGAGGAACAGGGTCCTTCAGGGAGGAGGAGATGGAAGCAAATGCCAAAGGAACTATTTTGACCTGAGGAGTTGCCTTGAGTTGGGGTCTTGTATTATGGTTTGCTCCATGGGCACCCACAGTGTGTGACCCCCTGCTCGCACTAAGGCCCTTCTATTTCAAGTTTCATCATCCCAGGGTTCGGCTGGTGGTGGCTCTGCAGCCCCCAGGACAGGCTGTGGGTGTCACTGCTCTCAGGCAGGAACAACTCCCCTGGCACTGCATTGCTGCTGTCTCCAGGGGTGACAGAGTGGGTCAGAGATGACGATGGCCAGTTCAGCTGTAATGGGCCAGACTTTCACTGGCAGCAGGAGAAATGATGGGTCTGGCTCTGCCCGGGAAGCTGGGGAGGGACGGGGGGAAAACGTGTGGAGTGGAAGGTGAGAGGAGAAGGAGCGACCGAGGAGGCAGTGCCCGGAGGTGGACACAGTGCCCAGGGGTGGACGTGGTGCTGAGCGTGCACCGAGCAGTGCTGGGGCTGCTGGTCTGTGGGACAAACAACGAGGACTGGCCCAGGACCGGCTCAGGACCGGGGGGTCAAGGAGGAGTGAGTGAAGCCAGGTGAGGGCATTGCAGCCGAGCAGGGTCCAGAGCCCAGAGCTCTCAGCACACGGAGGGGCAGCAACAGGGACATGCACTGACCACTTGGCACCCCCCAGACTGAGCAAACTCTGAGCCCTTCCAGGGACATCCTACAGCCTTCTGCACTTCGGGGTGCTGCGGGTGCCTCTGGAGACCACTGAGGGGTGGAAGGGCAGAAAATCTGTGGTGGGCTGTAAGGGATGGGGGATGTGTGCCTGCTGGGTGCAGACATCCCCCTCCTCCCCACCAGGCACAGGACAGGCCTGCTTTGCTTTGCTCTCCTGCCCACAAATCTCTCAGAAGTCAACTCTTCCTCTCTCTGCTCCTCACTGAAGTCAAACACTGGTGAGTAGCAGCCTGTTAATGCAGCCTGGTGCCCAGAACCTGTGTCCCTCTGCCCCTGCCTTGCTCCGACGCAGCAGGCCCTACAAAGCCTGTTTCACATGAAGGAATCCTCTGCCACAGCAGCCTCTGCTGCCCTTTGTCCCAAAATTCTTCCTGACCAGGTAGTGGTTCATTCCAGGCCACGTGGCTCTGCTGGAGGTTTGAAATTCTCTCTGGGGACAGATGAGGGTTTATTCCGTGGGCAACTCTGGGCAGATCAAGAGGCTCTTGCCCTGCCTGGAGGCCACCAGCACAACTGAGGACAGACGTGTTCCATGCAGACAAAATGCATCATCTACAGTTGATGAGATCTTGGGATGAAAAATGTCCTGTGACCTATTCTTGGAGCACATGAAAATAGGGCACAGCCAGGGCTGAATACCCAGAAGGGTGAGAGAACTGAAGTCAGTCCAGCTCTCACATGTGAAATGTTCAGTTCCATACATGACGAGCCAAGGAGCGAGCACAGGCGGGCTGGGAATATCTCTGGTTACCTGCCAGGGAGGAGCACTGGGGAGTAACGGGGTAAAACTGAAGAGAGCAGCTCAGTGAGGTTCAGAAGGAAGATTAAGCACTTAGGGAGCAGAGGAGCATCTGCAGCCACATCAGGCCTGAGGAGGAGGCGAGCAAGGGACTGCAGCTCTCCTGCTGCAGCCCAAGTGCTGCTCCAGCCGGGACCTGGCCCCTCAGGGCAGGGCTGCAGGGCTGGAACCCAGAGTCACGGAATATCCTGAGCTGGAAGGGACCCACCAGGATCATCAACAACTCCTGGCCCTGCACAGACACACCGACAATCCCTGGGAGCAGTGTCCAAACGCTCCTGGAGCTCTGGCAGCCTCAGGGCCGTGCCCATTCCCTGGGGAGCCTGGGCAGTGCCCAGCACCCTCTGGGGAGGAACTTTAAGGGTGTTTAAGGACTTCCTTGGGAGTGTTTGCCGTGAACCACTGTTGAACATGCAGACAGGGCACCAGTCTGCTCCAGTGTGATATCTGCAGGTTTTTACAGCAGGAAACCATGGCCTGGGCATGAGGACACAGCTGGACATTGTCCAGCTGGTCCTCAAGAGCTGCCAGTGCATGTGGCATCTGCACAGCTCTGAGTGATATTCTGTGAGAAATGAGCCTGGACCAGAAAAGAAGAAGGAAATTAATAAGGCAGCTCCAGTCTTCCCTCCACAGCTCAGGAGCTCACGGTGCTGCCACGCTCGGAGCACAGCCCGTGGGCTGGGGAGCGTTTTCACCGTGGAGCTCCAGCCCCTTCCCTGCCAGAGCAGGGCCGGGGAGCCCAGGGGCACCAGGGCAGGGCAGGGGGACGTGCTGTACCCATCGGGATGACCCTGAGTGCCGGGGCTTTGCAGGGCTTTGCTCCTGGAGCCTGGCTCAGGGTGGTCTCCCTCTGCTGCCAGCCTGGCTCCAGGAAGGTGCTGCGGGCAGGGCAGGGGAGGGCAGGGCAGGGCAGGGCAGGGCAGGGCAGGGCAGGGCAGGGCAGGGCAGGGCTCTGCCGGGAGCGCAGTGAGGCAGGGGCTGATGTGAGGAATCTCTTCTGGAAGGAGAAGATGAGGAGGAAGGTGGTTGTGGAGTAGGCACAAGGCCAGAGCAGGGTGGCAGGGACCTCCCTGTGCTCCGACTCCTGCCCGTGTCCCCGCGGGCTCCAGGCTGTGGCAGCTCCAGCCCACACGCTCCCGTTTGCCCCCTGAACCAGGGGCCATATCCTCAGGTGTGGGAATCCTGGGCTTGGCCCGCAGGGCTCCTTCATGCAGGGAGAGGGCTGCAGGCTCAGAGCATCCCGGTTCCTCTCACAGGGAATTTCATCCCCACGTTCCTGAACACTGAGCTCCCGCTGCTCCAGCAGCGCTGGGGTGATGGAGCCCTGGCTCACCACTGTGCCTTGGGTCCCATGCAGCGCCACTGCCCATGTCCCCACGGCTGAGTGCCAGCGCAGGAGGGGTGGGCTGGCCCTTCCCGAGGCTGGGAACACGGAGGCCGGGTCCCTCCATCTCACAGCGGAGATCAGCTGCTGGATGCTCGTTGCTTGGCAGCCACAGGCTTAGAAATGTCAATTTCTAATTACAACCGTGCACCCAAAATCTGAACACTCTCCCCAAAGCCCGGGATTTTGCACCCTGTTCTCAGCTGTGGGGGGCACGGCAATATCCCCCAGAGTTCCAGCACCTGGGAACGAGCCAGGGTTGTGCCAGGGAGGAGCCGGGTGAGGCACAGGCACCAGCTGAGCAGGAAGGCAGCCAGCTAAAAAAAGCAGATGCCAGCTGATAAGAAGGGAGATCGAAGATGTGACCCAGAAACAGGCGTGAGGAAGGCTCCACTGGAGCAAAGCCAGGGTGCCAGGCACAGAAATGAGGGCAGTGGGATGGGAATCCCGTGGGACACGGAAGTGCTGGGGCCTGGACGCGAGGATGAGGCCACACAAGAGTGGGCAGCACCCTCTGCCAGGGCAGTGCCAGCACCCAGGGCCAGCCGGGCCGCGTTGCCCTCCCTCGGGGACCTGTGTGTCCCCTGGGGCCTGGAGCCTGTGCTGGGCAGTGCTGCCTGGAAATCACCCAATCCCAGAATGGTTTGGGTTGGAAGGCCCTTAAATCCCATCCAGTGCCACCCCTGCCATGGGCAGGGACACCTTGCAGTGTCCCAGGCTGCTCCAAGCCCTGTCCAGCCTGGCCTGGGACACTCCCAGGGATCCAGGGGCAGCCACAGCTTCTCTGGGCACCCTGTGCCAGGGCCTGCCCACCCTCGCAGGGAACAATTCCTTCCCAATATCCCATCTAACCCTGCCCAATCAGTTTTCCTTGTGGGAACTGGTGTTTGCAGCGCTGAGAGCTGGGTCTCAGGGTGAGGTGACAGTGCCAGGCACCTGGTCCCTGGTTCTGCTTTGGGCAGGGACACAGCAAATCCAGCCCCTGTGGCTCCAAGAAGAAGAAGGGAGCTCTGTGCTGAAGTCTAAGCATGAAAAACTCAACCTCACTGAAAAGTGCAATAAAAGAAATCAGTGTTTTTTAAATCCATGTCATTGGATTGCAGATTTGGAGAGATTAAAAATAAGAATTGTTGGCTTTATGGTCTCTGAACCTTTACAGCTTGTGTTTCTACGCTCTTGCTCCATGAGAATGACAACGAGGAGAGGGGGGAATGGCACTGGGACCCCCCAGTGAAGCCCCTCTGCCAACCAGGCCATGGCCAGCACTGGGCTCACAGAAGCAAACAGCCTCACTGGAGAAGGGATTTTATTTTTTGAAGTTTGCAGAACCTCTTTTTAGCATTTTCTCACGGAATAATTCTGGGTTTCTGCTTCCAAGTGACATTCAATTTCCACATCTGAGCTATGGATAAAATGAATATTTTTACAACCTGACTGAATTCAAACCAAAATGCTCAAAAAATGATGAAACTGTCATCTGTGGAGCCAGGCAGGGGTGGGCAGGCAGCTCCAGCTGCTTGATGGCTGGGGGGAGTTGGTTTGCCCAGTTCAGACTGGAGGAACCTCCAGTTTGTCCAGGTGGTGGCTGCCCAGTGCCCAGCCGGGGATGCCCGAAGGAGATGGGCTCTGGAGCAGACTCAGGGCACAGCCCGGGCAGGGGCTCTGCCTGTTTTGGGGGGTTTTACCCTGTCAGAGCAGCCGTGGTACCACGCTCATCTCTGCCATCCTCTGCCTCCCTTATCTCCTTTCAGCTGATCTCAGGAGACATTTGATTGGCAGGTCATGCCAAACACATTTGCTTTGAAGTTTTCCCAGTTTCCTCAAAAAAGACTTTCTTATGAAAAGGACCTCGATGCCTGATTTCTCTCGGGTGGAGAGTGGAGCCCTGAGATGGGGAGGGTGGGAGATGTTTCACTGGGCAACCTGAGCTACAGAGGGTGTCCCTGCCCATGGCAGGGGGTGGAATGAGATGAGATTTATGCTCCTTTCCAACCCAAACCACTCTGGGATTCTGTGCTAGATACACCAAGAATAACATTTTTTTCCCGGGGTCTCACATCCCTTATGCCATAAAATCATCCTTTAATTAGTGAGGCCAAAGTGTTCCGTAGTTAACAGCGGGACCTTGTTTCCATCAAGTGCATGATGGACACACCTAATTAGTCAGGTTTAGTTAATCCTGGGTTTGCTCCACTCTCATCCTTCAGCATCTCCTGGCCTTCCTAAAATCTCCAAATTCTGTCTCAAGATCCAGTTCCTGGCTGAAGCACGGACAAAACAGCATTTGCTCCCTGCTTTGCAGAGTTCTTTGGGAAAAGACAGCTGGGGAAAGTCCCAGCTTTCAGGGAAAGTGCAGCTTCCAGGTGTCAGGCTGGAGTTCCCTCAAGAGAAGTTGGATTTCCAGGGACTGGGAAGCAGCAAACACAACGTGTGGGGTCACTGGGCCATCCCAGAGCAATTGGCTCTATACCACTGCAGGGGGAAGTCTGGGAGCGTTTTTCCTGAGAGTTTTGTTAGTGGGATGCTGGGGTGTCCCCCGGCAGGATAGGGTGGGGGGATAGGGCTAGCTCAGAGGTGCAGCATCAGCATCCCATAGGCCTGGAGTTAATTATCCAAAAAAGCCAACTATAAGCTTCATAAAAGCCTATCAAGGCTTTATAAAAGCCTAATAGGAATAGAAATAGCTGTGCTTTGTTTTTAAAATCACTTACAACACGGATCATTATTAGTCTAATTATCTCCCTGCAGTGTGGAGATGCCGTGTTTGGGGTTTTTTTTTGTATTTTTCAGGCATAGAAAGCACACAAGGCACATTTTGGAGATGGAATGGGATGGAATAGGAAGGCCAAGTGGGAGGCAAGGAAAGCTGTGCTGTCCCAGGAGCCCAGGGCTGACTCCTGGCCCCGGTGTCCAGCTCGCTGCTGCCCTCCCCCCTCCAGATCCTGGACCCAACAGCAGCAAGGTTCAAGCCAAGGCTGGGCTGAGGGGGGCAGAGCTGTGGCACCCCTGGCACAGGGCGGTGAAGGTGCCAAGAGTGAACAGGGATAGAGGCAGCTCGAAAGAGAAATGAGTGACAACACAACACAAGTATGACAAGTAAATAAATGGAAATAAATTAAACCCGCGGGCATGTTACTGACTGTCCAGAGATCAGGTCTGTGATGTGAAGTCCCTGAGCTGAGCGGAACTGGAGGAGCTTTAGGGTCTCTTCCAACCCAGACCTTCTGTGATTTTGTTGCTCTGTGAAATCCCCATTCTGTGTTCAGGCACTGACACCAACAAGATGCAACAGCCAAAGGACACGAGGGACATTTTCCTGAATCACCTTGCCGCGTTTAGTGACAGACACCCTTCTTCCCTGCCAGCCATTTATTCTCCTTTACTGATATTCCATCCATTTCCTGGTGGCTGCTGCTCCCTGGGTGCATTAATGGCAGCACCTCAGCTCATCCCAGAGTCCCTCCCGAGCTCCTGGTGGAGAGGAGCAGGCAGAGCCTGGCCCAAAGCCCGTGGGAGGTCACAGAAGTGGCACTGGGGGTGAGCAGCGAGGCAGGAGTGACCTGGGGAGCAGCGGGGCCAAAGGCACTTTGCACTGGGCACCCAAGCAGGCACCATCCGTGTGCTTTGGGCACAGCCAAGGGCATCCTTCCACCCTCCAAGGGCACTACAGGACACACAGGACTTCCCTGGAGCTGAGGCCACTGAGCTGGGATGCAGCCGGTCCCACTGGGAGCCTGCCTGCTGCAGCCCTTCTGTGTCCATCTGCCGCAGACAGAGGCAGGGATGGCCCTGCAGGCACTCCATGGGCACAGGGATTGCTGCTGCCTTTCACGGGCACCTGTGCAGAGTGACAGGGACCCTGCAGACACTCTTGCCAAGGTGGAGAGGTTATTTTAGCATCGCTTCAAATGCCATGCTCCGAGGGAGCTGCTCAGGGTGTCCCTGTGCCCTCACCTGCCCCTGCAGGAGCTCCCTGCCTCGAGCCAGGTGGGGGTGGGTGGGGGAGGTCGTGGGGCACCTCTGTGGGTTGGTCTGCTGGGATCTGGGAGAGAGAGGAGGGCAGAGGTAGTGCCCAGCCTGGCATCCACCCAGGGAGGGCAGAGAGGGGCTTGGCTGGGCTCATGTGCAGGAGGTGCAGCTCTGCCTCCCCGTGTGCTGGATCTGGACATCAGAGCTCTCCTCTGGCACATTTGTGGCCTCTTGGCACTTTCCCAGATCCAGGTGCCTCCAGCAGGTTGTGGCACAGCCCTGCCAAGCAGGAGGGCGGCAGGGACAGATCCCGGGCACGTGAGGATGGATGGGCTCTGCCCCTGCCAGGATCACCTGCTCAGCATGTACGTGGAAACCCATGGGATAGAAAATGCCAGGCCTGGATGTTTTGGGTGCAGAGCCCACCAGTGAGGGTCTGCGCTGTGCTGCTGCAAGTGATGGGACAGGAGCAGGGGCCACGGCATTGCTCGGGATGGGGGAGCGACAGAGCTGTGCCTTGGGGGAAAACAAGGGACCCTGTGACCCTGCAGCCTGGGAATCCCAGAACCCCAGAATGGTTTGGATTGAAAGGGACCTTAAAGCTCATCTTGTTCCAGCCCCCTGCCATGGGCAGGGCCACCTTCCACTACCCCAGGTTGCTCCAAGCCCCGTCCAACCTGGCCTGGGACACTTCCAGGGATGGCGCAGCCACAGATGCTCTGGCAGGAGATTTTGCGGATCTCCATGAGCCACCGGAGCAGCCAGGACTGAGTTAATGCCGCGCCACTCTCCACACTGCCTCCTGCTCCTCCAGAACACGTGGAGGGGGAGCAGGTCCTCTCAGCAGCTGTGTGAGAGTGAGGGACACACGGCTCCCTCCTGCTCCCGGGGAGCTCTGGGATAACACCATGGCCTCCTGATGGGGCTGGGCCTGGGTCTGGGAGCAAGGGACAGAACTGGGGCCCAAAGGGAACGGCAGAGGCTGGGCATGACTCCCTTGGATGCTGTTTTCCCTCACAGCACCATCGGTCTGTGGAGAATCCCAGCGTTCCCACCAGCTCTGGCTGCAGGAACCCACTCCAGGGCTGGGCTGGGAGCCTGGGGAGTGCAGAGCAGCCGCTGCTCCATCCCCATGTGCCCCCACCCTTGCAAAGAGCGGGGAGGAGGGACCCCCCTGCAGCCCCTCTGTGGCAAGGGGTGAGGTGGTGGCAGCTGGGCACAGCCACGGGTACGTGCCCAGGGTACGGTGTCACGGCAGTGCTGGCAGGAAGGGACATCCCCACCTCCTCTGGCCACCAGCCTGCAAGGGACAGCAACGAGCAGCGAGAGGGCTGGCACCCGGCTGTACCTGACAGTGGCTGAGACTTGGGAACTGCATTCGATAAGAAACTGTCACCACCTGAAACCCGCATCAATCCCAGCTGAGGGGGAAAACCGTCCAATAGAGAGAGCACTTCCAGAATAGATATAAGTGGGAAAACAACAGTGCAAATTGTGTTTTGAAATAAAGTGCACGAAATTTAGAACAAAATGCTGATTCCATCACTTTCCCAGGGATGCAAATGATATTTCTTCCCATTTCTCTCATGCAGCAGTGCTGTGTAACATGCACCAGGCACGTGGTGGGGCAGAGGATTCCTGCTCTTCCATTAATTTATTCCCATTGCTGTATTTGTTTTACAACATTCAGAACAGCTTTTACTCAGTGTTGATTGAAACATCTTATTTTCCAGATCAAAGTGCCGCTTTGTGCTTTACTGCAATACTTTGACACAATAGCTCTGCGTTTGTTGGAAATCATTATTGAATATATTGAGAGCTGCTGGTCCTCTCATTAACTTGCTGTGTGCTTGTCTTCCCATCTTGTTCAAAGTGTCAAAACATTTCACTACGGAACAGTTCCATCAGGATACACCAGCAGTGGTTGCACACACCGGGATGAGGCTTTGGATGGGATGTGTGTGCTGGCCCAGTATTAAAATCATAACAACTGTGAAAATGAGAGGTTTGAAATTAAAATTAATTTTGGGTGTAATTGTTGTTTCCCCAGTGAAAATTTTTTACTCTTTGCCCAAATTCCACCCAATTTCTCCCTCTTTCTGTGCCTTGCCTATCCCTTTTTCCTGTATGTTCATTTCTCTGCTTGCCTTTGCACCTGTAAAAGTCTCTTTTTTCCACTCGGAGTGCCCAGCATGTGCAGTGGAACAGGGAGATGCTCTTTGCCAGGCTCCTCATCCCTCGCCAGGAATGCAGCAATCCTGTTTCCTCAACATGTTTGCAAAATCCTACAAATATTTCCACTAAAAATTGCCAGTTTCTCTAATCCCTGGGAAAAGTATAGAAAAGAAACGAAGAATTCTAAGTGTGATTTGAATTGTTCTCAGCCTGGAAATATCCTTTTTGTGACTCTCAGAGAAAAGGCTCAACTTTAAGAGCAGAAATCTCAGAAGTGGAGGAGCAGCGGCAGAAATTTGGGCTGTGCAGAGCTGAGCTCCTGCCCTTCCCTGCCCTCCTGGACTCAGGGTTTGATGCCACCTGGGCTCAGAGTTCGGTGCCACTGCTTTGGCAGGGCGGGGACAAAAGGCTCGGGCCGGATCAATGTGGGAGCGCCCCGGAGAGATGCTGCATCCCTGAGCTCCCGCAGACCGAGATGCGCCCTCTGTGCTCGTTTATTGCACTCCAGCTGACCCGTTAAAGGCTTTTGAATGCTTTTCCAGCCCGTGCCCAGCCCCTGCCCGTGTTTACCCAGCCGTGTGCTCCCTGGCAGCTCCCGGGGGTTCGCTGCCCGTCGCATCCCCGGAGCCGCTGCCTGTGCGGGCACCGCGGATCGCCCTGCTCTGCGTGCGAGCGTGTGCCTGGCACACAGAGCTCGTGGAGAAACTCGATTCCATTATGCATCCTTTTTTTGGGCCGCTCTCGTGCCGCAGGACGCGGCGGCTGCCGCAGGAAGGCTCTGAAGTGGCTCTGACGGGCTCTCATTCGGCTGCGGGAGGACGGAGCTGCTCCTCAGCCCAGGCTCCTGCCTCGCGCTTCCCCCCAGCCCCTCCGGAAGGGTTTTGTGCACTCAGCTGCGGGATAACCCAGGGCTGGGCCAGGGGAGAAGGGGCTGGGGACACGGGGAGGAGGGCAGGGAAGGGCTGGGCATGACCCCGGCACCTCCTGCGGGAAGGCATCCGGTGCTTCCCAGGGGTGGGCATTAACCAGACCATGGAGCACCCCCTGCTCCTGAGCACCCTCACAGACCCAGCAATGCAAAGGCTTTGTTCTGGGGAAAAAAAAATAACGGCAGGGAATTGTCCCATCAGAAAAGTCCTAGGCTATGGGTGGCTCCTGCAGGGTCCTCAGGGCACGGATGGGGACGTGAGGGGACAGGGACACGAGGCACCACTGGCTGTTCACCATCTCACAGCACAGGAGCTGATCCAGCCCAGATGCTGCCATACGGAGGGTTTAAAACATGCAAAAGGCAGGATCTGCCATAGATATGTGAGGAGAAATTATGGAGAATAAAGAATTCGGGGTGGGGGAAGTTGAACATCCAAGGTGATGGTCTGCACACAGCCCCAGCAGTGGCACCTCACCGAGGCAGCTCTAGAAGGAGTTTGGGCTTGTCATGTTCCCAGCAATGCTCCCTCAGCATCCTCCGCTGGCCACAGGCTCTTGTGGCAGCAAAGCCTTGAAGTTCCTTTCCTCAATACCTCGAACACCTCAGCTTTCCCACCTCCACCCTCCGGAGCAGCTCTTTTCAGGGCAAACCTATCACAGAATCCCAGAATGGTTTGGGTTGGAAAGGACCTTAAAGCTCGTCTCATTCCACCCCCTGCCATGGGCAGGGGCACCTCCCACTAGACCAGGTTGCTCCATCCAAGCTGGCCTGGGACACCTCCAGGGGTGGGAAGCAGGTACAGGCTCTGGAGCCCAGCCCACAGCCTGGAACAGCTGGATTTTGTGCGGGGTGTCCCTGTGCCCCTCCCTGTCTCTGAGCTTTGATGGAGAGGTGCAAGGCACGGCCACGCTTGCCCAAGCGCGCCTGCCCCGGGCTGCAAACCCAGCCAGAAGCAGAGCAGGAGTTCTCAACCAGGTGCACAAAGCCATGTTTCATTCACCTTAGGTACGTAAAGCAGGGTTTGCCTCACTGCTCTGTTCATTCCGCACTACAGATCAAAGGAAAAGATCCCTTCCAGCGTGGCACTGCCTGCTGGGGCACAGCCAGGGCAGGGGAACATGGCCAGCAGGGCAGCGGCTTGTCACTGGGGTCTGTCCCACGGTGCCCGGGCAGGGGAGCAGGGCAAGTTCAGCCCAGAGCCACCATCACCAGGGCAAGAGGAAATGGCCTCAAGTTGTGCCAGGGGAGGTTTGCGGTGGATATTAGAGAAAATTTCTTCAGGGAAAAATTTCTCCAGGGCAGTGGGGGAGTCACTATCCCTGGAGGTGTTAAAAAAACGTGTGGATGTGGCACCTGGGGACATGGGCTAGTGGTGACCCTGGTGGTGGTCTGGGGTCACGGCTGGACTCGATGATCCCAGAGGTTTTTCTGTCCTAAGTGATTCCATGGCTGTGATCAGACAAATCACCAGTGCCGGCACAGCTCCAGGGCCAAGGCGAGTCTGGGAGCCAGGGCCAGGGCCAGGGTCAGGGGTGGTACCTGGGGTCAGCCCAGTGCCCACCCAGCAAAGCCCGGGCAGGGCAGCAGCTCAGGAGCCAGACAGGCCCCGGGTGCAGGGCAGGGAGCTCACCAGCCCTCACCGAGCCCCTGCAGAGCTCTGGGACTGCACCAAGGGCCCCAAGGGACAGGGGCCACCCTGAGGGGCCTCGCCAGACAAGCCCCCGTGGGGGGACACTCTGGGGACCCACCCTGTGGGTGCTGGCTGGCAGAACTCGACTCACCAGCCTGGCAGGGACGGTGGCACGGGCACTGCCAGCACCCGGGAGGCAAAGTCCTTCAGCTCCGGGGTCACACAGCCTGTGGCAGCCTTGCGGGCTGGGGTGAGGCTGCCCACCCGCCCCGTGCCAGCACAGGTACACAAACACAGCAGTGCCCTGGCTTCCCCGTGGGAGGCACCTGGAAATGTCGCTGTGGTGCTCACAGGAAACCTCCAGCGCCCAGCACGGAACGGAGCCGTGCCAGGGGACGTGGGGAGCTGCTAATGCGGGGTACAGACCCCCTTCTCAGCCCACCTGCCTGTCCCAGGCTCCTCCGGGCTCTCGGCAGCAGGCCTGGGACTCTGCCTGTTTAACTCCCCGGGAGATAAACACCACCCCAGGGGCTGTCAGGTAACGGGAGTTTTGTTTTCCAGTAACTGCTGCCCGGGGGACGTGCTGGGGGTGAAACAGCACCTGAGGAACGCGTGCAGGAGTCGCTTGGGAGGCAGCTGGGATAGGCTGGCTGCAGTGTAAGTTGTGGCTCATCCCCAAATCCCACAGCTGGGCTGAGCTTGGATGGGAACCAGAGTCCCCAGAGGGCATCCAGCACTGTCCCTGGGGGTAGGGGACCCTGCTGTCACTTCCCCCCAGCTCCCACGGACTGATTATCACACCTGTGATACAGGTATGTCACAAATGAGCCTGAGGACTCGTCCAGGACAGGACCTTCAGTCTTCCTCAAAGCATGAGAAGACACAAAATTGGTGGGTTTGTCTTCCTTTGGACCTTCATGCCAAACTGTGTTGGTTGTGTTTGTGTCCCTGGGAGACCGAAGTTTGGGTATAAAAGACAAAAAGCCCCAAATGAAATGAAATGAAATGAACTGCCCACCACAAACCTCCCCTGAGACATCTGGGCACCGAAGTGGTGGAGAAGGCACGGATGGGGCAGCAGGATCCTGCTCGAGGGCATCGGGAGCAGTGCTGGGTCCGGATCCATGGGGATGAGCTGGAGCAGGACCAGCAGTGCTGGGTCAGGATCCACAGGGCTGAGCTGGGGGATGAGCAGGACCCTGCCCAGGCTGGGAGGGAGGGCCTGGGGCTCCTCCGGCACCGGGCCAAGCAGCAGCCGTGCAGCTGGGACAGGAGGGCGTTGCACAGGCTCCTGTAGGAACCCGCACTGACCAGGTGACCCCAGCCCCTCCTGCCCGCTGCTCTTCTGAGGCACTGACATTCCCCGCTCTCCCCTCTCTGGCAGCAGCAGCTCCGGGCAGAGCACAGCTCCTGGGGAGCTGTCAGATCCTTCATGTGAAACCACCCCAGCCAGGTGACAGGGGAAGGGCAGGGGCTGTCCCCAGCTCTGGCACCCCAAAGGTGGCTGTGGGGGTGGCTGGTGGCACAGGGCAGCACCTCGGGCAGCAGGTGTCATGTCTGGCAGTGCACAGAGCTCGGGGTTGGTGCCCTGGCTCTGTCCTGCCCTTTCTGACACCTTCACTGCCTCTTGATCCAGCTCCCAGCGAGCACCAGCCGGGAGAGGTGCAGGACATGAGGGGGCATCCCTCAGGTCCCCACCCTCACAGCCCGGGGTGGACCTGCCCGCTCTCCCAGCAGCCAGATCTGCCGTGTGCTGGTGTCACTGGTGTCACTGGTGTTGGCCAGTGACTGTGCCCATCCTCACTGTGCCCATCACCACCCCAGACATGTTATTTACTGACTCCATCCTTTTCACTGCTTCACCTCCTGACTCTTCCCAAAACTTCATGGGGTGCTCGTGTCTGTGATGGTTTCCCTTGGATTAAGAGGCCCCGGTGGAGCCCCTGGGCTCTGCCCTGCTCTCCTGAATGCACCATTTCATGTGAAGCCCCTCAGGGCTGACCACAGTGTCAGTGTCAGAGAAACCTCCTCTTGTGGGAGATTCTGAATCCTCAAAACCCTGCGCTCGCTGTCCCTGAGGGCATCTTCCAGGTGCTGCAGGCACAGCCAGGGCCTGAATTGATTTGGGGACTGTAGGGGGTGTGGAGGCAGCAGAACAGGTTTTCTTCCCAAATTATGGTATTCCTTCAGCTCCCCTGGAGCCCAGCAGTGACCAGGGGAGCGACACTGGCTTATCCCACCCCTCTGTTTGCAGCTTCTCACCCCTCTGTGCTCCTGCCTCAGCGCCCGTTGCCCTCCAGAGCCCTCCTGCAGTCAAAGGCTGATCCAGGTCCTTCCTCCCCACCCTGGGCAGCTCCCTGCAGAGGGAGGTCTCCTCTCCCCCTTCCCAGTCATTTCCCATCCATCACTCTGACTCCAGCCCCTGCAGATCCACGTGCTGCTCTCTGCAAACTCCCACCTCGTGTCCTTTCCTGGAACAGCCAGATCCTCTGCCAGGGCAAGGGCATCAGGGCAAGCCATGCTCCATCAGCCAGTTTTTGTGTTTGCTTTGGGGAGTGAATCCTGATCAGCTTGGGGTTCATTCTGTGTCCTTCTGGTGGCTTTCTGAGCTTTTTCCTCATCTCTGAATTGCTAAAAGGCCTCATCTCTTCTGAGGAATCCATCAGCCCTGGCAACGTTGCCTCTTCAGATTCGCAGGAGCCACAAATTCTCTGTGCTGATTTCTGCGCTCATTCAAAGGTGCTGCTCAGCTCCTTGGGTTTTATGAAGGGCACAGAACTCCTCAGTTTTCCATAATTCCCTGTGATCATCATCTTCCTCTGCCTGGATTGATTGAGAGTATCACAAACATGCCGTGCTTCAGGCTCCGGGTGGGAGGCAGGGAGCCGCCTTCCCTCAGCCTTCCCCCTCCACCCTGCAGAGACCTGGGGCAGCACCCAGAGCCAGCTCCCAGCCGGCCCCTTCCCGAGGGGCTGTGCCTTGGGCAGGGCTGTGGCAGCTCCCTGCTCACCCTGGGGATGTCTCCAGGCCATGTGCGAGCCGTGGGCACCAGGGATCACCCCCCGGCACCAGGCTGGGCACGGCACTGCAGCCTGGCCCGGGAGGAGCCTGAGCTTCCCCCTGCTCAGCAGGGCACGAGGGGTGACCCCTCCTCTGCCTCAGCCCTGTGGGGCAGCCCCTTGTTCGGGGCTCAGCCCCTTGTTCGGGGCTCAGCTCTGGGGGTCCCTGCAGTGCCGTGCAGCAGCAGCAGGGCTTGGGGTGGGCTGAGGGGAGGCAACCTGGGCCATGCTGCACTGGGGGGACGCCTTTCCAGAGCCTTGGAAGCCCCACGCCAGACACCTGGGTCCCTTCTTGCCAGCAAAGCCTTTGTCACTGGGGCCGTCCCTGCAGCCTCGGCCAGGCTGCTCTGAGCTCCTCCATCCCCACGGCCCCAGAACAGCCCCTCGCCTCTGCTCGGGGGCTGTGGGGACTCTGAGGACCAGGACAGCCACGTGGAGCAGAACAATGGCACAAATCCCATCCCACAGGACTCACCGAGGGGCTGAGGTGACCGCTTCGCTCCTAGGATGGATGGAGCCTGTTCCAAAGCCTCCCTGTCCTCCACCAGCTGGGAGACTGAACAATGCCCACGCCCCCAGAGCCAGCGTGGGCACAGAGCGACTGACGGTGTGTGGTGGGAGGGGTGACCTGGGGCCTGCTTTGAGGACACGTGTCACCTGTCACTGCCCTGGTGAGGGGGCCGGCTGATGCCAGGGTGGCCAGGGCACGTGGCAGCCACTGTGCAGGGGCTGTGGAGGAGTGGAGGAGCTCTTGGAGCCATCACAGTCCCACAGCCCAGCACTGGCTCCCCCAGAGGACACAGAACCAGCTCCAGGCTACAGCAGGCGAGGCTGAACCCTGGAACCCTCCTGTGCCCTCCTTCTGCAAGGTCACCCACATCCCTGGAAGTCACTAAATACTGTGAATTGCCGTGATTAGCGGTCCCTCGATGCATCAAACACCTGTCACCACCAGTGTGCCACCAGCTCTCTCCACTCCTGCTTCCCCCAGAACAGCAACGGAGCATGCACAGCCACGAGCAGGTTTCCTCCTCCACCTCCTCTGCCTCATCCTCTGCCTCCTCCTCCTCCCAGCACTGCTGAGGAAGGCAGGTGAGGTCCTGCCAAGAGCAGCCCTTGCCTCATTCTGCCACGAAGCATCACGTCAGGGCAGTGATTACCTGCTGTCAGCCCTGCCCGTGCCTCCACACCGGGCACACGAGGCACCGGGGCCGCTCAGAACCCGTTAAGAGGTGCAGAGGTCCCAGGTGGCCCGGGGAGCCGGAGCCGTGCGCTTCCCCGGCCCTGGTTTGCTGCAGAAGAGGCTCGTGGGTCCCAGTTCTGTCAGCCCCGTGTTCAGGCTTCGCTGGAGACGGGACGGGAGCAGCACTGGCAGCAGGATCAGCACCGCTGCGTGGGGGGCACTGGGGGTCTCCGGGGGGAGCTGTGTTAGCCCTGAATGCCCAGCTCGGAGCAGGAGCCCTCGGAGCAGCCGTGCTCGAGGTGCTTTGGTGTGGCTGGAAGAACAGCAGGGCTGGCACTCCCCTCTGCTGCAGCCCCGTGTGCTGAGAGCACCTGGGGGGCTGCACCTGCCCAGCCCAGATGTGAACTGTGGCACATTTGGGAGGAGAAAAGCTCTCAGGACACAGCCAGAAACTATCCCCCTTCTGACCTTTCCCTTCAGAGCAAGAAAAAACCAGTCTTGATCTAAATTGGAGCCTCGAGGAGCTGAGCAACCTTTAACCCATCTCTGCAAGCTTTTTCTTTTAAGACACCCTAGAAAGGGTCTGCCCCGGTGGAAACAAACCCAACTCACTTGATTCCAGTGAGCCATGTGCTCCTGCCCAGCAAACAGCCTGGGAAATCAAAATCCAGCACCAGCCAATGACAGGAATTGCTAAGGAACGAGCCCAGGGATCAGAAGGGCCGGGAGCCACAGCACTGCCTGCAGGGGTCCCAGCGTGTCCCTGGGATCGCGGGCACACAGTGGGGAGAACACCCATCTGCTCCCTCCTGCCAAGGCACCCCGTGCTCCCTGACAGAACAGAGGTGGGGTGAGAGGGGGCCCTCCTGCCCCGCTTCCCTGGGGAGGGAGAATGCTTTGAGTTGCGATTGCTTTTTTTACATAAATCGTGGGTTTCTGTCCGGGATGTTTTGCCTCAGTCTCTGCTTTGTGACAGTGCTGCTGCTGGGCCGTGCCTGGAGCAGCGGTGGCAGGTGGCTCCGCGTCGCTCTGTCCTCGCCAGGGCCCTGCAGGGGTGATGGGCGCAGCGCTGGGGCTCAGCTGTGCCTCTGCGGGGGCCCAGCCTGGGGTCTCTGGCCCAAACTGAGCCCTTGCCCCCTGTCCTTCATCCCAGCAGACCTGGGGTGGCAGAGCAAAGTGAGGGCGTGCTGTGTTGGTGCCCCGGGGCTGGGAGCATCCCTGGCTGTGCCACTGCCAGCCCTGTTCCTCAAAGGGTCCGAGAGGCTGGAGCGTCCCCCCGGAGCCAGGACAGACTCAGGAGCTGAGCTACTCAGCCCGGTGTCTGCAGCCACCTTCCAGCGACCCTGCTCACCCCTCCCTCTCCCTCGTCCCACAGAGTGCTCCAGAGCACAGCCCCAGCTGCTCCTGCAGCATTCCCAGGCTTTGAGGTCTTGTCAGCCTGGACAAGGCTGCAGAGAAAGGAATGAATCCCTCCAGAGGCTCATCTGCTGCTCCCGTTGCTGCAGCTGGCTAGGGGAGATGGATGGGAGCTGCTGCGGCTCTGCAGGGCTGGGGTGAGGTGTGTGTCACCATGCCCGGCAGCCCGGGACTGGCACACCACAGTGCCACCAAAGGCCTGGCAGAGAGGGCATCAGGTGGCCGGAGGTGCTCAGGGAGGGCACTGAGCCTCCGAGGCAGCGTCTGTACAGATCTCCTGGATAATTCCAGGACAGACTTGTAGACCAGGCAAACCCAGCCAGATCCAATTGGCAGATTGGGTTAGTGAGGAGAGATAAGCCAATCCACTTAGGGGCTTTGCTGGGCTGGATTGGCTAAACCAGATTAGGTGCAGCTGCTCGGGTGGTGGGAGGTGGCCCAGGGCTGGGGGGCCAGGACACAGCACCAGGGCTTCCCTCCCACTGATCTCTGCAGCCTCCGGGGTCACGGGGGAGAGCTGCAAAGTGACATTAATACGGAGGGATGGGTTAAGTGGGAGGCTGGCAGGTAGCATTAGGCACAAATTTCTGCTCTGGCTCACTCCAGGCACCTCACCCCGGCCCTTCTGCGGAGACGGGGGATGCACCAGAGCTCGGCCCCTCTGCCAAGTTCTGCCCCTGGCACCGATGGGTCCCTTTGGCCAGAGTGCCCCAAGCCCCGTCCAGCCTGGCCTTGGACACTGCCAGGCGTCCAGGGGCAGCCACAGCTTCTCCGGGCACCCTGTGCCAGGGCCTGCCCACCCTCACAGGGAGGAATTCCTTCCCCTTATCCCATCTAACCCTGCCCTCGGGCAGTGGGAAGCCATTCCCGGTATCCTGTCACTCCAGGCCCTTGTCCCAAGTCCCTCTTCAGTGCTCTTGAAGCCCCTCTAGGCACTGGGAGCACCTCTCCCACGAGGAAAGGCTGAGAGAGCTGGGGCTTGGAGAAGAGAAGGCTCCAGGGAGACCTCAGAGCACCCTTGAAACCGGGGGAGCTTTAAGATCCCTTCCAACCCAAACCACTCTGGGATTCCATGATCCGTCCTTGCTCCTCTGGCTCCCTGTGATTCTCCCTGCACTGCGCAGCTCCTTTCCTCTGCCCTCAGCCGCATCCAGAGGCGACAGCCCCGGGCCCGGAGCGGGAACGGGACGGGAACAGCTCCAGCGGAATGCTGGAGGCGCGGCTCTGGTGCACCCGGGGCAGGTCCCCGAGCCGGCCCGGTGAGCGCGGCAGCCGCAGCCCCGGGCAGGGACCGCTCCAGTGAATGAATGAGGCAGCTGATGAATATTCAGGATTGGCAAAGCAGATCGCTTTCAGCTAAATTTGATCACAATGCCGGATAAATTAAGCCCCGGGATGAATGCATCTGAAATGAAGATTAAAAGAACTCACTGTACAAAGTCAGGAAAGTAGGTTTAGCCAAAATCTGACGATGTACACAAACAGATAAAAATAAAGTTCCTTTCACTGAGCAAATAATGAGGTCGGGATCAGCCTCTCTCCAAGTTCCTATGGAAACATGGCTTTTTTTCATTTTAATTTAAAAATAAAGGGGGTGGGGGGAGAATGCCTGGGAAGCAAATGATGCTCAAAAGGTCCACGAATAGAGGGAGGTGCTCAACACAAGTGATATCTGGTGAGAAAATAACCTCCCCTCAGGGGAGGGCCAGGGAGGGCTGGCGGGGGCTGCCAGCCCTTGGTCCCCCACACCCAGGGAGCTGCAGGACCAGCACAGCACCAGCCCCAGCACTGGCACAGATGATGCCCAGCTCAATTCCAGCTTGCTGAGGTCCTGGATCAGGGCACTGGGCTCTTCTGGCAGCTGGGAGAAGAGTGACGAGCAGGAGGAAGCTTTTGGGTTTGCCATGCTGGCAGGAGGCTGAGGAGAGGAGTGGGGGCTCACATCACATCTGCTCCCAGGTTTGGAAAATTCAGATTATTGTGGGCCCCTGAAGCAAAGCCAGCACAACTGGGGAAACTGAGGCAGGGAGCTGGCAGAGCAACATACCCAGCGGCTGCTGGGGAGCTGGGTACCCGCTCTCAGGCACGGACGGGGTTTCCATCACCTCTCACTGGTGGTACTGGCAGTGGTGTCACCTCCAAGGGACCTGTTCCCTCACCCCCGCGTGTCCCCGTGTGTGTGCTGGGCAGGCAGGACAGGCGGCAGCCCCACTGCTGGGCGAGGAGCATCCCTTTGGGGTGGGTTCCCCTTTGCCAGGCTGGGAGCCGGAGGGGAGAGCTCCTGCGGGGGGTAAAGGCCTTTCCGAGCTCGCTGTGACCCGTCCCTGCCTTCCCTGCCGGCAGCTGGGGACAGCCCCCGCCCGCGGCTGGGCACGGGGCACAGGGCACGGGCTGCTCGTCCCCAAGCACCCGAAGCCAGGCAGCTCCCCCCGGACCCCGCGGGGCTGGCAGTGCCCCGGCAGTGCCCCGGCAGTGCCGCACCGCAGGCACAGCTCGCAGGAGCAGGAGGAGAGGGCTGTCAGCGGCTGACACCGCTCTGTGAGCAGCCCCTGGCAGGTGAGAGGGAAGCATCAGCACGTGGAGAACGGGGGAGGAAGGCGGCGTGTCTGGGACTGTTGTGACTGAGCAGGCAGGTGAAGCCGGGGGGGTTCTGAATAAACCCCCCCATGCCCAGCCACGCTTTGCGGGGGCTTGACGGCCCCAGACACCGGGAGCTGCTCCCTGGGGCCGGCCGGGGCCTGGGGTCCCACGCGGGGTGACACGGGACAGGACAGCGGCTCCCCCGGAACACCCTGCACCCATCACGCAGCGCTGGGCGTGGGAACCCTGTTCCTCCGCGTGGGACCGGTCACGGCAGCACTGGGGTGAGTCGTGGCTCCCCCCTGCCACCCCTCAGCCCTTGGCTGAGGAACGTGACACCCAGGGGCACCGTGACTCCCTCCTTGCCCCCCTCCCACATCCCTCTGAGGGGGAGGTACTGAACCGCCTCTGCCTAGGACATGAAAAAGCCACCGGTGCGGGAGCCAGGGTGAGGCAGGGCACGAGTGGCCCCAGGGGACAAGGGCGAGGCAGGTGGCAGCGGAACAGGCCAAGGCCAGCACTTCCAAATGCCTGGAATCGAGTGCATTCCAGCCAGGATTTGGAGAAAGGGATTTACAGAAGGAGATTGCATGGCAGCTGGAGGGGGGCTGGGGGGCAGCCACAGGAGGGCACAGGGACAGGCAGGTGCCACCCCAGCATGGGCAGGGAGGGAGCTGATGGCCGCAGCAAGGGGTGCAGAGAGCTGGGGGATGGCAGCCCTCATCCCCTCCTTGGGGATGCCCTCCTTGGAGCTCCCCGGCTTCCCCTCTCAGTAATTGCCCACCCCAGGGAGCTCCCCAGCCCCGAGCCAGCTCTGCCCATCGCACCAGTGCCAGCCAGAGAGGAGCTGGTCTGCTGAGGCACGCCTGCAGGGTGGGCTGGAGGGGCAGAACAAGGTCTTGGTCAGGCAAAGGGCTGTGAACAGCAACGCCCAGCCTTGGCCCAGGAAGAAACAGGGGTTTGAGCTCCCGGGAGGGCAGCCAGTGGGGCGAGGGAGCTGAAGCCAGTCCAGGGTGGCTTTCTGCCCTCCACACATCTCCGCCGCACCCCATGGCAAGACCTCGGGAGCCATGTGCTGCCTTTGTTGGAAACAACTGCTGCATCAGGAATATTTATTGAGCTGGTTTTTATAGAGCTCAGGCTTGAAAACAAAATAATGGTGATTTTGACCTTTTGGGGAGCTTTCCACAGGCAAGGAGATAGAGGTCAGAGGGAGTGAAAGGAAGGCCCATCTGCAAGAGCAAGGCCCTCTCCTCCTGTTTCCCAGGCTCTTCCCTGTTCCTCTGGGTTCCTCGGTGATCCCACTGTGCTCAGAGGGTCTCACCCCTGTTTCCTGTGCCCTAAAGGGAACTTGTTTCTGTACCTGAAATGCTAAATTCCTCTCTGTCCCCCACGTGAGAGTGTTTGTGTCACATCCCGGGATTCTGGCCCCGTGGCCCAGGAGGGGGAGGAACCCAGAGAGGCGGGGGCCTCAAACGGGGCTCGGGGCCAGGGATGGGGCAGGGGCAGCTCCTGGGCTCGAGAAGCCGAATGTGCTTGCAGAGATCCCCACCAGCTGCCTTCCACCGTGCCGCTGCCACGGAGTGACCTTCCCATGGCATCCAAAGAGCTGCATCACGGAGCACTCCTGCTCCCCTCCGCGGTCTCTACGGCCCCTCCATCACAGGGCAGCCTCACCCAGTGTCACCTCGGGAGCAGGACAGGGCGTGGGGTGCAGGATCCTCGCTGCGTGACCCGAGCAGCCCCTCACCGCGGGGCTGCAGTGACACGCAGGGGCTGAGCTGCTGCAATTAGTGGCACTCATTAAAGGAAGTGCTACATTAATTATTGACAGGTGGCAGCTCAACCCCCAGGTCTGGCACTCGGCAAAACTTCCACTTGAGCTGGCTCCCACTCCAGGAACTCCCCAAAGCCCGGGAGTTCTGCGGGGACGTGCGGCACTGTCCCAGGGGTGCTCCCTCCTCCTCCCTGGGGTCTGGAGGACCTGTCCTGTCCGAGGGGACCAAACACTTGGGCCATTTGCCACAGGCCACCAGGGGTCCGACAGCTTCTCTTCTCCTCCCCCACTTCCCACCCTGTGCTGAACCCCAGGAGAGCCCAGCACGTCACAGCTCCGGTAGGAAGCGAGGCCAACGGGCCACACGGTGTGGGGGGATTGTCCCCACAGACCTCCGGGGGCTCAGGACCAGCCTGACCAGCGCCTGAGCAGCACATCCTCCCAAACCGAGGAGGCCTTGGAGTGCGTGAGGTGGGATCAGGACGGAGCAGCTGCAGAACTGCCTTGGCCAAGGCTGCCAGAGCCAAGGGGATCCTGGACACGGCCTGTGCCAGATTTCCCACCTGTGCTGCTCTGCTCTCCTCCCAGGCTGGAGTTGAGCCCACCCAGCTCCCCCATGGCTCCACTGGGGTGAGTTCCTGGTGGTCCTGGTGCTACTCATCCCTGCACCCCTGCCTGTAGGCCTGGATGTGAACCCCTCCTGCCCAAGGAGTTCTGAGAACACCCCCGAGCTCGGGTATTTTGCCCGAGGTTGATGGTTCTGCGGGATGGCAGCTTTGGCTGTCTCCAATAAAGGCGTAGGGCTGGCAGTGCCAGTAGGAGCTGCAAAACCAGAGCAGGAGTTTGGACAAATCCCTCTCGGCTCTGGAGCTCTCACAGAAGCCAGAACACAGCCTGTGCTGGCCTGAGTGACAGGAACTCTGCTCTGCTGTGAGGTTTGGTCTTTCCCATTTCGCAGAATCCACAGCCAGTGACACCTGACAGAGAGGGACCAGTGCCTTTCCCCTGCCCGCAGGAACAGAATTCCCTCTGCCATGGGCTGGCTCCTGTTTTTGCACCTGTTCCTGTGAGCAGCACTGGGACCAGGACACAAAGTGTCCTTTAAACCCTTTACATTCATTCCCCAACCTCACAGGAACGAAAGGGTCGTCTCGAGTCAGGGGTTCCAAGATCACAGAATCATCGAATCATGGAATGGTTTGGGCTGGAAGGGAATATAAAGCACATCCAGTCCCACCCCTGCCACGGGCAGGGACACCTTCCACTGTCCCAGGGTGCTCCAAGCCCCAGTGTCCAACCTGGCCTTGGACACTGCCAGGGATCCAGGGGCAGCCACAGCTTCTCTGGGCACCCTGTGCCAGGGCCTCCCCACCCTCACATGGAACAATTCCGTCCCAATGTCCCATCCATCCCTGCCCTCTGGCAGTGGGAAGCCATTCCCTGTGTCCTGTCCCTCCATCCCTTGTCCCCAGTCCCTCTCCAGCTCTCCTGGAGCCCCTTTAGGCCCCAGAAGGGGCTCTGAGGTGTCCCTGGAGCCTTCTCCTCTCCAGGTGAACACTCCCAGCTCTCCCAGCCTGGCTCCAGAGCAGAGGGGCTCCAGCCCTGGGAGCACTTCTGTGGCCTCTCTGGACTCATTCCAAGGCAAAGAGATCTTCTGCAACCAGCAGCTACTGCCTATAACCCCTGCCCCGAAATCAGGTAGGTGCTGAAGAAGTGAGGTGATTTTGATGGAGCCACGGGCAGTGCACTGCAGGCCGTGTCCCACCCTGAACTCATCCTGCTGGATTCCAGTGCGCTCCTTCCCAAGATCCCAGCCTGGCACAGATTTCTGACTCGTTGTTCCGAGATGTAGACGTTTAAGAGCTCCACCCAGCCTTACTTAAAAGCCACATGAAATTTTCATGCTGTCAGTCTGCGGGGACGAGTTTAATGCTGTTTAATAAAGGCTGATGGCGCCTGAACTTCACAGCAGAGTTCCTTGGCAGGCTCCCTGGTGGAGGCAGTGCTCGTCCCCACTGCCTCTTTCACTTGATCTGTCAGCACGAGGAACAAGCCCTGGTGAGCCATGTGGCAACTGTGCTCCTGAGACAGCGGAGAAGCCCCTGTGTAATTGTGGGTGTTTTGTGCAAACGAGTCAGCGTGGGGAAAAGCTGTGCTCTGGGTTTCACACACTGTCAGGTTTTGCTCTGAACCACGCTGGCCTGGGTTAGAGAGCCAGACAAACGCTGTCCCTGCGGCCCAGGAGGGGCTGGGCAGAGGTGGGGGAAGCCGGCAGAACTGGGCAGGACACGGCCGGTGTGCTCCTGCACGGGCTGTGTCAGTGCCCACCTGGGAGCCCGGGCAGGTGTGTCAGTGCCTGGCACTGCCTGAGCAGAGCCCCCAGCACCGGGACCCTGCCCGGAGCCGGCTCCAGCCTGGAGCCAAGGGCACCACGGAGTCCCTTACGGCCTCAGGAGCCCCCTCACAGCAGCTGTGGGTCAGGCTCCAGCCCATCCGTGAGCAAACGCTCCGCAGCCACCCCAGGGCTGCTCCCAGCACACCCAGAGCGGGTTTGGAGCCTGTCCCAGCACATCAGTCAGACAGGCTGCGCTGGGGTTCTGACTAAGGGGTGGCAGACTCCCAGTTTGATGAGATCTAAGGAGAAGAGCCTCCCTGGGCACCTCGTTTGAGGTCTGGGAGCCACCAGTGAGATCTAGGAGCCAAACGGGATCTCAGACCTGGAAGCTCCTGGGATAACAAACCCCACCCAGGGCTCGGATATGGCACCAGGCTTGTTATTTCCAAATTGAGATGGGTCAAGCCAGATGGCAGGAGGGTAGGGAAGGGGAAAGGCAATCATTTCCTTCCACAGCCCAAGCTGGGGGCCAAACGAGGAGCCAGGTTTACCCACCAGGAGCCAGCTTTGTGCACTGCCGGGGGACAGAACAGACCTGCAGTTATTTAGGGATACATTTCCTGTGGGTTTATCTCCTTAGAGGAACGGGGGAAGTGTGCAAACAGAATATCCCACTGGAGTTACAGGTCTGGAACTGAGAGTTCTTGGCTTTGAATGATGTCAATGGCAAATGCATCTGGGGGCAGGGCCAAAAGGCATCCTGAGAATGGCACGAGGCAAAGAATTAGGTAGATACCTCTTAGACAAGGGCAGTAGCCCCAGGACTATGCCACCATCTCCCAGATAGACTGGGAGTGTCTCCCAGTGCCAGCCAGAGCCGAGGCAGGAGGTCCTTGCTGAGGAATGATCAACCAGGGCTTCACCTGGGTGCCCTCGATGGTGCAGGTCCATGACAGGGACACCCGTGTGTGTGTCACAGCACACCCGGCTGGCACGTGCAGGAGGGACCTGCCTGCAGCTCTGCAGAGCCATCGGCACTCTCAGCCTGCTGGTGCCCACCTCCCCTTTCTCCCTGGGCTCTGGAATGGGAGGGCACGGATGCAGCTCCATCCCTCGGAAATCAGAGCGGAAATAATCTCAGCCCAGAGAGCAAAGCCGTCCTCGCTGTGTTCTGTGACAGGAGCAGCTCCCTGGTGCCCGGGGGCTGAGCTCAACCCTGGGACAGCACCAGTGGCCCCCAGCGTGGCACCCCGGCGTGGCTGTGGATCCGTGTGTCCCTCTGGACCCTCTCCGGAGCAGGAGCCGGAGCGCCAGGCCAGGTCTTGCACTTCTGCTGGGATCTCTGCACAGAGCCCTTTGGACGCTGCCCGAGAGCAGTGGGAGCCACAGGTGCCCCTGCCCTACATTTGGAGGCACAGCACCATCTGGTTATTTCGGGTAGAGCACCTGCCTCGTCTCTCCAGCGACAGCAGCGCTTTGCCAGGGCTGGGAGGGAAGGGCTGCAGGTAGGAGGCACCTCGCCAGCCTCGGTGCAGCAGGGCTGCCCTTGGCCTCCTGTCCCCTCACCTCTGGCCCAGCCCCACCTGCTCGCCGGGGCACCCCTGAGACCAGGATGGTCCCCGGGCCTGGGGTGGCCGTTTGTCCTCTCCTGGGGCACCAGGGGCTGCAGGCAGAGAGCAGATCCTGGCAGGACACAGCAGCCGAAGGAACAGAACAGTCATCAGCAGCTTGGACAGCCCTGGGCACTGCACAGACACAGTGCTGGCCAGGACATCAGGATTATCTTTCTCCATTAGCTAAAAGCACTATGGGAGTGCTGGCACCCACCTGGAAAGCCATCAGGGACAGTCAGGAGGAAATTTCTCATCAAGAAGGGCTGCTGCTGCTCAGCATTTGCTCCTGGGAGGCTTTGCCTTAGAGCCCTGGGTCCCCTTGAAACAACAAGCCTTTTCTTTCCCATATCTTTATGCTTGGGAGGACGGCACAGGACTCTGAAGCTCCCCCAGGAAGTTCATTTGCACGCCTGGCCTTGGCTCGCTCAGGCTGGGCAGTCGGACCAGGGAGGGTTCAGGTGTTCAGACCACAGTGTCTGCGGCAGGGAAAGCAGCAGAAAGGTGCAATACAATGGGCTCAGGCCACCCTGATGCAGGCGACCCCTTCCAGACAGCACCCTCAAGTCCCCCTCTGGCACTGCACTGACCCTCGCTGGGCTCCTGGTGTGTCAGTCCCTTCACCAGCTCACACCACAGAGGAAAAACCTGGCAGCACCCTGACAGTGCCAGGAGGAGCAGGAGGAACATTTCCTGCTCATGTGAAAACAAACTTCCCTCTGCAGCAGCTCACACTGGGCCAGGGGTGACTGCAGAGCCACCTGCCCCAGTGCCATGGCTCTGGGGACATCCTGGCAGGAGCAGGCACCTCCCAGAGCCCCTTCCAGTGCTAAAGGGGCTTATAAAAAAGAGAGAAAGCGATTTTACAAGGTCAGATGGTGACAGGACAAGGGGCAATGGCTTCAAATGGAAAGAGTAGGTTTAGATGGGATATTGGGAGGGAATTGTTCCCTGTGAGGGTGAGGAGCCCCTGGCACAGGGTGCCCAGAGAAGCTGTGGCTGCCCCTGGATCCCTGGCAGTGTCCAAGGCCAGGTTGGATGGGGCTTGGAGCACCCTGGTCTGGTGGCAGGTGTCCCTGCCCATGCCACGAGGTGGGATGGGCTGATTTCCTTGCAGACCAAGCCACGCTGGACTCCGGGGCTGTGTCCTTGCCCAGCCGGGGCTGCCCCGGGCAGTGTCTCTGCAGCGCCGCCGGCTCCGGGCTCTGCGCAGGGGCTGCGCCGCCTGCCTGGGGAGGGGAGGGTGACCTTGTCCTATATTTTAAAGGCCACTTTTCATCTACAAAAAGCAGCCAAACGAGGGCAGCAGCAGGGAGGAGAAGGATGAGCGATGCAGTGCGGCGCGAGGTACAGGCGATGCCTCCGCAGCCTCCGTCCCCTCCCTGGCACAGCGGGGCCCGGCAAGGGACTGCCCCAGCCCTGCTTCCTCTCCTGCCCTGCAACAGAGCTGTGGGGCACAGGGAGGGCGGCAGGGAGGTGCCCAGAGGGGCAGAGCAGGGGGTGTGGGACCCACAGCCCTGGGTCGGGGTCCCTGAGTCGCTTCCAGCAGGGATCGGTGCAGCACCCCGGCACAGAAGCCACAGCCCCTGGTCCCGTGCCAGCCTTGCACTGGGTCTCAGACACCCAGGGAGTTCCAAACCCCTCCAGGAATGTGAAGCAGGACCCCAGCACATCCCACAGACATCCTGCACATGGCCGTCCTTATTCCCTCAGCGAAAGGTGAGAATTCTGTGCAAGGGAGCCAAGTTGCACCATCACACCCCAAACGTGTCCCCCAGCCTGGTTCAAAGCCTCAGGACGTCAATGGAGAAGCCCAAGCGTGTGGTCAGCTTCACCAGGGCAGCACAAACCTGATGGTGACACACAGACACCTCCCCACCCACCTCCCGAGGGCCCTCCAGGGACGTGTCCCGTCCCTGTGAGCAGCAGTGGCCGCAGGGAAAGGGCTGGACCTTGTTCCTGCCTGTCCAGGGCCCAGGGAAGAGGCATCCCGGCTGTCCCATCTGCTGGCACAGAGCTGGGGATGAGAGCTCCTCCAGGCATCTTGTGCTGCAGCTGTGAGCTCTCACTCCAGGCTCTGGAAAGCACCTCGGAGATATTCTTCAGCATTTTGCTGCTTCAGGGCTTTAATGACAAGTGCATCGCTTGGCTGGCAGGAGCCGAGCCGGAGCTTCCCTCCTCCCTCGGAAGCATTAGCAGAAGAAAGAAAGGCTGCATTAGGGGCTGATGGTCTCCATTCAGTCTCCCATTTTCTGGGAGGAAAGATTGCTCAAGTGCAGCCATTAGAGAGGAAGGCAGGTGCTGCCTCCCAGCCCTAAAATTGGAAGGTTTGCTCCGGTTAAAACAATTCAAGAATTCCTAGGAAAAAACGCCGAGGTGTCTGCAGAGGGAAGGACAGGGAAGGGCAGAGCAGGAGTGCCAAGGGGACACAACTTCCGCGCCTTTAATCCAGAGGCAAAACACTGCTCTGCACACAGGGCGCTGCAGGGCCCTCCCCGAGCCTCCCTGCCTCATGTGCAGGTGTGCAAAAGCCTGGAAGTGCCACTGGAGCATCAGTCTGGGATGGCCTCCTGCCCTCCTTCCCTCAATCCCTCCCTCCCACCCACTCCTCCCACACTGCCAGCCTCTCTCGAACCTCCACGGTGCCACAGTTTGTGACATCTCTCCCTGCTGGGAGCCCCCATCCCTGGGGCTGACGGAGCCAGAGCTTTCCCAAACGCCTGGGTACTGCTCAGAGGTGTAGGCAAGGGGCTGTGGCTGCTCAGAGTTCCAGGCTCCCTGGAGATGCTCTCAGAGAAGTTCTCAGATGTTTTTGCCTCCAACAGTGGCCACAGTTTGAAGTAAAAAAAGGGAGGTTGTAGCCAGGCGGGCTCGGGGTTCTCCCAGATAATGAGTGACAGGATAAGAGAAACAACCTCAAGCTGCACCAGGGGAAATCTAGGTTGGATATCAGGGAAAATTTCTTCACAGAAAGGGTGGCCAGGCACTGGCACAGCTGCCCGGGGCGGTGGTGGGGTACCCATCCCTGGGGGTGTTCAAAAGCCGTGTGGCTGTGGCCCCTGGGGACAAGGGTCAGTGGTGGCCTTGGCAGGGCTGGGGGAACAGCTGAACTCAAGGACCTTAGAGGGCTTTTCCAACCAAACTGAAGGGCACTGTGCCCTGGTGGGACAGCTCTGGGGTCAGACTTGGGCTCCATTTCCATGGGATCAGCTCCTTTGGCAAGGCTCAGGGCTGCAATTCACGAATGGAGCCAAACCTGGGGATGGAGGTTCCTTTAGGAGACACCAACCTCCTGTTAGTGCCAGGGCCCTGCCGTGGGCATCGTGCTGTGCCAGCGAGCCAGCCTGGACAGGGACTGTGCAGGAACTTACAGGGATGCCCAGCGCCACGGAAGGAAAGGGGCACCAGGATCAGATGGAACCAACACAGAGAAAAAAAGAAAATACAGTCACAAAGCCTCTTCTGTGAAAATCCCCTGTGTCTGCAGGAAAGGCAGGGCAGGGAGCCCGGAGCCTGTGCTGAGCTGCAGAGGTGCAGGACGAGCTCCTGCAGCCCTGGGGAGCAGCCAGGGGCTGTCCGGAGCTGCCTTCCAGCCCCTCACCTGGGCTGGGCACCCCAGCAATGCCCCAGTGATGCCGAGAAGGAAACGGGGGGGAGGAAACGAGCCCTGCAGCAGCCCTGGGGGCAGTTCAGTGCTGATGCCCACTGTCTTTACCAGGGCTTAGGCTCGCTTGGTCACTAATGTTAACGGCGGGTCAGTGATGCACGCTGTGCATTCGCACATGGCATCCCCCAGCCATGCTCCTGCTGTCAGCCAGCCTCCCCTGGGCAGTGGCACCAGTGGCACCAGTGGCACCAGTGGCACCAGTAAGCCGCTCGTAGGGCTGGGGCTGCATGCCAAAGGGCTTTATTCCATCAAAAACGTGAAACTCAAAGCAAACATGAGCACAGTTCGGCCTGGGGAGCCAACCCCTCCTGCCAGCGGAGAGCAAAGGCTGACAGGAAGGACAGGCAGCACTGTCCCCTCCCTGCACGAGTGACAGGGGAGCTGAAGGGAGGGGCCTTCTGCCACGGGAACACAGAATGCTTTGGGATGGAAGAGACCTCGGAGATCTTCTCATTCCACCCCTGGCATGGGCAGGGACACCTTCCACTGTCCCAGGGTGCTCCAAGGCCCCTCCAACCTGGCCTTGGACACTGCCAGGGATGGGGCAGCCCTGTGCCAGGGCCCCAGAGCTGGATGCAGTACTCCAGGTGGTTCAAGGTAGAGCAGGCAGAGGGTGAAGGAAGGAGCCGCCTCCTGACCACCCATCCTCTCCCCACGATGGAACAATCCCTCGCCCTGACCTGGAGACTTCAGTCGTATCGCAGCCTAGATCCAGACTTCCCCATCTCCTCCCCACATCTCCCTCTCTATTTTTTTCTCACGAGATGCACTGCTCCTTGAATTCTGCGGCTGTCTCTTGTCACTGCTGGTACGAGCCCAGATCACATCATCCCCTCATTACCCAGCTCCCGATTTCCTGGTACACGCTGTCCCCGTCGGGAGGCGGCTCCAGCAGCCCAGAGCTCCCCTCGGAGCGAGCCGGGGAGCTCGTGTTGCCGTGAGCAAAGCAGCATTCCTGTCTGTCACCTTCCCGTGCTCCCAGCCCCCTGCACCGCACAGCGGGGGCTGCATGGCCTGGGCTTCCCCCTCCCCAGCCACGCACCGAGTTCCCGTGGGCAGAGCTCCGGGCGCTGCTGCTCTGCTCCGTGTCCCAGGGCGCAGCCCAGCAGCAGGAGCAGCAAAGGGGATTCTGCCCCTTCCGCTTCCTGCCATCGCTGTGACTGTGTCCCTGAGGGGCACCTGAGAGGTGCCACAGAATTGTTTAGGCTGGAAAAGCCCTCCAAGATCACCAAATCCAACTGTTCCACCAGCACTGCCAGTGCCACCTCTAACCCCTGTCCCCAAGTGCCACATCCACACCTTTCTTGAACGCTTCCAGGGATGGCGACCCCACCACTGCCCTGGGCAGCCGTGCCAGTGCCTGACCACCTTTTCCACAAAGAAATTTTCCCTAATACCAAATCTAAGCCTCTCCTGGTGTAACTTGAGGCTGTGAGAGCAAAGCACCCTTGGAACGCCCCGCTGCCACCCGAGCACTCGGAGCCAGGCTGCCCACCCTGCCAGGTGCCACGTCAGGGCTCTGGAGCTCCCTCTTTGCCTGACCTGGCGTGAGGATGGAGGCACAGACAGAAAGGACCTCACAGCTGAGGAACTTTACGGTGCCAGTTCTGAGCAGGGACAGACCACAGCAGGAGCCTCAGCCTGTCCTCTACTCCTCACCCCAAATTCCCAGGGCAGGGCCAAGGGCCACACTTGCAGCACAAGCCCTTTAGCCAAGAAAGCTTCCAACCTGGATATGCAAGGAGGGAAGAGAAGAGCCTTGTGTGGGACAGAGGCCTCCAGAAGAAGCTGCTCGGTCCCCGGGGACAAGGCACCTCTCAGACAGTCCCGTTCCTCCACTGCCCCGAGCACACGGAGCAGGGAGGGACAAGGACTCACCACAGACCCCCCAGCACGAGAACAAGGCAGATGTTGCACTCCCCCCAGCCAACCACATCTGGGGGTTTCCTCAGCCACAGCTGGCAGATATTTGCCCAATTCTCTTTGAAGTTCTCTCTCTCGTAGCTCTGGTCCTTACAACACCCTGTGAGGAGCCGCTTCCCAAGCAAACCTGAGGCTGGGGGAAGGAGGCTTTGAGGTCATCAGGTGCCCCCCAGAAGCTCGATGGAAGCTGACCCAGGTCTCAGCTCCTCTCCACAGCTCTCTGGTTTCTCAGAGAGGCTGTTCAGCAGTGCCTGTTGTACCCGAGACACAGCACACCCCCTCCATCCCCGAGCATCCCCCTGTCCCCCCACAGCCCCGCCTGTCACCGCAGAGCAGGAGCAGGGACACTGACACACACGGGGTCCCCTGGGATCACAGGACACGTGGGCCAAGGGGGGGACAGACAGACTGGCAGCCCTGAGGGCACTGTCCAGGCCAGGTGGGTTACCTGACCAGGTGTGGTCACGAGAGCTCCTGCAGGGCCAGAGTCACGCGGAGCTGAAATGCCGAGGTCCCCTGCAGGCCCCACGGAGGGCAGCTGCCCCAGCAGCGCAGCACGGGGACAAGGGGGCAGCGAGCCCTGGTCCTGCCCGTGCTGTCCCCCCCAGCAGCGGGGCCAGCCGTGCCCACGGTCCCCGGGAGGGAGGAATGAGTCAGTGCTCGCAGGCCGCTCATGCACGGTGTGGGTGGAGCAGAGCCGCAGTCTCTTCCCCAGGAGATTACACTCCTTGCAAAGCCTCTTTATTTATTTCTCCTCGTGGAACGCAGCAATCCCTCGCTCCCCGACTCCTCCGCACCCGGGGCTGCCGCACGTGGGCAGGGGACACTCACACCCTCCCAGTGTGCCAGGCTGGCAGCACAGCACTCGGCCGGGGCCAAGCGCTGCTCCTGGGACCGATGTGACACCGAGGAGTCAGGAACTGACCACCAGCTTCACCCCTGGGCCACGACACCTGCACCCCCACTGCCACCCCAGTCCTGAGCAGGACACCCAGAGTGTGGCAGCCAGAGGGTACCAGAGGTGCCCAGCAGTCAGACACAGCCTGGCTGGGGCGTTGGCGGGGGAGAGGCAGGAGAAGCTGGGAGGATGCTGCAAGGAGCCTCAAGGCTCCTCCTGGCTCTGTGGCACTCTCTGTGCAAGCTGAGATGGTGTCAGCGCTGTCCCCAGTGAAATGCAGGTGTAACTCTCTGCCAGCTGCAGACCAACAGAGCTTTTAGTGCTGGGGACACTCCACGATGCTTCCCAGGGACAGCTGCCAAGTCCCTGTTCTGAACAGAGCCCTGGGGCCACTGACAGCCCCTAAAGGGGAGCAGCAGCTCCCCTGCCCCTGCAGGACCCCTGGCCTACCCTGCTGGGGTGGCCACCGCCTCCCCCGGCTCCGCCAGCACTGGATCCTGCCCTGCCTGGGACCAGGGCTCAGGGACAGGGAGGTGAGGGAACGTGCTGAAGGGGTGCCAGAAGCCAGGCTGGTCACAAGCCAGGCTGTCCTTTGGGGAGGGGACAGGGCTGAGCACAGCACCCAGCTCGCCCCACACTCCAGTATTAGAGCTGCCTTCAATCAGCATCACGAGAGTTCAGGACTCCTCCAGGAGCAGCTTCAGGCGCTACTGTGAGAGAATGGAAAATCCAACAGATGTCCAGGCAGGATGGAAGGAAAGCAGAACCACTCCAGAAAAGGTCACCTCAAGGAAAGCTCCTCCTGTTGTCCTCTCCATGAGCTCTCCTTGCTTGGAAGGACACAAGAAGGATTATTTCCAAAGTCTTCCCAGCACATGGCAGCTGCACTGCCTGGGGCCTCTGCTGCCCACCAAGAGGGCACAGGGAAGCACCAATGCCCCCATTTGCTGCCAGGAGGTGCCCCCCAGGGCAGCCTGCACCCCCCAGACCCAGCACAGCCTGTGGGACTGATGGGCTGTGGCTGCTTTGGCACCTGGTTCCTGCACAGCGCAGAGTGCAGTCCAGGGCAATATCGAGGTGTCCCCTGGGCAGGGTCCCTCCTGACACACGTGTCACCCCCCGGCTGCAGGGGCTGGCAGAGCGGTGTCCCTGTGGCTCTGCCCCAGCCCTGGGCCTGCACACACAGCATCGGCTCCCAGCCCTCTCACCCTGCTGTGCCCTGGGGGAAATCCTGCCTCTCCAAGCCATCTTCCCACCAGCACATTTCTCGTCCCCAGTGTGGAGCTGGGACCTCCCATGGGCACTGGTGCTGCTGCAGAGACCTTTCTCTGGGTGCTCACAGCCCCGGGGTTGAGCCCTGTCCCAGCACATCCCAGGAAGGAGGAGCTGTGGGGTGGGAGGCAGAGATCGCCTTGTTCTGTCCCATCAAGACTCAGCCCTGTCAGATTTTGCTGTCCTTTCTCATGCCAGACACCACCTGCCTTGCCTCCCCCAAATCCCACTGTCCACACAGCTCCCAAATCTGCCTTCCTCGTGTCCCTCCCCACACATCCCCCGAATCTGCCTTCCTCGTGTCTTCTTGCTAAATCCAAGCATTTGCATTCCACCTCCTCAAACCCCCTCCTGGCCCATGTCCTGATGCCACAGGTCACCATCCACACGTGGGAAGGTCTTCAGAGCAAGCCACTGCTCTCCTCCCCACATCTGCAGGGGCTCAGTGCTCTCCTGGAGGTCCCACCGCGTGTTTTCTTGGGCTGCTGGTGCCACACGGGGACTCCAAAGCCGGGAGAGAGCAAAATCCCTCCAGCACCTCCTCAGCCCAGCCCGTGGTCCCTCCAGTCCTCAGCCACCTCAGCACCACCCTGTCTCCTTCACACCTGCAGTGAGCCAGGTGTAACTCGTGCCCCCATCCCTGGCAAGCCAGCCTCCATCCCT
The DNA here is from genome assembly GCA_013397725.1 of Rhagologus leucostigma. Taxonomy (NCBI): domain Eukaryota; kingdom Metazoa; phylum Chordata; class Aves; order Passeriformes; genus Rhagologus; species Rhagologus leucostigma. Next base: position 421,499 of record VZTD01002942.1, read on the forward strand.
GCCTTTGGCTCCGCTGGCTCTCCAGGGCGAAGGGCTCTTCCACTGCTGCTGTGGCTCTGGAGGAGCAGCCCCACCGTGCTGGTGAAAGGAATGAGAAGCAGGTGTCTTTAGAAACAAACTGTGGGCCTGCTGTAGATAAAGCCAGATACTGAGAGGTGAAAGAAGCAATGGGAGGAACCATAAATTCCATAGGAGTTCCACTAAGTGACACAGTCTGTTACTCCAGACTGTGTTAAAACCCTGGACTTAGAGAAAAAGAACAGAGACACAAGGAAAAAGAAGAAGAGGGAGGTATACATTAGGAGGGGGTCTGTATTAGGCGATTCGGGAAGTCTGTACCTCTCAAGTACCTCAGCCAATGCAGAAAGAAAGAGGGAAATGCGGCCGGGAAATCAGGATAAAAAGGAGGCTGCGTCCTCCAACAACTTGAGAGATCCCATGGGAAATGCCCCATGGCCTCTCCCTTGATTCGAGTAAAGTAATACGACTCCTCTGTCTCCTTTTTGGACATAAACCCAGTCTGGTGTTGTGGATTAATTTTCCTGACACTGGTCACACATCTGTGTCCCATCACACAGGACAGGCTCCTGTCACATGTCCCGTGCCAGGTCTGTGCAGCCGCCACACCAAGCAGGGGCCAGTGGACGAGGGCAGGAACCCTGGGCACCCTCCACACACTCATTCCCATTCCCTTTGGGAAGCAGCCGGGTCAGGGAGGCAGGAAAGGCACGTGGAGCTCTCCACTGCATTTCCCCAGTGATCCACAGGAGCAGCAGAGGCCGGGATAAGCAGCAAAGGCGGACACGAGGGGCGTGGGGAGGAGGAGAAACAGCTTTGAAACCCGGGCACAGACACAGGGGACGGGGGCTCAGCAGTCGTCAGGCGGCAGCTGGCCAGGAGATCCCGTTCCTGGGCGCTTCCCTCACCTCCACTCCCTGCAGGCGAAGCGGAGCTGCTGCTGGTGTCCCTTGGTGGCCACAAGCCTCTGTCACGAGCACCGCAGTGCGGGCGGAGCAGGTCCTGTCCGAGCAGCCAGGCTGGATGCGGCCAGCCCTGCTCACAGCCTAGATCAAACCCTAAACCCACCTCCTTGCCGGGGAGCAGCGCTGATTTCGGGACACCCCGGGGGCGTCCAGCCCGAGCCGCGCTCCCCGCTCGCTCCGCGGGCACTTCACACCTGCTTTGCCGCCGCTTTACACGTCTGGGCAGCCCCGGAGCCCTTTCCCAGGGATTCCTCTCTCCAGCACCTCCCCTCCCGCCCTGCAAGGGCAGGAACCGCTCAGCCCGAGCCCCCCACCACCCCCAGGGACAAGAGGGAGAGGGGAGGTTCCGAGGGGCGCTGGGAGGAGCCAGGGGAAGAAGCCGAGCCCAACCCCCCCGGCTGGCCAGGACCCACCGGAGCTGCCCTTTGGGAGCCCTCGGGCTGCACACACAGCTCCGAGGGACCCTCCCGGGGCACAGGCAAAGCCACCAAAAGATGCTTTTGCTGTGGTGGAAAACATACCAAGTTTAACATTTTTAATATAACTTTAATCAGGAGTTTTGTTCGCCTTTGCCCGGGGGAAGGGAATTGAAATTTCTTTTCAGGGGACTGTTCCACCAGGCCAGGTCTGATGCCTTTAACAACTCAGCAGACTGGGAGTAGCACAGAAGATACACAAAAGATAATGGCCATTAAGGACCATCAACTCCAAACATCACCCCTGGCATGGTCGGAGACACCTGGTCTGTGAAAAGAGAGATAAGAAAACCAAGAATGAGAACCTAATTAACATCAAAGGCGAAGAGGTTGATAACCAATTGGAAACCAAATACTGAGAACTGTGACACGTGGGTCCAATGAACACTGAACCATGAATTTCTATGGGTTTGGACTGTATAAGTATGTAAACATTCTAGTAAAGTTTATGTGTGATGGATTGACTTTCTCTGCACACCTGGGCAATGTGTGGACGCGATGATTTCTGTTGCACATCCTGGCCAGAACGTTATCCGGGCCAGAACAGAGTAATGCCTTGATTCTCTAACACTAAAAATCCTGTTGGAGACGCTTTTGTTTTTCCCGCAGTTTTGGTGACAACTGGGTGGTGACCATGGAAAAAAAAATGGTTTACTGCTGGCACGCGGCAAAACCTTCCATCTCCTTCTGTCTCCTTCCATCTCCTTCCATCTCCTCTCAGTCTTGAAGTGTGGGGAGGCTGATGAGTTGAGTCTCGTTAGAGCTGGATGAGGACCCTTGCCACAATCAGAGAAGTTGTCTCATCTTTTGAAGTAGCAATAAATGTCTTGCCACTGAAGAAGGAAAGGGAGAGGAAGAAAAAAAATGTAAATCAAAGGTAGCTTTTCCCTTGGGAGTTTAAAAGAATCTTTGCAGGGAACAGTGGATAATAAGGAAGGTGGAACATCGTTTGCTAATGGAGAAGAGCTCTTGACCTACCCGATTCTGCTGAGGAATGAAACAAGTGAGAGCCCCAGAAGGAACATTAGATACTCTGGTTACTGGTCTTGTTAAGAAAATCAGTCCGTTAAATGAACACACTCGGGCAGTGAGAAGGTTCAGCAGTGCTGAGCATGCAGAGCCCTCCCCAGCGAGCTCGTGCTAATGAAATAAAGCCATTAGAGGCCCCGAGTGACCACCCTGCACAGCTGGGTGACGTGTTTAACTGCTCCCTGCTGCACTGACTGCACAGGCAAGGTCTCTCAGAAGTCTGCGGAGCTCAGCAGACTCTCAAATGATGCTTTTTAAATCCTGAAGTGGCTGTCTGAAAAACAAAACAAAAATACCCCCAGACAGGAGCCTCTGCTTCACACAAATGGAAAAATCGAGCCCAAGGAGCCACTCAGCAATTCTGCCTGGCTCCTCTCCTCTCCCAAGGCTTGCCAGCTCATCCCTTCTCCATCCCCTCCTGCCCAAGTGCCAGGAGTTCACTCCGGGGACGTTTGTGGATCTCACAGAGGTGGTCAGGCAGTCCTGTGGGAGGGGCCTGTGTCACTGCCCTGCTCTGCAGCCACTGACCACAGGTGTCCCCGGAGAGAGCCATCCACGGGCAGAGCAGGGGATCCCACCCCATGGGATGTGTGTGAGCAGCTCTCACCACTCTGAAGGGCGGAGAACTTACCCAGAGAAGGATTTCAGCACTGAGCCAATACCCATTAATGTGGCCCCGTACAATCCTCCGCCAAACCTTAATGAAGGATAATTCACTTTCTGTCACTGGGAACAGTCGGGCTGTGCCTGGAGGGAGCACCTGACCCGAAATGCAGGTTCCTGCAGGACTGCGTGGTGCAAAGCCTGCCCTGGTGCTCCACGGATCGGGCAGTCCTGGGGCTGGAGCGGCCACCCCTTCCACAGGAAGGAACTGTGGCACGTGGGAAGCACCAGCTCCCAGCTGGGGTGTCCGGGATAGCCCAGGACGTGTCACAGCGTTCAGCCATGAGGCAGCGCTCCCGGGGATAACCCTGGGATAACAGTTCCTAGGAATGACTGGAGTAGGACTGTCTCCTGCTAGCTGTGTCAGCCAGGCACGAGGATTCCCCCCCAGTGCTTAAAACGCACGGATCAGGGACACAGAGCTGTTCCTGTAGCACAGATGCAGAAATTCCAGCATCCGCCGCCAAACCTGTGAGGATGGAGCCACCCAGAGGTCCCTCTCGTGCTCTGACATCCCTGCTCTGCACAGCAGCGGCTTTCCCTCTCTGCAGGGAGCATTTGTTCCATCCGTCCGAATTTTAACAGCAAAGTTAGATTTGAAGCCCCTGAGGATGCTCCTCATGGGAACCCTCCCCAAAAAGGCAGAACGAGCAGCCCCTCCCTCCCAGAACACAAGGAAAGGTGTTTTTGGGAAGCAGTAAGAGCTCCACCATTATCAGGACTGCTCCTGGAACATTTAACTCACGAGCTTCTAGCCAGGCCAGGAAGGGATGAGCAAATTGCACAGTAAGGGCAGAGTCCCACACGGAGCTCCTGTCCTGGCTGGCCTGGGGCACCCAGCGCTGACTCCTGCGCTGGGAATTCCCACTGTTTAGAATCCCAGAATGGTTTGGGCTGGAACGGACCTTAAAGATCAGCCCATCCCCCCCCCTGCCACGGGCAGGGACACCTTCCACTGTCCCAGCTTGCTCCAAGCCCTGTCCAGCCTGGCCTTGGACACTCCCAGGGATCCAGGGGCAGCCACAGCTTCTCTGGGCACCCTGTGCCAGGGCCTGCCCACCCTCACAGGGAGAAATTCCTTCCCAGTATCCCATCTGACCCTGCCCTCTGGCAGTGGGAAGCCATTCCCGGTATCCTGTCACTACATGCCTTTGTTTAAACAAAGATAATTCCATTAAGAAAAAAAAAAGACAAAAAAAAAAACCTTCACAGGATGAAACAGGCCAGATTCTCAAGGAAATTTCTGTCCCCTGGAGATCCTTTCCCAACAGACATGGCCACCTTTTTGCTTGCTCAAGTGCAAAAAGAATCCCTAATTCTGTCCAGTCAAAAGAAACAGCTCTTGTTTCGTGCATCATCTGAAACCTCCCCAAATCCATGCCTGCTGGGAAGGGCTCTCTTTTCGAAACCCAGCTTTTCAAGAATAATATCCTTGACATACCTCTTTTCCAAACCTCTTCAGCCTCCTGTGTGCCCAACAGCTGTGCCCAAGTTAAGCTTTCCTGGATGCTCCAGGCTCTTCCTTGCACTTCCAGCTGCTCCTCAGCTGAGGGACAAATCAGGGATTTTTGAATAAAAACCAACAATGATTTCCTTTTATTTATTTATTTATTTATAAGCTTGAAACTTGCGTTTGTGTTTACTGTAATGTATAAAAATCACAGCAATTCCCTTTCTGCTGCCCTCCCCCAAATGTGTGCAGGCACAGCCACCATAGCCAGGGAGGAGAAGCAGCTTTTGCTTTTAAAAATCAACAAATGTGGCTAAACCTGCCCTTGTGGGAGGAGAAAATACTAAAAATGCTGAAACCTTTAGCATCGGATAGAACTATGTCCCATTTTGGGGATGTGCCACGGGCAACCAGTGCCCCCCAACCTTCAGCCCAGGGGGTTTGAGGGGCTCCAGGCTCCCTCCCCTCATCTCCCGACTCTTCACCATCCCTCCTGTAAAATACAAGCTGATTGCCTGAATTATTTAACGGCCGTGGTGGGAAGAGAATTTTTCCAGGCAGACACGGTGAGCAAATTGCAGAGGGGCACTGCAGGGGCATTCCCGACTGCTGGCACCTTCCCTACTACCAGGTCAGCCTTGCCTGGCCCCTGTGAGAGAGCTGCAGCTCCCTCACCGAGGGGGAAAACATTCCAGGGCTATGGCTTCAGGATCTGAAGGCTGGGAGACGTTCCCGGTGTGATCCATACAGGACATGGGAGGCACCGCCTGCAGCCCTGGGACGGAGCCAGGGGAAGGGAGCCGCGTTTCCTTCTCCCCGTCCCTTGCTGCCTGCCCGGAGCCGAGGCCTGGCGGGGGCTGTGGCTCAGGGTTTTGGTTCCCGGTCCATGGAGCCCCTGGAGCTGCAGTGGCCAAGGGCTGCTGGAGCCCCAGCTCAGCTCCATGGAAAGGGGAAGGTGCCAGCCCTGCAGGATGCAGGATGCAGGACATTCCTGCTGCAGCTCCTCCTCAAGAACCCACGGGGCAGGGCAGGAGCGGCACCAGGGCACCCGAAGCAGTGGCTCCATGGATTTTTCCTTCTATTGATTAACCCATTTGGAGTTTATTTGCATGGAGGCTGCCTTGCGGCTCATTAGCGCTGTCCTAATGAGGCCCCTGCGCAGTCAGTGCCTCCGTGCGTTAATTCCAGCTCTCTGCAGCATCCCCCATCCCGGGCCCAGCTCCACCCCGGTTCGTACCACACTTGTCTCCAGGGGACAGGCTCCCAAGTCCCAGCGCAAAGCAGGACAGGAGGTGCAGGATTCAGGAGTGGCTGTGGAACAGCTGAGCACAGCAGGAAGGAATGGCCAAAGACAGCACAGCCCTTTTCCAGGGCCAGGGCTGCCCAACACACCGCTGTGACTGTTTGACAATTACCAGGGTAAATGATCTCCTTTCCCAGAGAGAGGAATCAAGGCGCTCCACTCCATCTTTTTCCATATTCCAGGAGCTCGGTGCCAGCCAGTCCATCCGCAGCAGCTGGTGCAGGCCATGCCCAGCTGCCAAGGCAGGAGCAGATATAAACATTGCTCCAAACAAAGGTGGTATGTGTCTAAGAGACCCTGGAAAACCTCTCCCTCCTGGGAGTTGTTGGAGGCACAAATGGATTTCTATTTTGTTATTTCTCGAGAAAAGTAAGGGTACAACAGTAATAAACATCAGAAAAACCTAATAAAACCAGAAAAAGGCTGGAACCGAACCACAGGGGACAGAGACGGGCAGGGTTGCCACAGCAAAACACTGAGCAAAGAACAGAAATTCAACTTAGCACTGAGCAGGAAAAGAGAATGCCCCAAGGAAGAGTTGCTGGTTCAAAAAATAATTAACCCTGACCTGACTTCAGATTTAAAACCACAGCACTGCCAAGCTTTCTACACCTTCCCACCTGCCCCCTCTCACCTTCAGTTTGCTTTTAGAGAACGAGAACCCCCCTGCTCACATCTGACACCACACAGACCGCTGCTGCTCGAGGGCTGCAGGCATTGCTGCCACGGAGCTGCACAACCCAACCCGAACTGCTGAACTACACCAGCAGTGATTCCCAGCGCCACACGGGATCACAGGCACCGATCCACCCCAAAAACAACAGGAGAGGTCTGGCTGCTGCCTTGGCAGTGGGCAGGACGTGGTGAAGTTACAGGGAAGTAACCATTGGAGCAAAATGTGTCATTCTCTTCCCAATAAAAAACGGAGTAGTGCCATACTGTGACAGGAAGGCAGCCCCCCACAGCCCCAGGAAGCACATTCCTCACGTCTGAATTTTCAGGGTGGGTGAAAGCAGCAATCCTGGTGTGGTGCAGGACAACCCAGGGGCCCCACACCAGAATACTGTCCCTGAGACTGAAAACTCGGGTTTGTCCAACATCGCTGAGCCTGTGGGAGCAGGGAGAAGGAACGGAAGAGCAGTTTGGGGGCTGGATACCCTCGCTCTGGGATTTGCACAGTGCAGCCATGGGGCTACCCAGCTCATGCCACCGCTGATTCCCAAGGCATCAGCCTCACCTGGGCTAAGCAGGGCTTTGCTGCACCCCAGCCTGCAGGGGAAGCACAGGTCAGAGGCAGGAACGGTGCCATTCTGCCCCCTGGCACAGCTGGACAGCTCTCCTCAGGAGCAGGAGGTGGATGGAGCTCATGCCTCAGTGCGCCTGCACAACGCTCCTGACCCCAATCCAGCACGGAACCAGAGCTGCAAACACATCCCAAATCCCACTTCACTGGCTTGCAGCAGCGTGCATTTACACACACAGTCTCTCTTTTGCTTTTCAACATCATCATTCATCTCGGCTGGAGGAAGGGACACCGTTATCATCACCTAAGGCAAGAAAACATTCCTCTATTCCATGTTGCCACTTGCCTTTTACACATACCCTCCTTCCTGCTGACTCCCACTCTTTTTCCCCCCCAAATTTATATCCCCACCTTGTCAACATCCAACCAGCTGCTTCCTATGTGCCCACTTCCCTTTTCTCTCCAAGTGTGCAGTGGGATCACGTAAAGCAGTTGGATTCTGAGCACCTCCCCCTGCACTCAGCTCAAAGTTTGCTGCTTTGTTTCCTGCCCCGCAGACGGACAGTGGCCCCATGGCCTGGCTCCTCCCCACCTGTTCTGTGGGCTTGTAAGAGATAATAATGAGGGATAAAAGGAGATATAAGGGGGCTTATAAAGATGAGGGACATGGACATTTTATAAGGTCAGATAGTGACAGGACACAGGGAATGGCTTCCCACTGCCAGAGGGCAGGGTTAGATGGGATATCGGGAAGGAACTGTTCCCTGTGAGGGTGGGGAGGCCCTGGCACAGGGTGCCCAGAGCAGCTGTGGCTGCCCCTGGATCCCTGGAAGTGCCCAAGGCCAGGCTGGACGGGGCTTGGAGCAGCCTGGGACAGTGGAAGGTGTCCCTGCCCAGGGCAGCAGTGACACAGGATGCTCTGTAAGGTCCCTTCCAGCCCAAACCACTCTGGGATTCTGTGATCAGTTGTCCCTACTACAACCTTGCAAAAAGAAAAAACCCACCACAATGGAAGTACAATTATATTCTCTTTCAGCATGGGAACCTGACCATTACAAACTGTTAATTTTCAGTCAGTTTTTGAGCAAAACCATAGGATTTCCAATTATAACAAAACAGGGGATCCAGTTCATGTGGAAATCTGATCCTTTATCTCATGCTGGCTCTGTTCTTTAACACCCGGGCGAGTACAGTCCAGTAACTATTTCCTGTCACCGAACTGTTCGCTTTCTTTTACACCAGGCAAAACAGAGTGGCAGCAGCAAATACAGAAAGGTTTGACAGAATGGGAGGAACAGGAATGAGACACTGAGGTGTTGGGTGTATGAAACCGGAGGAGTTCTGCTGTGGCTTTGAGCCACCTCCCCAGCAGCTAAATCACAGTGAGCACCGTGAGGACCCGACACAGCAGTGCAACAGTCGTGGTCACACCACTGCAACACGAGCCCAGGAGAGCCGAACTTCAGTTCACAGCCTGGGTTTGGGCTGCCAAAACCACTCAGTGGGCTTACACCCCTAAACCACAGGTGCTCTCCAGGCACGGCATCAGCTCCAGCCCAGCAGGAGAGGGGGGCAGGGATGCACAGGACAGCGGAGTGCAGGAGGATCTTGGCAGTGTTAGACTGAGGGTTGAACTCCATGATATTTAAAGGTCTTTTGAAACTTTAATGATTCTGTGGCTCTGAATGCGTTTGTGTTCTAGGAGGAGATGCTGCAGAAGGGCTGGGAAAACCCCAAGGTGTCCAAAGCAGCCACGTGGCAACACTCAAAGTCCTCCAACACCTCTGGTCTCCTCACAAAGCTCAGCATGCTCCTGGGTTTCCCACATCTGCTTCTCCAGCAGAAAGAGGATCAGCTTCAGAAACAGCCCTTAAGAAGCTGGCAAGGCTGGAGAAGAGAAGGAAAGGGTCATTTTAAAAGCTGTTTGCTCCTAAGGGGGCCTTTGGCTCAGTCCACCTGCACACCCTCAGGCAGCTCCACCACCACAGGGGCACAGTCATCAGGCTCTGCCTCGAAGTCCCATTTGAATTTCTTCGTTAGGTGAGCCTTGAACTTTTCAGCCTTTTTCCTCAGAGCCTCATCCACAGCAGAGCTGCACATGCAGGAGAACAGCACCTGAAACAAAGAGCAGAGGTCAGGGAGAGCTCAGCCATGGCACCAGCTGGGCATCTCCTCCTGACAGTTGGGAGCACCAGGAGAGAGCCAGGTGAGGACCTACCACCCTGGGACTGCTCCAGCTTTCGGGGGACCCAACCAAAGCCCACACCTCTCACTTCACAGCCCAAGCCCACCCTGCCTTCACACCACCGGGTCAGCACCAGAAATGTCTGCACTCAGGTAAGAACTCTGTCTGAGGCAGGAGTGTATTTGTAACTGAATTTGTACTGTGGAATTCTGAAATGTGCCAACGTGTGAGCTAAGGAAAATGTCTTGGCAGAAGGAATTCAAAAAAATTAAAATACTAGTAGCCAAATTTCCAGCAAGTGTCCAAAAGGCCAGTAGATAACTGCACTCATTGTTTCCACGGGTAGAGATATCCCAAAGTATTTTTAATATGGTATTCCCAGGTCTTTAGGACACAGAGGAAACTTGATGAAAAGATCTTGAATATAAGAGAGAGATGGGAGCTCTCTGGAAAAGCCTGGTTATCCCCAGCACAGCCACTCCCTTGTGCACAGGGTGCTGAAGTCTGGAGGAACCTGTGCCTTCCATCTCCAAACACAAACCTATTAACGTGTCACAGATTCACAGCTTCTGCTGGCACCTCAGAGGGAAAGCACCTGTGTGTGATCAACAGGGCACTCAGCCCCAGAGCCCAACCCTTATCAGCCTGATTCTGCTCCTCCTGAACTTGTGATCCAGAACTAATTTCCATAAAAAGAAATCTCCTCTGGGGAAAACGCAGCCTCTTATTTGGGAGAGACCTACTGAAAGCTGGGTAAAACACTGACAATGAGCAGCAAAGCTCGTTGCTTTGTGGATGAACATTTGCCTTTTCCTTGCTCACTCTACTGGAAAACTGCCTCTTTCTAACAGAACTCTTACACAGCAATGCTGTTGGTAGGGGAAAATATGATTAAAGGATTATACTTCCCACTTCTTCGCAAGGAACTGCACATTAAATCAGTTATTTCACCAAGGTTTTTTTTCCTTAAGCACTGGTAGGGCTGCAGTCACTGGTGATGGTGCTCTGCTCCTCTTGCATTGGATCCAACTCCAAAAATAAAGCTGCTGCTTCCAGAGCTGAGCAGGATCTGCACAAACAATGCCCTCCCCCACAGCTCTGAGCATCTGCCCACGGCCAGCTGAGGCAGAGAATTCTGATGTCTGCGTGTAAAGTGAGGGCTAAGGCAAGGCCCAGAGCTCCCCCGGCATGACCTTGGGGAAATCCCACGGGAGCAGAGCAACGGAGAACTTGGAGTGAGGAAGGGCTCAGTTCGCAAGGCTTTTCTTTGTCACTGGGAATGTGCTGACTCCTGCCAGGGCTTAAGGGTGATCCTGACACCAGCACAGCCCCTGCTGAGGGAGTAAGACACAGACTGATGGAGCCCAGGGGTGGACAAGACTCAGGCAGCCAAAACCAGCAACAAGGGTTTCCCAAATTCCCCTCAGGGGGAAAGAATGGCTGGTTACCATATTCTGGGTACCGCTGTGAACTGACAGCACTGCTCTGAGTGTGCTGCGAGCAGAGCTGGGCTGTCCAGTCCTGTAGTGGGATGGAAAAAATCTACCAACAGAAATATAAACTAAAAACCCCCTGAGACTCGTAAGAATCCCAACTGAAAAATCTGAAAGCCACTTGATTGAAGCAATGCTTCCCCAAACATTTTACCCAGCAATTAAACCCAAACACCTCCACACTCCCCAAAACTACAGCAAGAACTTGGGGTTAACAAGGAGAGGAATGGAACCGCTCCCTGGGAAAGGAGAGAGCATCAAGCTCTGAGAGCACCTGGAGCACAAGTGCCCACAGCTTCCTGCAGGGCTGGGTCCCACTGCTCAGCTTTAGCAGTGTGTCTGCTTTGGGCTTCTTTCGGTAGACTGAGCCAGTCTGCTGCGCTGCCAGCACGGTCACCTTCAGTGGGAGTAACTGGTTTCACTGGGGCTGAGCCACAGATCTGCCCCCACCTGTGTCAGCAGAAGGAGCACCTTTTGCATTTTGGAATAACCATAAATTCCCTCTGGATAAGAACTTGACTACAGGAAATCCTCAGCTCTGCTAAGGAATGGAAAAGCTTCTTAAACGCTATCAGTGCCCTTAGCTCAATAAGGTTTTGCTGCAGCTTCCCTGCATACTGACTATTCCAGCTGCCCAAAAATGAGCATCATCAGTCCTTTATGCCAAAGTTTTTTGTGTTGTTTTTCAAGAATGAATGGCATTTTGGAAAAATTAAACAGACACCACATTGCACTTGCCCAGCCTCTCCTGTAGCTGCTGAGCTGAATTTCTTGCTTAATAACAGAAGGGAAAAGTACAAGAAAATCCCTGAGTGCTTAGACAGGCTCCCATCTCCCATGCAGCTTAATTCCTTCAGCAGCTTCTCCCCTAATCTGATGCCCTGTATGCCCTCCCTGCCACTCCCACTTCTCAGGGAACAGCCACAAACGTACCTGCAAGGTGCTGGTTAAAAAATTGTCCTGGGAGACAATGTCCACAAAAAAATCTGCTGGGATTTCGTTGAGCTGGTGATACAGCACGGAAATGAGGTTGATGTAAAGGTCTTGGTACTTCCCTATGGCCTCCTCTGATCGGCACAGGATGTTCAGGAGTCTTTTCCAGTGCTCAAAGGCATCGTACACGTTCCCAATCAGGAAGCAGATGAAGGCAAACTGCAGCTCAGCTGTGTGGGTTCAGAGAAGGGAAACAAAACAAAGCATGTAAGACTAAACAGATGTCCTGGGAATGTGTCCTCCCCAAAGCTCTGTAAATGATTTATAAACCCTGGTTTGGCTTTTGCAAAGTGCATTCATACTCCAAACACTGACCCTGTGCTGCTCTGCAGCTGGAGCAAAGCAAAGCAGAATAGGGCAGGTCACCTGTGACTGTGATCACCAGCACTGGAGAGACTTTACCGACAGCAAACACCACCAAACAACAGAGTCAAACATCAAGCCAGACCCTGCTGTTATTCTGTGAGTGTTCAGCCTGCCTGTGCCAAGCATCCAGAGCCACATGGGACTGCAAACGCCACGGTCCTGGAATTCTGGGAGAGTTCAGCACTACATCAACAAGTGTGCCTGCCTTGCTGAATTAAGAGCCAGGGTTCATCACACTGGATGCTTGGCATCAACTGCTTTGCCACCGTTCCCAAGGTAATTTGCTCTCTCTACATCCTACAGTTGTCTTTGATAATTTTGAAAAAGAATAAATTGTGTAATGTTAATGTACAAAAAATGTAAGAAGGGACTAACAAAGGCTTATTCCAAACCTGGGTTCCAGCTGGGAAGCTGGGAGGGCTTCTCCCTCCATCCTGCAACGAAAGAAAACCCTGCTCCAGGACATCCACAGACTCAGTATTTATTTATATCACAGGCTGTAAAATAGGCTGGGGAGCAGTTAAGCTCCAGGAGGTCTGGTGTGCCCACAGCAGGGCTGGCACAGCCTGGACACTGCCGCTATCACCAGCAGCACATGGAGCACACAGGGAGCTGTGCAGGGAGGGACCGGTCACTGCACCAGGAACCAGCTGGGAGGCCCACACCCCCTCCCCAGCCAAACAGGAACAAGGGTCTGGGGGTGTCCATCCCCATCTGATGCTCCCAGGACTCTGTAAGATCTGTCCTCAAGAGGTTCACTTAACAGGTAAAGTGCCAGACACAGGGCCAACTGTGACTGCTGCTTTTGACGTAATCTGGGGCAATCTGGGCTGCAGCATCATGTCCTCACACTAGAGTCACAGAACAGAATCACAGAATATCCTGAGCTGGGAGGGACCCACAGGGCTCATCCAGCCCAGCTCCCGGCCCTGCACACACACCCCAACAACCCCACCCTGGGCATCCCTGGCAGCGCTGTCCAAACGCTCCTGGAGCTCTGGCAGCCTCGGGGCCGTGCCCATTCCCTGGGGAGCCTGGGCAGTGCCCAGCACCCTCTGGGGGAAGAACCTTTCCCTGAGATCCAACGTAAACTTCCTCTGACAGCTCTAGCCGTTCCCTCGGGTGCTCTCCCTGCTCACACAGAACAGAGATCGCAGCTGCAGCCCCCAAGATCTGGCCTCAGTCTCCTCCAGGCAATGGGAACAGCCCATACAGCTGCTAAAAACTCCACAAACTTGTGTCCTGTCCTGAAGAGACACCTCGGCGCGGCCGAGAACAGGCACAGGTTCCGCCCCGGAGCCGCGGCTTCGCACGGCAGCGCCTTTACCCGCGGGCGGTGCTCACCGAGCAGGCCCAGCGGCCGGCCGGGGTAGCGCTGCTCCATCACGCGCTGCAGGGCGTAGCTCAGGTCCATGCTGTGCCGGGTGATCTCCTCGGGGGTGGCCCCGTCGGGGAAGACCTGCCGGGGCAGCTCGGAGAAGCGGATCTGGGTGCCGGCCCGCGGCCGCATGCGGGGCAGCCGGGCCAGGCCCTCGGCGTAGCTGCGGCACTCGGCG
>VZTD01002942.1:435561-501723 GCA_013397725.1 Rhagologus leucostigma
CTCGAAGAAGAGCTGCCGGGCCAGCTCGGGGTCCTGCCGCAGAGCCGCCATGGCCGGGCCGGGCCGCACCGGCCGCTCCGAAGGGCCCCGGCCGCCAGCGCGCACCGAGCGGCCCTGCCCGGATATCCGGGGCCGGCTGTTCCGGGCACGGCGGCGGGAGGAGCCTCCGCGCAGCTCGGCCCCGCCGAGAGTGAGGAGGTGCCCGCGCTGGGGTGCCCGGGCTGGCAATGCGGCGGTGCCCAGCGGACAGCGGGCACTGCCCCCCGATCGCTCCCGGCTCCGTCCCTGCCCGGTCCCTGTCCCCCCCGGCCCATTCCCCGCTCCCAGCCCCCAGCCCGGCGCTGTTCCCCTTTGCCTCTCCGCGGCTGGCGGCTGCTCCCCGCTGACCCCTTGTCCCCAGAGCCGGTCCCCAGTCCGCCCAGCTGGCTGCCGTTCCCCTGGGCCCCCCGTGCTCCCAGCCCCGCAGCAGGACAGACGGACAAGAGCCCTGCCTGGGACTGACAGACCGAGAGACCCCCGGGACAGACACACGGGGACCCTCGCTGTGACACACAGACCCCTGGGCAGGACAGACACTGTCCCAGCACCACGTCCTCCCTCCCAGGACAACAGACACACTCGGGGTCCCCAGAGAGGGGCAGTTCCCACCGCCTCCCTGCATCCTGAGCATTCTCACAACCACCTTCGCTGCCCCACGGTGTGTCCGAGGCTCAGCACCTGCCACACGAAGCCGCTCCCGGCTCCACCAGCCGCAATTCCCGACCTGGCATCTTCATCTGCCCTTGGTGGGGTGAGAGCTCACCTGCAGAACTGCATCCGGCTCTGGGGTCTGCAGCACTGGAGGGATGTAGAGATGTTGGAATGAGTCCAGAGGAGGCCACGGAGATGCTCCAAGGACTGGAGCCGCTCTGCTCTGAGCCAGGCTGGGAGAGCTGGGGGTGTTCACCTGGAGAAGAGAAGGCTCCGGGCAGACCTCAGAACCCCTTCCAGGGCCTAAAGGGGCTCCAGGAGAGCTGGAGAGGGACTGGGGACAAGGGATGGAGGGACAGGACACAGGGAACGGCTTCCCACTGCCAGAGGGCAGGGCTAGACAGGATATTGGAAGGGAATTGTTCCTGTGAGGGTGGTGAGGCCCTGGCCCAGGGTGCCCAGAGCAGCTGTGGCTGCCCCTGGATCCCTGGCAGTGCCCAAGGCCAGGCTGGACGGGGCTTGGAGCAGCCTGGGACAGTGGAAGGTGTCCCTGCCCACGGCAGGGGTGGCACTGGATGTGCTTTATATTCCCTTCCAACCCAAACCATTCTGGGATTCCATGATTTCTACAATCTTCTCTTTAGACAAAGCCCAGTATTTCCATGTGCAGTGCCCCTCATTGCAAGGTTCCCCCTTCACTTCTCCATCCTCTCAGTAGGAAAGAGTCCACCAAGGCCCCAGGCTGATTTAGCATCAAACACATTTATTTCACTTTTATTGAATACAAGAACAGTGAGCACACACGCATACACCACCGAGCACTGAAAAGGAGTATGACCAAAGGGGGAGAGGGAGAACAAGGGAAGAGAGTAGGAGAGTTAGTGAAGGAACAACAGAGCGTTGCAGTTGGTTGGTAAGGTGCTTCTCAAATAAAAATAAATATTATTATTATTATTATTATTATTATTATTATTATTGTTACCGTTATCATTACTCATGCAATCGCAGGCCAGGTTCAGAATGAATTTGTGGGATTGGGTAAAAACAGGCACTCGTGTCTCCCACCCCTTTCCACAGAAAGGCCCCTGGAAGAAAACAAGCAGTGGCCAGCTATCAGAAACGGAGCGTGGTGATGGGCAGGCTGGGGCTGAGCAGCAGAAAGCCACACCTCGCCAGGAGAACAAGCAGTGAGCTTTTTTTCTTTCCTTTTATTTTTTTCTCTTTTCTTAAAAAAAAAAAGTTTTGGACACTGCCAGCCCTGAACACGCCGGGGGAGCCAGGGCTGCTCACTGCAAACGGAACTCACGGCAGTCCAAGCGCACAGGAGCCTAACTCTGTAAGGCTGCTTGTTCCCATGGGAATCTTCGCTTCCCACACTGTGCCCAGCGCCAGAAGCAAGTCTGGAGGGTCACGGTGGCCTCGGGTGGGCTGTGGAGGTGCCCAAGCCAGGCGGGCTCCCCCGAGTCTGAATTGTGCCATGTACTGGTAAACACCAGCACGGCGGGCAGACCCCGGCCCTCCACCACCCCTGGCAGTGCCACTGCTGGGCACGGCCGGCTTGGGTGCATTGGGAAAACAAAAGAGAGAAAAGGAGCCTCTTTGCAACTGCCTAAAGTGCTGTTAGGTTGGGGCTGTGCTCTCTGAAGGCGCGTGGCTGGAGCTGGGGAGCGGCACCGGCACTGGCACTGGCAGCAGCCCCTGTGCTCTTGCCTTCCACACCTGCAGGAGAAACCTCTCTGCCAGGAGAAGAGAGTCCTCAGGGACGCACTGGTGAGCGACTGGTGAGCAACTGCCAGGAGCAGTTCCCTCCTGGGACAGCGGAGGTGGGAGCAGGGTCTGCCCACGGCATCCTCACGGCTCAGGCGCTCCTGCTCGGGCATCCTGCGAGCCCCGGCAGGAGCTGGCAGAACGCACCTGTCCCTGGGCACAGTCTGTGTGAGGGGTAGGAGACTAAAGGCAAAATGGTGCAGAATCATGGGCCCTTCTGTTTCTGCAGGAGCTAGAGACAATTCCAAGAAGGAAACCCATTTCTTTCCTTTCTGGATTTGGTTCCGAGCCTACCCAAACTGCCTGGTTCACAGTGTACAGGACCCTGGGCTTGGCCCACGATCCCCTTCCAAAGGCGGCCCTGGAGGGAGCCTGTGGATGAAGGCCGAGCTGGGAGCAGCCCCACTGACGCCTCCTGGGCTCTCCCGTGCAGCCGGGGATGCTGGGGACGCTCTGCAGGGATGGACACAGCATGGTCCCTGCACTGCCCATCCCTAGGCAGGTCGGGGGAGCACTGCCATGGCCCTGCCGGCGCTGTCCCCAGCCCTTTGCCGTCACACCCCGGGTAGTGGGGGAGGCAGGGCACAAGCAGCCCCTCTGCCTTTGACCCTACTACAAAACTCAAGTAACTCCATTACTGGGATCCAGAAACAAAGCAAACCCACCCCACCCACCGGCACGGCTCTGCGGGCTGGAGGGGAGCCATGAGCCCTGCTGCTCCCACCTCGCTCCCAGCTGATCCCGTGGCTATGGGGGGGCTGGGAGCCCATCCTGCCTACAGCTGTTGGAGCTGGAGCCTTTCCTGCCCCTCCAGGTGACCGCTGCCCCTCCAAACCTCACCACCACACACTGCAGATCAGCCAGCGGGACATTCCTGTCCCTCGCCCTCTCCCCTTCCCCCTCAACCAGCAGCGGCCGAAACCTTCCCCATTCCCTTCTTGCAGGACTCAGAGTCCCACGTGTGATCTAAGAGTCTCCAAATACACCAACCACAGTCAATCCAAGAGTTAATAGTTTAAAAATGTCGGCATCGTCTGTACCAGCGCTGTTGAATTATTTCAGCATTGTTCCCTCCCTCCCCCTCCGTTATATAGAATAATATACAGAACTGAAATGCACATCCATATGAAACCCCACAGGCTGCTCCTTAGAGATGAGAAACCATGTACATACCATTTGCTTTGTTTGAAATGAAACCCATTCCTAAATACCTTCAGAGAACAAGAGGTTGGACAAGTGCACAGAGAAGATAAGGAAGGGAAGGGGAAGAGTTAACAGAACCCCCAAAAAAAGCAAAAAACCAGCATGGAATGAGGAGAAGGGCGAAACAACATTTGTGAACTGGAAAATAACTCTAAGGTCATAACTTGAATGTTTTTCTCTCGTCTTTCCAGAGGTGGGGAATGGTTTTGCTTCTGCTTGTGTTTTTTTAGTTCAGTTTGCTTACTTGCTTTGTTGCAAAGCAGTTTTCCTTTCCATTCAGTGTGCAACAAATGAACTCATGATTGTGTGTCCTTTCATGTAACATGCAAGATGGTGGCTTATTGTATTGTTACCGAGATTATTGTTATTGTTATGACTTTTTAAATTTGATTTGATCACCAATCCAGCAAATTCTTCAATTTGTCTGCAGAGGGTTGGCTTTGTTTGTTGGTGGTGTTGTTTGCTATTCGTTTCCAGCATATAGCAGCAGTGCAAGGATGCATTTTGTTTCCTGTTTATATATATATATATATGTATGTATGTATATATATATATAATATATTTGCTATTCCTTTTTTTAAAAATTTTTGTCTCTCGCCATGAACATTGCAGCCAGGATGTCTATGTCTTGCTGACAAATCCAGCATGAAGGCTCCTTCTCCCCTGTTCTCCAGGTTGGAATACAGATGTTGACTTCCAGGAACATGTTGGTCAAGATTCCTGTGCAAGGCAGATGGGAAGGACCAAGTCATGCAGTGCCAATCCATGGAGGTTCCTCTTTGGATGAGGGCACTGGATAGAAACTTTGCAAACACTTGGGGCCACAGTTTGCACTTAATTAGCAGGAGCTCTGGTAATTAGCAGGAATTCAGGCACTGGCTGGTGTTGGTGCATGGGGGACATAAAGGGGAGTTGCTGCTCCCTCCCTTTAAGCCGTTCAACTAAAACTGGGTGGATCCTATGGGATGCAGGAATGTCTGCGCTTGCCTGTACCGTGGGACAGGATGAGGCAGCTCCACGAGCCTCTCCTGACCCTCCCAGCTGCATTGCTGGTCGCTTTTCCAGGCTTAAAAGCTGCCAATCAAAACCTTCATACGATAAAGAAAAGGAAAATCCCAGTTCCGAGGAGCCTCTCCAAACGCACCTGCAGCCTGGCTGCTGCCAGAGCCCCAAAACTGTTCCCTCTCCTCTCCACCACTGTCCCCACTGCTCCCACACAGGAGTCTGGTGGCTGTGCCAACCCAGACGAGCTGCAGCTCCTGGCTGATGGGGGGGAATGGGGTCAAATAAGGGGTTTAGGGTGGGGCAGGACTCCCCAAGCCCTGGAGAAGTGTCTGGGACTGTGACAGCTCTGGGGTGTCTGCAGGGAGGTGCAAATCTTGTGTGCTGCTGCCTACACCCGTGTGTGTATAAAAACTCAACCTGGCATCCGAGCGGGACTGAAGAAACTGTAGGGTTTTCGTAAAGAAATTATCGTTTGTGCCAACATTGGTCTGACACTTTGGCTTTGCAGAACCTGCAGCCAAGCTCCTCAGCCCACCCACAAACCTGAGGTCTCCTCATTCCCTCCCCATCCCAGGGGGACGAGCAGGTCCTTTCCTTTTTACATCAAATGTCTCTGAGCCCTGTGCTGAGCAGGACAGCAGGGTGACATGCACAGCATTGCTTTTGGTGGCATGGTAGTGGCTTCCTAACCACAACCAGGTGGCCATGCCCAGAGCCACCATGCCAGCACCTGTGGTGGTGGGGACCAGAGACCGTGACCTGTTACACCCCCGTTACCCAGCAGGTGTAAATCACACCTGGCAGCTTCTCCACCTACCTGAGGTTTCTTGTCCCTTTCCTCTGGAGAGGGCTCTGTTTCTCTGTACACCACAGCTTTGGTTACCAGCATGTCGGGGTGCTGGAGTTTTGCCTCTTTGATTGCTAAAGCCAGTGCCTGGAAAGCAGAAGGGTGAGAGAGAGCATTTATCCTCCCTCTCCTGCAGTCCTCCCTGACTGCAGCCAGAAAGCAGCTGAGTAGGATTCCAGGGAGCACAGTGGGATTCCAGGAGGATAGGGATGCAGGGGTTCAGAGCTGAACCCACAGCAGCCTGGCAGAAGAGGCTGAAGCCCAGCATGGGAATCCAGCATGACTGGGAATTCATCCACCATTGGGAGCCCTCACGTGCTGCCTTTCTCTGCTGTTTTAGATGTGCTACTGGAACCTGGGCAAAGGAAAACACTAGAAAAATCTACAGGAATTATAAAATTCATTATAATTCTAAAAATTATTTTAGAGCCCTTTAATTATTTTATCTCTTTTAACTTTTTTCTTAAGCAACAAATCCCAAAGGATGAGGCCACAGGAAAATGACCCTGTGGCCCTAAAGACTTGTGTCAGTCTTCGTTATTTCATCCCAAAAGTGTGTCACTTTTTGTCCTCTGACACTGAGGCAGAGGCAAAACATCACACCTGGAGGGAGTCAACCTGTAGTGGGATTGTGCTGGAATAGAGAGGTGACCTGGGTCACTTTGGAGTATTTCAACAGAGAAAGGGCACCTAGAAATGTGTTTATGGCTGTAAAACAGTGATGCCATCCCTGTGTTCTGCACTGGGATGTAACCTTTGCCACAGCTTCATGGTGGGAGATGGCCTGAGGGTCACTGCACCCATGGGGACCCACCCTGCTGGACGAGTTCGGGGCCTCAGGGGTCAGTTTTTGGACAAAGGGGTAAACAGGTTCAGCCAGGAGCAGAAACATGCAGTGCTGCATCCAGGGATAGCCAGAACCGGGCAAAGCCAGGGCATCCTGCTCCTACCTGGTCCTGGTCCACATCTTCATCTCCCGTGATAATGATGCGCTTCTCTATCCGGGTCTCGGAGAACCCCCCTTTCACAGTCTGCATGAGGAGAAGGAGAGCTCTCAGCCCCTGTCCCAGCAGCCAGCTCCAGGCAGGGGAACTCTGCCATGGGAGCAGGAACAGCACCAGCATCCCCTCAGGAACTGCCCTGTAAGTCAGCAGAGCTCCCACTGCCCTTGGCTCAGGAAGAGCTGTGAGACACAGCTGCCCACAGAGGGAAGGAGAAGGGCTGGGGACAGGTACCAAGCACCCTCCTGCTGCTCAGCTCCTCACTGAGCTGCTGCTGTCTCTATAGAATCACAGAATCACTGAGGCTGGCAAAGCTCTCTGACATCACCAAGCCCAACTGTTCCCCCAGCACTGACCACGTCCCCAGGTGCCACAGCCACACATCTTTGAAACCCCTCCAGGGATGGGACTCCACCACTGCCCTGGGCAGCCTGTGTCAGTGCCTGACCACCCTTTCCACGAGGAAATTTTCCCTGATATCCCATCTAAACCTCCCCTGGTGCAACTTGAGGCCATCTCCTCTCATCCTGTCCCATTCTTCCCCAGGAGCAGAACGTGTATTTAATCCGGGGATGCAATGGCCGTGGGTGAGACCCTGTGCTGCAGCCTCATCTCCTTCACTTCCCAGCCCTGGCCTGCCCCTGGCTGGATGCACACCCCTGGCTGTGCCTGCCTGCTGTGGTCACGCCTGGCTGGATGGGACAGGCAGCACACAGGGCACAGAGCACTCTGTGGGATCGCATTCCCACGGGACAGCACTCAGCTCTGGGCTTGCTGAAGGAGAGGGGCCCTTTCTGCTGTACCAAGCACAATATAAATCCACCCATCCCTTAGTTCCAGTGGCTCTGAGGAAGCCCTGGAGCTGCTCTCACCTTGGTAACGTGGGTGGTGGTGGAAGTGGAGAGCGTTTCCGCAGTGGCGCTGAATATGCTGGTGAGCACCTCCTTCCCAGAGCCACCGGAGATCTGCGGGACACGGAGCGGTGGAGTCAGGGGCACATCGTGGGGGAGCCCCCAGCACCAGCTCCCAAAGAGCCAGGACCTTCCCACTGGGATGCACCCACTCGGCCAAGCTTGGGAGGGGAGAGCGTGGCAAGGGAAAAAGGCACTGAGTTGTGCTTCCAACTGCACCGAGGGTTTGGGGAGGACAGGGAGAAGCTTCCACAGGGATCCCAGGCCCACAGCTGCTGGAAAGGGCCTCTGCAGTGGACAGAGGGTCTTGTGGCAGCTTCTAGCTCTTCCCCACACACTCGCAGGGCCACTCTAGACAGAGCTCTCAGGCTGCCTCTGTCTCTGTCCATCCCACTGTGCATGCCAAGGGCTGGGAAGGCAGACTGGGAAGGCTGCACTGGTACCCCAGCTCCGGTGCCACCTCTGCTCTCCCTGCAGCACAAAGGGATGAGCCTGGGGCAGCACCTGGTGTTTAGCCAGGCTGGACTCCATCAAAACAAGAGGATGGAGTAAGAAATCCCTTTCCAGAGGAAGGGCTGTGCTGGCCAGGGTGGTTGGTGGCCATGAGCTCCACTGGGAGCCAGGAGACTTTGTGGGTGGCCTTGGGACCCTGCAGGACGCCCAGGGGTAAATGCATCTCAGCCCACTGCACCAGGGACTGGAGTATTTTTGGGAATTATCCTCCTCAGGCAGGTGCTCAAGGTATGGATCTGGCATAGGAAAAAGCCCACAGGTCGGGTCTCCTGACATCTTGCTCCCCAACCTTGTAAGCATCCTTCTGCCCGTCCCAGTACCAACACACCAGCCAGGTGCCGGTGCTGGGAACACGGCAGGGGGCCCTGTGGGACCAATCCCATCCACTCCCAGACCCACAGGGTTGCCTTCCCCAGCTTGGCCTGGCTGGTGGCACCACGTCCCCCCTCACCGGTGACAGGGAGCGAAGGTCCGTGGTGGGAGCGGCCCCTTTGCCAGCCTTGGTGCCGTGATCCTGAAAGAAGAGCAGACGGGCACATTGGCATGGGGCAAACGTGGCAGGTGTCACCCTCCAGACACCCCCGGTGGGGCAGGGTCCCCCCAGCACAGCTGGCCCCGGTCACTCCTGCTGGAGCAGAGGGACCGCAGGGGACAGTGGCTTCCCTGCCCCTCAAGGGCCAGCCCCACTTACTGAGGTCACCAGCGCCGTCTCTGCGGTGCCAGCCTGGGCAGTGGTGGTGGTGTCCCTGCTGCCCGGGGTGCCTCCGTCAACCTGCTGAGGCAAAGGAAACCAGGTGAGCCTGGAGGTGCCACCAGGGAGTGGGTGACACTTGCAGGGACAGTGTGGCCACATCCCTGCTGCCAGAGGAAGCCAGGGAGAGCCATGAGGCCACAGACAGCTGGTGGCTGTCACCCACTGGAGATGTTCCTGTGTGCCAGCACTGCCCGGTGGCATGGCAGGTGGGGCCAGGGACACTCAGAGAACATCTCTGCATGGGCTTTAGTTCGTGTTTCGGGGACTTCAGCTAGCCAAGGGTGAGCAGAGGCCCCCAGCCACCCCACAAAGCCCCCGCCCTCCTAGCGCTACTGCCAGGGACAGGCTTTGGTGGCCTGAGGCTTTGGGGAGCCTCGGAGCTCAGCCTCTTCGGGGCTTTGGGGAGCAGGGCCATGGGAACGGAGCCACCGCATCACCTGGGCCATGTCTGTGGTGCTGACCCGATGGGGAGAAGGGCCTTCTGCTTCGGGCTTCTTCACAGTCACAGTGTCCACTTTTGGGGCTGAAGGCTGCAGGAAAAACAGCACAGAGTCAGCAGAGCCAGGCCCTGGGCCACGATGCCAACAGCCCTGAGCGCTCTGTGCGTGGCAGGGCGCTGGAAGGAGATGACCTTTAAGGTCCCTTCCAACCCAACCACTCTGATTCTGGGCTCCTTGTGCACCAGCCCCTGGCAGAGCATCCCTGCCCCGCTCCTCTGCAGGTGCCACACACAGGATGTCCCGTGAGTGTCACGTCGAGCCCTGCCTGGGCAAACAGCAGGGCTGGGCTGCTGCCCTGGGCAGACGGGCACCACCCACAGTGCCCTGTGACCCACACACCCCAAATCAGGCCTGCTGCTCTGTCCCTGGGATTTTTTGGGTAGATTATAGACACCACGGATAAGGACAAACTGTTCTTCGAAAGCTAAGTGAGACCCACCAAACCAGTTTCACCCACGTGCCGCAGCCATTTTGTGATCTGCACCAGCTCCTGGTGGCTCTGGATACACCCGGGGTGTCGGAGCCTCGGGGAGCGGACGCAGGCTGCCAGCACTGCCCTGCTGCAGGAAACTGGAGCTGCCAAGGGCTCCTGCACGGGGGATGCTTCACCCGTGCTCAGTACTGTGAGCCAACACTGCCCACACTGGCCCTGGAGCGGATCCCCCCCGGCCACAGCACCGGACACTCCACACCAGGGTTTCCAGGCTGGCGCAGAGACAGCTCCCTCTAATTCTGCAGCTCTTTGCTGGCTCCAGGTCTGGACTAACCTCAGCAGCTCCTGGCCAGTGCTGGGGACTTACCTGCAGGGCTGGAGGCTGCCCTGGGCTGGCTGGGCTGGAGGTGGCCTCGGCCCAGCACAGAGACAAGGCCACATGGAGCTGGGGCTGGTTGTGCTGTTCGGGCCCCGTGCGTGCACTCACCCCACACACATGCACATGCAGTTCTGTTAGCCCTGCTATGATCCCCCCCAGCACAGAGTGACCCTCCACGAGCTCCAGAGCTCCAGAGCAGCTCCACGAGGCCCAGCCCTCCCAGCCCCGGCATGACCAGAGAGGTTAGTGGGCAGCACACGGCTCTGCACTACACAGACTGGTCACTGAATTCATGCAAGACACAAGGACAGCCCTGCTGGTTAGTGCCACGTGCCCTCCCTGTGGCGCACATGCTGCCGTGGGCTGAGGGCGGGGCAGCCAAACGCAGGGACCGGGAGGTGACAGTGACTTCTCCTGGTTAGCAGATGCACGAAGCACGCGACAGAGCCATGCAACACAGACACAGCGTGCACCGGGCAGGAGCGGGGGTGGCAGCCAGCATGCTCCTCTGCACCAGCCAGCAACGCACACTCGCCAGGCAGCGCCGGGCACAAGGGACACGGCGGCACGATGGCACCGGGCCAGCCCCGGTGAAGGGCGTCCCTGTGTACCTCTGGCTGGGAGACATCTGGGCTGGGCTGGGAGACCTTATCCCTGCCTTTGACATCCACTTCCAGTCCGGGAACTACTTTGTCAGTGTGCTGGAAGGAAACCAGGCCTTCGTCCTCCGTTTCGCTCTTGTCCTTGTCCAGCTCGGGCAGGCTCCGGGAGATGTCCTCAAAGGCTGTGCCGTGGAAGTCCCCGATGACAGTGAAGTCCACCTCCGCTTCCAGGCTGGAGGTCGAGCTGACCGTGATGCTGGAGCACTTGCGCTCGATGGCCAGGTGGTTGTCTTTCAGGAAGACCGAGTCCTTCTCCTGGTCGGGCTCCTCATCGCCGGTGTCGCTCTCGGGGGCCCTGTGCCGGGGCGGTTTCACCCTCTCCTCGGGGCCCTCCCTCACGCCCGCTCTCTGAAGGAGACACAATCGTGGAGAGATGGGGCCCGTGAGCACCGTGGGGCAGCGCCGGCGGAGACACGTCGGGAGGAGGAGGAGGAGGAGGAGGAAGGCTGCAGCAAACATCACAGAGTAGAGTCAAACACAACTCAAGCATGGAGACCGAAACCTTTCTGACAGCAGCAGCTTTGCTGGGGGAGAGAAGGCGACTCAATTGGATTGTGCCGACAGTTTCGTGGCCACGAATCATCTCAAAAAGGCTCGGTCACACGGAAAGAAAGCTCGGCCAGCTTGGAGGCACTTCAGTGCACTGGTGGAAGCAGATGGATGCAAAACAATGGGTCTGATAGGAGACATTCAGAAAGAGCTCAGACGCAGGGCTATCGGATGTCAGTGACTCAAAAAAACAAACAAGGGAAAGAAAGAGAGAAGAGTTTGAAAGGAAAGGGCCCATCAGCCAGGCACGGTGAGGGAGAAGCAAAGGAGGGTGCCAATTCCACTGAGCATCCTGTGGAGCATCACCCGGGGGGAGGTGCAGCCCAACAGCTGCCCCGGGGTGAGTCTGCCCCGCTGACACCACCTGCCCCTCCAGAGGCCTCAGGTGAGTCTCAGGGTGACCTGGTCAGTGTAATTGACAGCATGGCCAGAGCCAAGGGATGACCTTCCTCCATCCACTCTTCTCCAGACACGGACATACCTCTCAACTCCGCCATCGGAGGGAACGTGTCCCCTTGCCACGCTTTGCCATGAAGCCATGGGAAATCTAGACCCAGTCGTCCCTTAGGAACAGCTCTAAGCCCACCGATGCCAGAGGAAACCCCGCCTCCTGGCCTCTGCTCTGAGCGTTTGCAGCCAGAGCCATCCCCCCACGGCCGGGCTGTGCCGGCACACCCCTCCCTCGGCGCTGTGGGAGGTTGAGAGGTATGGGGGAAACACAGGGTGTCCAGCAGCCCCGGAGGAACACGCCTGCAGCCACGTGTTGGGGGTGTGTGTCTGACCAATACATACAGAGAGCCCTGCAAGGGGAGCGGAGGGGCAGCACGGCCCTGGCCGCGGGGCGAGCGCTCGCACTGCCGGGAGAAGCGCTTAGCAAAACAGCACTGAGACCTGCGAGACCACTGGAACAGCAGCCTTTACACTCTCTTCTTTCAGGCTGGATTTTACTGATGGGTCACATAAATCCTTTTCTTCCCCACTTGGTTCCTGAGATTTGTTCTGGATTAGAGAAAAAGGTTAGTCGGAAGGAAATGAACTCTGCGGGAGCGGCTCTAGCGCTCCATCGCCCGGCCACCAGCTTGCTGAAGGCAGGGCGGGGTGGGAGCTAAGCAAGAAGGGGTGTCAACCAACGTAGGGAAATGCAGGGTGAAGCTGGAAGCGTGGGCACGCCGCTGCCGGGGCTGCGTGCCCGTGACAGTCCCAGCTCCTCCAGCCACCCCCCGGCGCCCTCTCCTGCTCCCGGCCCTGGAGCCCGGGTGCCCCTCCTGGCTTCAGCGAGCGGCATTCTCCAGGGAGCCACAGTGTTGGGGCGCGCAAAACAAAAGCTGATGAACCGACTGGGCAGCGGCCGCGCATGCAGCCAGTAAAGCCTGACCACACACACAGACAGAGAGGACAGGGATGCAAAGCGCCTGCTGCCAGTCAATGGATGTGCGAGGAGCCACTGGACACGGGCAGAGCCACAGAACATGCGCACGAACGTCCCGTCCGGACGGTTCAGTGGAGTTACCACGGCCTCGGCCAGGGTGAGCTCGCAGCCGGAGTCGGGCGAGGCCAGGTCGGCACTGTCTTCTTCGTGCTCGGGGTCAGCAGAGACATTTTCCTTCAGGGAGCGAGGCTGGGAGGTGTCTCCTGAAGCAGCCCCTTGCCCGAGGGCCAAGGAGCCCACACTGGACACAGGTCCCACTGCAGGGGGTGAGGCGAGGCCGGCGCTCAAAGGCACGTCCTGTGCCAGATTTGTCTTCCCCGTGGCCGTCACCGATGTCTCAGCTTCAGGCACACGCTCCTGTCCCTCCAGGGCCGCCCTTCGCTCCATTTCACTTTGCTCAAACATCTTGATCTTGGAGGCCACGGAAGTTTCCCTGTAGCTCTCGCTGTCCTGCTGGTTTCCTGGGGCCACGGTGGCATCCCCGTGCTCCTGGGACACAGGTCCTGCCAGCCCAGCCACGCACACCGGCACCCCGGGCTCCGCTGGATGTGTCCCAGCACTCGATTGCCCTGCCCCGCCTTCATTCACCAGGGCAGAGAGCTGGGATGTCTCACTTCCTTGGCACAATCCTGCTGCAGGGGACTGGAAGTGTGGGACATCAGCAGCTGCTCTGGGAGGAGACTCATCCCGCAGTGGCTGCCCCGGAGCCAGGTCACTGTCCCTGGTGCTTTCTCCGACTGTCTGGCTCCCACCTTGCGGATCTTGTCCCACATCAAACTCCGGGTCCCGGTGTGGCTCTTGTGCTTTGGGACCTGCAGTGTGGAGAGGCCCTCCAGTCACGGGGCCCTCTTGGGGCAGGTCTCTCAGGATGGTCTCAGTCTGGTGTTCTGCTTCTTCTGCCTTGGGGGGCAGCTCAGCCGTACCAAGGCTTTTGCCATGGGCCAGTTCTTCCACCCTGGAGCCTTCATCTCTGGTTGGCTTCCCTGACCCTGAGCCCTGGAACAGCTCTTTGATCATGGGCTTCTCCTCCTGGAGTGGCTCTTCGGTGGCAGGGACATTGCTCTGTGCTGTGACAGGGTCCCTGTCCTGGGCCACCTCCCTGGTGGCCGGGTCTCTGACCTGGATCGACTCTGCTGCAATGTCTGTGTTTTGGGGTGGTTCTCCTGTAACAGGACTTGTCCCCTGGTGGGGTTTCCATGAGGCAAATCCCACATTTTGGGATTGCTCTTCAGCTTCAGGATCGGTGCCCCTGGGTAGTGCCACCTCCACGGAGGGGCTCACACCCTTGGGCATGGCCCCCTCTGTGGCAGGGCTGGTGCCCAGGGACAGGTCCATGCCCTGAGGCTCCGTGCCCAGAGACGGCTCCGCAGGGACGGGGCTGGGTTTCCGGGGAAGGGGTGGAGGAACAGGAGCACTGGGTTTGTCCCCCTCCAACCTCACGGTGTGAGCGTGGCCCTGCCGAGACCCAGCTGATGATGGAGGCGACTTGGGCTCAATCTCTTCCATCTGAAGAACCACTCTGGCACTTTCCTCTCTGTCACTGTCTGCTCCAACCCTTCCCGAGAGCCCCTCCAGTGCTGGGGACAGTGCTGGGCTCTCTCTGTGCTCCTCAGCCCTGGGGCCATCCCCCGCCAGGCCACACGGCTCCAAGCCCCCCACTGGGCTCTGCAGCTCCATCTCCTCTGGTCCCACCTCCCGGGAGCACGGCAGGGCTTCACTTCCCGTGGGTGCTCCCCCAGGCGCCCCAGCACCAGCTGCCCTCTCTGGCTGCAGGGACAGCTCTTTCCACCCTGAGAGGGGACGTTCCCCCAGGCTGGTCCCATCACAGCCCATCCTGGGTGGCTCCGGTGCTCCAGTGGGTTTTCCAGACACTGTCCTGTGTTGGCGACTCGCTGAGGAGAGGGGTTGGAACCCTTCTGCCGCGGGTGCCACGTGTCCGGATCCCTCCCCGGATGTGTTTGCTGGGGCTTCTGGTCTCTCCTCCAAGCCAAGCCACCCACCAGTGTCCGAGACCAGGTGTGTTTTACTGTCCTTCTCCTCTCCCTCTGGATCTCCTAAGTAGATGATCCTCTGGGTTGCAGAAGTCTCTGAGCTGTCATCGCCAGCCTTCACTTTAATTTTCAGGAGCTCTGGGGCTGTGGGTGGCACTTTGACCTCCTGCTTCTTGAAAGCTGCAGAAGCACGTTCCTTGGAGAGCACCTCACCTTCTCCCTGGGGAATCTCTGGCTCCAAAATCTTGGTCCTTTGCCTCTCTTCAGGCTGCTGGCAGGGCTTGGGCAGCCCTGGCTCCCTGGTGGCTGCGCCTTTGCCCGGCTCCTGGGGCTCCCCCTCCGTGCTCTCAGCAGGCGGATGTGCCGCCCCCGGGCTGGGCTCCCCCCTGCTTTCCTTCTCATAGAGCTCATCCTCCCACACGGACTCAAAATCCTCGGGACTAGCAATCATTTTGGCTCTCTTCCTTGTATCCGAGGCTGCAGCTGCTGGCTCTTCCTGGCCTGCCACATCCTTGGCTTTCCCTACCGTCACCTCCACTTTTGTCAGGCTCCCACTCGCGCTCCCCTCCGAGGTCCCTGCACGTGCTTCTTCCGTCTTGGCTCTCAGAGTTTTCCTCACAGCTACAGCTTCCAGCCTAGGGGCTTCTCTCTCTATAAATACCCAGTGCTCCGAGCCCTGCATTGCAATTGGAGCAAGAAGAGTTAAACGCATCAGACACCCCGGCCCCGACTGCTGCTGGCATGAGTGGCACAGCTGGTCTGCCTGGCACAGGGCTGGCCATGTCATCGTCATCATCATCACTGTCATCATTATTATTATTATTACTATTATTACTATTGTTATTACCAAGGCCAGAGCTGAGGCTCTACACAGAGCCTGGCAACTCACTGATGGAGAGAGGGACTGGAAATAAGGGGCTGATGCCACTCTGGAGACGGAGCCAGTGTTCTCTCTGGGGACAGTGCTTTGCTCTGGCTGGTGGCTCCCTGACACACCTGCAGTACCTGGGGCTTGGCTGGTGGTACAGAGTAGGAGTGGAGCTCCCAGCAGACACAGAACAGCCACCGGGGTCTCTCCGGAGCCAGGGGCACACAGCTGGCTGCCCCCTTGTTTTCAGCTGGCTCTGGCAATTCCCAGGGCTGAGATTTCATTGGAAGCAAGGCCCTGGGTTTTGGGTAGCTTCACTCTCAGCTTCATCCATGTGCCCTAAGAATGTGTCAGGCTGCCATGAGCACGAGCAGGGAAAGAATCCACCTGAAGCCATCAGCAAGGCCCTGTCCCTTTCCTAACAGATGCTGCAGCTCAGATTCCCCCAAAGGCCATCCCTCCTTTCCAGCTCATCAGGGACATCTCCTCAGAACCCAGCCATGCTGAAACCAAGTGTTCAGCAACTGTCACCTGGGAAAGGCTCCCTGTGAGGTGTCAAAGACCACGGGCTCGGCAGCAGGACCAAGCAAAGGCCACGGAGCATCCAGCAGCACGGACACAGCAGGAATGTCACTGTGCTGCTGGCAGGGGACGCCAGGTCACTGCTGCCAGGGACACCTTGTACATCCACGTGCTCATCCTGTACGTCAGCTAAAGGCCTCATGAGTGCCAAGGACAAAGCACTGCTAAAATCAGCCACTTTTGGAACAGCAGGTTAGGAAATAACTCACGGGAAGGGAGTGGCAGGAGAACATCTGCACCCTGAGGCAGCTCAGCCACTCCTGGCAGCATGTGGAGGGCAGTGCTGGGGCTCCCCATGGGGCTGGCACTGCCCGTGGCACAGCCTGCCTGGGCACAGCCTGCAGCAGGGGCAAGGACAGCCCTCGGGGGCACCAGGATGCACTCCAGGCCCGGGGAGGGGGCTGCCTGTCCGCTCCCCGCTCCAGCCAGGAACAGGGATCCATGGAAATGTGAGCGTCACCCCATGCAGGGGGCCGGGGGCAATGTTTGGAGTAGCTGCACCCAAAATGCACACCTAGTGTTTGATACTGGGGAAGGGGAAACGGGGGCAGAGGGGAGCAGAGCCGGAGGGAGGGAAGGGAAGATAATACTAGAGGAGAGAAAGAAAGGAGGAAAACCAGTTACTAGTGGAAGAGCTCCCACAAGGAAATCAGAAATCAGTGAAAGCCCCCAGCAGAAAAATGCCATCCCAGCTGCTGCCTTCTCTGCCAGGTGCCAGAGGAAGCAGAGCTCCCTCGGCACAGTGCTGCAGGCCCTGCCCCTGCCCCAGGCTCTGCCAAGATTCCCTCTACCCCCCAAAATCCCCGGGAGCCTGCAGGGGAGCACCCAGGGGCTGCGCTGGGGTAGAGCCCCCACGAGAACACCCCACCCCTGAGGGCAGGGAGGTGCCAGCTCCTCGCAGCGCCAGGACATCCCCGGCGATGGGCAGCAAGGGCACCCTCCTCCTCTGGCACCAGAGTGATCCTTGGCATGGACTCTGCCCTGGCCAGGCGGCCCCGCTGAGCAGCCGGGTCTGCAGGAGACCTGACCCCAGCCCCCTCCAGCACGAGCCTCTCCCACAGCCCCTTACCCTGTGCCAGCTGCTCCCCAGCTCCCTTCCTCCACACCTGTCTCCAAAGCAGCTTTAGTTCCTGCCCAGCCCATGGAAATAGGAACAGAGCCCGTCAGTGCCTGCCAGGGGCACCGGGCTGCACCGTGCTCCTTCCCAGCTGGGTTTGACCCGTGACAGCAGCACCACTCCTGACTGGGAGGCTCCTTGGGCTGCTGGGCAGCCCAGGCTGGTGCCTGGCATTCCCTCAGCACTCCCTCCTTCCGCTCAGGAAGCACCCAGGCTCAGCCAGGACACCGCTCACTTTCCTGAGGGTGCAGCAGCTTCTCTCCTGCTCCTGCTCCTGCCCTGCTGTCCCACTGCTGAACCCGTTCCCAGCCAGGACAAGGATGGACAGGTGGTGGGCACATATACAAATCTCCTCAGCAAAGCCCTCTCATCCCTCTTGTCCGGCTGCAAACCGGAGTCCTTCGGAGGAGACCTTCCCTGGGCAAAAGGAATGAGTTTCTTCAGGCTCCTCCTCTGAGTTAAGGCCCAAGAGAAATGTTGTAGATCAAAAAGTCTGAAGCCTGGAACGTGTTTGTCCATGACAGGACCTCTTCACCAGTCAGGAAAACCCCAAAGCTTCAGATTTATTTCCAAACCAGCTTCTTCCTTCTCCTCAGACTCTTGAGATGAGCACAGCCCAGCTCAAGGGACATCCGGCTCCTCCTCGGTGTGATGTGAACTCTGCTTTGGAGGGCTCAGTGCCAGCTCCAGCCACAGCTCAGGGCAGCCCTTGTGTCTCCAGAGCCTGAGGGCTCTGGGGAATGCTTGGAACAAATCTCTGGATACTGGGGCACAGCCCCCAGGGAAGCATGGCACTCGTGAGCTCTGGAGGTCAGGGGGCTGGAGGATGGAGCCACGGCAGAGCTGCCTCCAAAGGGATGGTGCTTGGAAGGGTCTGTCCAGAGACCAGCCTTGACTTCCCAAGGGAAAAGTGACTTCCACACTTCCCTGCCGTCCCTCCTTCCCTCCGCATCTGCTCTAGGGACGGGAGCAGCTGGGACATGCCCACTGTGGCCTCGGCAGCACAAGAGACAGAAGGAAAGAGGTGACAGCAGGGAGCAGAGACAGCCTCTGCCCTGCCAGCGGGGCCACGACCTCGGAGAGCCCCGGGCACGCGCGAGGCTTCTCCCCTGGGCACCCTGCAGTGCCCCTGCTGCCCTTCTCTGCTCTGAGGGAGACCCAGCTTACCTGCGGGGAAAGCACGAGCCTCAGGCAAGGATTACGAGGGAATCTGAGGTGGTGGGACAACACAGGGAGCTGGAGAGGCTCCTGGCACTGCCCAGCCCGGTGTTCCTGTCCTCCAGCAGGAGTGGGGACAGAGGGGTGGAAGCGACTGGGGTGACAGACCACCCAACCTCAGTGGGCACCAGGGCACATTCTGGCAGTGATGAGAGCTCCGGGCTCTGCAGATGTGCCGTCCTTGTGCCATCACCCTCTGGGGCCATCAATCTCTCCTGGAGACCATGGGCTCTGGCCTGTGGGGACATGTGGGGACACGTCAGGGCTGAGTCTCAGTCACAGATGCCTGGAGAGAAACCACTGGTGAGGCCGCCTGAGCGCCCGCACCCCAGCTCAGGCCGGGCACGCCGAGGGCAAGAGTGGCTCAAGAGATGTGTGTGCACCTCACAGCTGCTGTTCTGTCCTCCAGCTCTGAAATACTGGAATGTGGAGGGTGCCAGCATGGACCAGGAGATGCTGCTGCTCCGCTGAAGGTGCCATATCCTTGCTGGAGCCCAGGCTGCGCCCAAGCCCTCCCTGACACCCATCCTGCCTCCTGGGGACTGCTTCAGCCAGCCCAGGTTCAGGCTCCTGCCCGTGCTAGTGACTTCTGCACGGACCGAGGGACATCCACATGGAGCAAGAGTGTGCCCGGCCTGTGCCCCACCCCTCTGCCCTGCCCCTCCCTGGGGTGCTGAGGCAGGACGAGTGTCCCAGCACCGCGTGTCCCTGGGGCCAACCATGCCAGAACCAAGGCTCAAACCCCAGCCTGCGTCTGCTCAGTGAAGGCACCACTCTTGGCTGTGCCCTCCCCTGAGCTAAACCTGCACACAGGGGTGCTGAGAGGTCACACCCCTCACGCTGATGGAGTGTGACCTGGCTGTGCACAGGCAGGGCTCCAAGGATGCCCTTTGTAAGGGTTCCTGGGCCTAGGCAACTCCAGCTGCAGCCAGGACAGCCTGAGGCTGCCGGAGCAGCCACCCGGGTGTCCAGGCCACCGGGTCACCCCTGCCTGGGGACCTTCAGCACTGGGCTTCACACCAGCGCTGGGAGCTCTCTCCAGGACCACATCCCAGAGCCCGGCAGGAACAGCCAGGGGAGAGGTTTCACCAACAGCCCTGTCCTGGGAGGGGTCCTGCCTGTCACCAGAGAAGGGACCCACCCATGGGCAGCTCTGCTCAGAGGGCACAAGACCCCTCGGCAGGCTAGGGACCCCCACGGTGAGAGTGAGAGGTGGGGGGGAAAGGGGATGCTGACAACCTCAGGAGAGGAGACAAGGCTTTTCTGCGTGAAAGACTCCATGCTTAGGGAAGCTCCATGCTCAGATGCAAAATCCTCTAAGGTGTCCTCTTCCATCGTCTGTGCCAGCACGGAAACCCCAGCACCCACGGGCAGAGAGAGAGGGAGACAGACAGAGAGACAGAGACAGAGAGAGAGAGAGAGAGAGAGAGAGAGAGAAAGGGAGAATTTGAGAAGGAATGAAGGAACAAAGGTTGGGCAGGTGGATGGATGGATGGATGGATGGATGGATGGATGGATGGATGGATGGATGGATGGACGGATAGATAGATAGATGGACAGAGGTCACAGCTGTGCCAGCTCTAGATGCTCCATTCACATCTCTGCACCTGATACATCCCACGGTAGAAGCAATGTGGGGAAAAGCCCCTCTTCCTCTTCCCAGCCGAGCGCTTTGCTGAGGGGCCACGGCCCCCCTGCAGCCCCCATCTCCGGACAGGGCTGGGGCCCAGCAGGAGCACGGGCACATCCCAAATTCCCTGCAGGGCCTGTGCCCTCTCCATGGCGGGGGGCAGCCAGGGCAGAGCAGCCCCACATGTGGCACCCATCCTCCTGGAGCCACGTCCCCTGCTGCGGGCACAGCCCTCGCTCAGAGCCCCGCCGAGGGGACGGCGGGCACGATGGTCCCTGGCAGGGACAGGGCATCCAGGCTGGCAGCAGGGACACTCTTGTCGCAGGCTGCCTGCACAGAGCCCAGCTGTGCCACGCCCACACCCCTCCAGCACCGCGGGCTCTGCCCTGGCACCCCAGTTCCAGCGCTCTGCTGTCGCCCCCACGGTCCCAGTGCAAAGCCAGCGTGCAGAATGCCCAGAAGGGAGGACGTGGGTGTGGGATGCCAGCGTGGCACCGCTCATCTTCCACCTCCTCCCACCACCCAGGTTCCACTGCTGAGAAAACCACGGGGCACCTCTGCACAGGGGCCTGGTCCTGCTCTGCCAGGGACAAGAGCTGAGCTGCGCTGGCACTGCCCCACAGGCTGCTCGTGAGAAGGGTGAAGAAAACCCCACCCCACGGGCCACCAGAGCCACAGCCCACCTCTCAGGTAGCCCCAAAACACCTGCAGACAAGGGCTGTTCAGTCCCCTGCAGTGCCCAGGGAGATCCCCCCCAGCAGTGAAAATGGTCCAAAAACTTAGAGACAACACCCCTGTCCCCGGCACGTCACTCCCACCGTGCTCCCTCAGGGCAGCACAGGAGCAGAGCCCTCGAGCAGAGGGACTCCTCCCCAACAGATCCTGATCCTCTCTGGAAGAGAAGCAGCAGAACGAACCTCAGTGGCCTTTTCAGGGGTTCCCTTTGGTGTTTCATCCTCGTGCTTGGGTGAGGAAGAGGCTGGTGAGGAAGGCAGCCTCCTGTCCCGGTCCCTGTGAACCAGTTTGCTGTTGGGCTCCTTCAGGGTCCGCTTCAGCTCATTGATGCTGGCCTGATGCTTCAGCAAAACATCCTCTGGCTTGTCTAAAAACTTGGGAAGGAGAGAGGAAGAGAGCAATGGTTAAAGCATCAGCCAAGTCCAAAGGGATGAGCAGGGGCACTGGGAGGGTTGGCTTCACACTGGGCTGGAATTTAGGGTCTCAGGAGCCAAATGAGGAGCGCAATGGAGCACCCTGGTCTGCAGGTCTCACTGTAGGAGAGGGAGCAGCTCTTTCACTGCAGGCAGCAGCAGAAGGGCAGAATGGGGCCGACCATGTGTGGCAGGTGAAGGGCACGGCACGGCCTGGTGGCATCTCCAGAGCTCTGTGCCCTCCTGGCTGGGGACAAGCCTCCTGGAGGGGAGAGTGGGCTCTCCCTCGGGATCAGCAAGGAATGGGGCCCTGCTGGAAGCACCAGCAGCCTGTGCTGCTCTCTGGTGCCAGGCACAAAGGGAGCCCAGGCTCTGTCCCAGAAGGGCAGGCATTTCCAGCAGAGCTCCTCCGGAGCAGGCTCTGACAAACGGGTGGAGGTCCAGAGCTGGGCAGGGATGTCCAGCACGGATCCAGGCCTGGATCCCCATGGACCAGCCCAGGCTGGGGTGGGTCTGATCTGCTGTGGAGAGAGGACAGCTCAGAGCACTCAGGGGAGAGGGGTCAGGTGTTGGAGCGTGGCTCGGGGAGGGCACAGGCACCAGGGTGGCCCCCTCGTCCTGCCGCAGAGGTGGGCAAACCGGCTCCCAGGAGGATCCCGGCTTCTGCCTCCAACCCCAACCCAAAGCTCTCCTGAGGTTCAAAAGGAGGCCCCTAAATACCTCCCCGGTACCTCCTCGGCAACAGAGCAGAGACCCGTGAGAGTCCCAGGAAAAGCCGCACCAAATTTTCCAGCACAGCTCAGGAGAAGTCCCGCCCTGGCCCCGCACGTCCAAGCTGAGGAGGGCTCAGGTGTGCCCACCTCTGGGCCGGGCGCAGCACATGCACATGCAGTGGGCAAGCGATGAGGCGGGCGGGGGTCGGGGCCGTGCCCACCCCCGGCGGGGCTGCACTGGGTGCTGCCAGCGTGGCCAACCCCATCCCCTGGCCGTGCTCGCTCCTGTTGGCAGCTCCAGCTGGGATCTCTGCTCACACAGGGGATCCCCCAGGGAGCAGCCCTGGATTTGAGGCCAGGACAAATCGTTCCCGAGGGGCCACCACGGGCACAGTTTGTGCAGGGAGGGCTCAGCCTCCCTCTCTGCTCAGCCCCTCTCAGGGTGGGCAGGCACAGGGCTGGTGTCGGTGCTCAGAGCAGTCGGTGCCCCCAGGCAGCTCAGAGCCTCCTGGCCCCTGTGGGGGTGGGATGGCAGCCAGAGCGTTTGGGGAGCCCCAGCCCAGCTCTCGGGGGGCTGCAGGAGAGCTGGGCAGGGGGGATGAGGCAGTTTAGGTCAGGCAGGAGCAGAGCGTGGTCGGGTGCCAGCAGGAGGATGGGACCAGCTCCACAGGAGAGGAGACACACGGCGAGGACATGGCGGGGTCAGGAACACGAGCAGAAGCCAGGTCATCCCAATGGGCCAGGGGCTCTCCTGCCCTTGGGAGGGCTCTTGCTCACAGGTACGATCAGGACCACCTTACTTAGTGGGATAGAAGATGCCACAGCTGATGCCCAGCTGTCTGTTCTCGGGCTCCTCCAGCACCCAACCCCCGGCCCGGTGCATCTTGTATTCCAGTAAACAGGGTGACACACGGACTTGTTTTGGGAAGGATGGACAGTGTGATGCACCAATGAGGACTAAGATACTCCAGAGAGAGAATACCTCCTGCTTGTGCCTGGGGGTTGTTTCGTGCTCCGGCTGGCAGCAAAGAGAGGGTTAAAAGTAACCAGCAGGGTCAGTTGAGGGCACTTGTCACAAACAACACAGTTAAGTTGATGGGCTGGTAGGGACCCCCCTCCCCTCCCAGCACGGGGCTGAAATGGGCTGGGACAGCCCAGGGACCAGGGCAGGAGGGGTGGGTTGTGCCCAGGCAGTGGTGGGCACTGATGTGCTTAGCCTGTCCCCATCCCCGTCCCTGTCCAGAACCGGGCTGCTCCCAGGTCCTGCCCTGCCAGGGGATGAGCCTTGAGACCACCTGGAGGGCTCTGGGGAATCCAAGTCAAGCCGTACCCCTGTGACAGCTCCACTTCCACAGGTGGGGCAAAGAGCCACATCCCAAGGGTGCCACCAGCCTGGGGCACAGCTGACACAGACAGGGCTGCAGGAACCCTGCCCCGAGGTGACCCTTCCTGCCTGCAGCCCCGCCCTGCTGCCTGCGCCCGGGCCCTGCCTGCCGACCCCTCCACCCCCACCCTCCTCTGCCCACCTCGGCTGTACCTTCAGCTCCTTGATCTTCGTCGGGGTGGTCACCTCCTCATCCTCCGTCTCAGAGCGTCTCCTGCTGCCAAACTCACCGTCCTCATCCTGCTTCTCACCCTCGGGCCCGGCGTCGTGGTTCTCGCTGACGGAGGCTGGGCGCGAGAACTCTGCCCGTGGGGGACAGCCAGGTCACCCCGGCCCTGCCACCCCGCTCCTGCCCCAGCCCCCCTGCCCCTGCCAGCTCTGACAGCCGGGTCACCCCGGCCCTGCCACCCTGCTGCTGCCCCAGTCCCCCTGCCCCTGCCTGCTCACACCTGGGGCAGACGGTCCCAGGGCACAGGGGAGGGGGTGATGTGTCCCTGAGCTGCCTGACCCCGGCCCTGCCGTGTCCCCCTGTTCATGCACAGTCTGAGCTACCCCTTGGGGAGGGGACAGCCCCGTGCCAGGGGATGCGGCTGGGGACAGCCCCCAGAAGGAAGCCTGATGCTGCCGTGACCCCGCCCAGCGAAGCCGGGCAGCTTCTCCTCGGGGCTGCCAGCGGAACAGTGTCCCTCCCTGTCCCGGCGGCCGTACCTCCATCCAGGCTGCGGGACATGGTGTAGCGTTTGCTGGAGGAGCGCTCGAAGAAGGGCGCGGGGCGGTCGATGAGGGCGCTGGCCTGGCGCGTCTGCGCCTGCGTGCGCCCGCTGTACCGAAACTTGGAGCCCATCACCAGGAAGCCCTTGGGGGGTGGCTCTGGGGACACCAGCCTAGAGGTCACGAGGGGAGAGGGTGTCAGCGAGCCCCGGTCAGGCCCCCCGGCACTGCCCCCTACGTGCACCCACAGTGGCAGGAGCAGGAGCGTGTCTGCCTCCGGGAAAGGAGGCCTGGAGAAGGCCTGGGGAAGGTTCCTCACCTGAAGAAGGTGTGATGCTCTATGCAGACCTTCCAGAGCCTCTTGGCCGAGCGGTGGTTGGGCAGCTTGAAGCCAATGGTGCTCTCAAACTGTTCGTACTTGGGGGAGACAGAGACAGGCTGTTACAGGCCCATCCTGCCCCGGGGGACATAGCAGGACGGCACCTTGCCAAGGCCCTCGGGTTCCCCAGGCAGGAGCCACAACCATGCAAAAGACCCCCAAAAATCTTCCTCATATCTGTGCTGGGATGGTCCATGCCCAGCACCATGCCCAGCAGGGGGATGGGATACACCCCACACCTCTGGCCTAAGCACTTTCCTCAGCTGTAAATGGCTTTTCAGTGCAAGGAAAACTCCCTCAAGAAACAAAAAGCTTTTACAGCTGTTTTGGTCTGAGGGCATCACCCCCAGATGTGCAGTCCTTGCCCTCCAGCCTGCTGGAACATGTGGGTGGAAATGCATTTTCCCACCATAAAAGAGTGAAAATAAAGTCTGAAAATGAATGAAAAAGCTTCCAGATTATTTTCTGTGAAGATGTGACAAAAATGGCCCCTCCACCCCCATTCCTGGGCAAGCTCCTTGTGCCAGCAGGGTCACGGTGTCTGTCAGGGATGGGATCCTGGGGTCCCTCAGCTGCTGAAGTCATGAGAGCACACGGAAGAAAATCCATGCCACAGGAGATGTGCTCTCTTGGCCAGCACGGTCATAAACGTGGGATCCTTGGAGCAGAGGCCAGAGCCAGGTGAGGAAACCCTCACCATCAGCCCCAGTCCCTCAGGACAGGCACCCAGGGGCTGCAGCAGCGCCTGGCACCCACCTCCCCCGGGCGGATCTTGATGTAGAAGTTGCTCCTCTTGTAGGAAATCTTGAGGATCTTGGGCCAGGCGAAGCGGTTGATGCGCAGCCGGTCCCTGTAGATGAGGAGGCCGTTGGCGCAGACGCCCAGCATGATGTCGATGCCCTCCGAGTCCTGGAGGAGGCAAGAGGACAGGAGGGGACAGCTCAGCAGCTCGGCAAGAGCCAGCCTGGCCAGCAGTGCCACATCCTTCCGGCAGAGCGCTGCGGGGGCCTGGCTGGCAGAGGGGGCACCGAACCCCAGGCTGGTGGAGGTTGATATCTGGAGCTTCTCTGGTGCCACCCAGACCCAGCCAGAGCTGTGCCAGGAGCCTTCTCTGCGGGAGGAAGGGTGGGCAGGAGCAGGCTGGGAAGGGGCAGCGCTCTGGCAGCCCCCAGCCTCGTACCTTGGCGTGGTGCAGGTCCACCCCGTACATGGAGAGCTTCTTGGCGTTCTCCAGGAAGTGGATCTCTGCTTCCCCGGGCGTCATTCCCCTGCAGGGACACGGAGAGGGGGACACGTGGCCGGGCGCCCCAGGGGCGTGGGGCAGCCGTCCCGCACTGTCCCCTCCCGGGGCTCACCGGTAGGTCTTGTGCAGCTCCATGATGCGCTCCTCCAGCTCCCGTGTCTGGTTGGGGGCGAAGCGCAGCTCGCTCACGTAGTTGCCCACGTGCTCCTCGGTGTCATGGTCACCCAGCTCGGCCTGGACAGCGTAGGAGCCCAGCAGGGCGTGGGTGACGAAAGAGCAGGGCAGGCGCCCCGTGATGATGTCGGCACGGAGCTGCAGGCACAGGTAGTATCTGCAGGAGGGGCACAGGGTCAGAGTGGGGCAGGGGAGCAGGCTGGGGCTCCCCAGGAAGGAACCCGGTGCCCCCCAGGGCAGGCTGGGGCTTCCTGGGAAGGTCTTTGACCCCCTGGAGCAGGCTGGGGCTCTCCAGGAAGGAACCTGGTGCCCTCTGGAGCAGGCCGGGACTCCCTGGCAAGGAGGCCGGGGGTCCTTACCTGGTGATGTCCTCTGTGAGCTGGGCAGGGTCTGGAGGGTAGAACTTCACGGTGAAGGCGAAGTTCCAGGGCCCGCCTGGGGAGGGGAGAGAGCAGTTCAGGACAGCACCCACGGGGCTGCACACAGGGCACAGGAGCAGCCATGTGCCCACTGAGGATCCGCTGCTGCCTCCAAGCCTTGCACAGGGCAGGGGCCAGGGGGCTCCAGAGGCTGCGGGGAGCACAGCCCTTGGGACTCCAGCACGACTTGGTGAATCCTCCCCAAAGACCTGAGGCCAGCAAAGCATCAGAGCTACAGGAGCCACGAGCTCAGTGTCCCAGCAAAAGCTCCTCCTGTGCCCCAGAAGGTGACACCTTGGGCAACAGCTCTTCTGCCACCCCAGCAAAGCAACACCACGGCAGAGGCACCCCAGGACCTGCCCCAGCAAGGCCCCCCCACTCTCCCCCACCCTCCCTGTCCCCCCTGCATGGGGCAGGTGGTGCCCAGAGTGGCACCAAGTCCCAGCCAGCTCTCCAGTGGCACAGACAGGGTCCTTTGTTCCCCCACCTCTCACGAGTAAGAGAAGAGGTGGGTAACAAACAGCTGAACGAGCAACAGTGTCCCTGTCCCCAGGCCAGCTGCCAAAGGTCCCCTCCAGGGCAGGTGGGGAGGTGACCTGCCACAGGACAGCCACACTGAGCCATCCAGGAGCCCCACGGGACACCCCAGGGCTGGGGAGGACGGACCCTTCCCGGGCACTTACTGCGGATCTGCTTCTTGATCTCCTTGGAGGGGTCCAGCCAGTTCTGCAATGAGGAGACAGCAGGTCAGGGGGGCCCCCACCTTGGAGGGGGTGGCTGCAGAGGACCCCCCCATGCTCACCTTCTGGCTGTCCGAATCACAGAAGGTGAGGCCGAAGTAGTCCTTCTCCAGGAGGTTGAGGTGCTCGCACACCATGTCAAAGAGCACCTGGCCCCGGGCGTGTTTCTGTCGGAGACATGGACAGATGATGGTCAGCTGGTCCCTGGGGCTCCTGGACACTCTCCAGGTGACCACCAAAATGTGCTCTCACCCAGCATGGGCTTCACCACGTCCCAGCCCGGCAGGCCCAAGATCACCTGGGTGTCCCCAAAGCGGTGCCAAAGGGTGTCCCGGGGCTGCAGAGATGGGCACCACTGTGGGGACACCCAGGTGGTCCTGGGGCTGCAGGGATGGGCTCCTGGTGGCAGTGGTGGCTGGGTCCCCAAGCACAGCACGACAAACGAGCCACCAAGAGCCAGGGCCACGTGGAGTGCTGGAGAGCACCCATGGTATCAGCGAATCCCGGAATGGTTTGGGCTGGAGGGACCTTAAAGATCAGCCAGTCCCACCTCCTTGCCATGGGCAGGGACACCTTCCACTGTCCCAGGCTGCTCCAAGCCCCGTCCAGCCTGGCCTTGAACTCCAGGGATGGGAACTGAATTCCCCTGAACCTCCCTTTGTTACTGGTGGCACCAAGGCCCAGGCTTGCCCATGGAAGAACAACCCTTCCCAAGCGTGTAGCTCCCCAATTTCCAGCCTGGCAGCTCCCATCTCCCCTCTCCAAGGCATCTACTCACTGGAGCACTGCCACCAGGTGCCCCCAGGATGGCAGCTCAGGGCACCAAGGAGCACAGCCTGGGCTCCTGCTGCCCTCCAAAGCTTTTCCAGCAGTTGCCATCACCCTTCCTGGGTCTCCTCCCTCCTTCTGACTCAGGTTTGAAGGCAGGGGCTCACCCATGGCACATGCTGGTGTGTCACACTGAACAGTTCGACTCCCCTGTTGGATTTTTACTGAATTAAGGTTTCATTAAAGCACATGGACAAGGCACAACTATTCCAACAGGGTCTTCCAGAAAGAAAGAAGAAATGCAGCACGAGCATTCCTACCCCAAATCCTCTCCCCTGTGTCCCAGGTGGCTTTTTTAAAGAGCAGCTGACCACACCCTTGGGTGATGTTGTGAGGGACATTGCTCTGCTCTGCTCTGCCAGCACCTGTGACCTGAGATTCTCCTGCCATCCCAGTTTGGTTGGCCAGTGCTCCGGGGAAAGCCAGGGGAAGGATGACTCTGCCAGGGCTCGTGAGCCCCTGGGATGCTCCGCTCCTTTCCTTCTTCAGGAAGATTTTCATCCTGGTGCCAACCCATCTTTCCACAGCTTTGCGACCAATTTTACTGCTGAAGTGACAGCAGGGCTGCTGAAGCACAGGGACCAAAGGCCCTGCTCCCGTGCCATGGGCAGGGACCAGACTCCCCAGCCAGCCTCGGGCTGCTCCCTGCTCAACCCCCTCCGTTCATCAGTCCAGGCAGCTGAGCCCTGGGACAGGCAGGACCCACGCTCAGATCTGCTCCGTGCTGCCAAGAGACACCCCTGTGCCCCTGGAACAGGGCAAAGGCCTCTCTGGCAAAGGCTCTCAGATCCCTGAGGTTCAGGGCTCCTGAACAACCTCAGCTTTTCATTTTTAAGCAAAACTGTCAGTCCTTAAAAATGTCCTTCCCTCCCTCCTGGCTCATGGTGCGGGTTGGAGCAGCGCTGCCTTCCCAGCCTGGGGACAGGAGACAG
The DNA here is from genome assembly GCA_013397725.1 of Rhagologus leucostigma. NCBI lineage: Eukaryota > Metazoa > Chordata > Aves > Passeriformes > Rhagologus > Rhagologus leucostigma. Next base: position 464,282 of record VZTD01002942.1, read on the forward strand.
CAGCAAGTGCTGGAGATGGGAACAGGGGCTCCTGGCACGTCCTTCTGCTCCCTGCTGCCTTGTCCCCCCAGCAGGGCCACCAGAACCTTCCACAAACACCAGCCTCACCTCCTGAGTGAATCCTGGGTGTCCCTCCAGCTGTCCTGGAAGGGAGAGGTGCCCGTGCTGATGGTGGCTGAAGCAGCCCTGCAGCATCTCCCAGTGCTCAGGTGGCCACTGCCAGGTGAGTGTCCCCTCTGTCCCTCCCTGCAGCCACTGCCAGGTGCCTGAACTGGCAGGCAGAGCTCTATCCCCAGCCATTAAGCTTCTGACTTAGACACTGTTTTCTCTTGTGAGTAGCTGCCAAATTTAGTTTCACTGGGCTGAAATTCCCTGCAAGAGTCTTTCTTTCCTGATTTTTAACTAATTTTGGAAGTTCAGCTTAAATGGCTATTTCTGTGGGTGCTTTTTTCCCTAGCAGAGACGTACTTGAGTCCTTGAGGACTCTCTGGACTGGGCAGGGTCCCAAGAGTGTCCCCTCCTTGGTGCCAACACAGGCCCTCAAATCTGGGACTCACCTCCACCTCGCACTCGTACTCAGAGGCATCGAGCAGGGTCACCCTGCACAGGGCACTCTTCACTTTCTTGGTGGTTTTCTGGGGTGACTTCTGGGTCTTGCTGGGAGTTGTTTTGTCAGAGAGTCCATCGGTCTCGCTGTAGTCCTTGTCCTCCATGTCTGTGCCCTGGGGCGGGGACACGCAGAGAGTTACCTGGCACCACTGCCACGGGGACACAGGGCAGAGGGGCAGGCTCTGCACAGCACAGCAGGGAAGCTGGTCAGGGGCAGTCCCTGCCCAGGCCAGTCCCACCAACCCACACTGCCAGCACAGCCCAGGTCCCTGGAGAACGGACACCTGGGGTCAGTTCAAACCCTCGCTGCCCAACCACCAGTGCAGCAGCTCAGCTCCCCAGCAGCTCCACAGCCCACACCGGGTTCAGCCGGGGCTCCCAGCCCTGCCCGGGCCAGCTCAGCTGGGGACACGGGACCACTGCCGCTCCCTCCCCGTGCCCCGGCCAGTGGTGCCTCGGCCCGCTGGCACTCTGGGCTGCCACACGGCTCCTGCTGCCTGTCCTGCCTGCCAGGAGCTGTGCGGACAGCTGGGGCAGCGGGCAGAGCCCCGGCTAAGGGGCTCCTCTCGGGGACGTCCCCCTCGGGCAGCGGGGACGTGCCCACCTCACGGGCAGCAGCCAGCGGTGGCACGGCCCCTCCTGTGCTGCTCCTGCCCGTCCCCTGTCCCCGGCCGTGCCCACTCACCGGCTCCATGTTCCGGGTGTCGGGCTGTGCCCCGGGCTTCTCATGGGGGTCGGTGTCGCGGCCGGCGGGGCTGGGGGCGGCCGGGGGGCCCTGGGCGGCCGCCTCCAGCTGCTGCTGCGGAGCCTCTTCCTGCGCGTTCCTCACCTCCGAGCCGGGGCCCGTCTCCGTTGTCATGACCGCCGGTCACCGCGCTGGTCACCGCCCCCGGGGGAGAGACAGACGTGTCACCGGGGGCCGGGGCATGCTGCCCGGGCAGCCGCCGGTGGGATGCCCTGGCTGCTCGGGGAGGCTGGGACAGGCTTGGCATGTGCCAGTCTCTGCCTCGCACGGATCCACTGCCAGCCCCGACTCCCTGTCCATGCATGGATCCACTGCCAGATCCCAGACTCCTTGTCTGCTCACACATCCACTGCCAGATCCCAGATCCCTGTCCATGCACAGATCCACTGCCAGCCCCGACTCCCTGTCCACTCGCAGATCCACTGTCAGACCCTGACTCCCCGTCCATGCACAGATCCACTGCCAGCCCCCGGCTCCCTGCCTGTGCCAGGAGGTGGCTTTGCAAAGGGCTGGTGGCAGCAGCACAGGACACCAGGATTTCATACTCTGAGCTGGAGGAGAAGAGCCAGCAGTGGGGAGGTGACAGGGACCCACCGGTGACAGGGACCCACCAGGGACAGTGACCCACCACAGGCACGCACGGGCTCATGCCCCATCCCTGCACTCACAGCAGGCAGTGAGGCTGCTCTGACCCCCCGCTCCCGCAGCCTGCGCCCGCCGGGACCGGCACCTGCGTTCTCTAGGAGTGGGAGGAAAAGGCAGACGGTGAGTCAGGGAAAGGCTGCACTGACACAGGAAACGGCAAACACGGACAGCTCCACAGCTCGCATCCGGGCTGCCTGCTCTGCTCCCTCTGGCCACCCCAGCAGCAGCAGCAGCACGCTGGGTTCCCACGGCCAGCGTGGGACCTTGTGGATTCCTGCCTCCAGCCCCAGCTGCCTGAAAAACAAACCCAGGCCAGGAAAAGGAAGGGGAAGGCACTTTCCAGGCCGGGATGCTCAGCAATGTGTTTTTGGAACCTTTATGGGTTCGAAACCTTTTATGCCAACACAGCATGGGCTGGCAAGGTGTTCCAGGAGGGCTCATGCTCCACAGGTCATGGAGCACCCTTTGGACCATCACTAATCTCCACTCAGGCTGCTCAGGCCCTGCCAGCTCCCCACCAGGCCATGTCCAGCTGTGCAGGATCTGCTGGGATCATCCCCACCCGAGTCCGACGGCTGTGGCTGCACAAGGTGGCTCAGTTGGAGCATCTGTGACCCTGTGGTCACATCACCCACCCTGCCCATATAGCAGCCACACCAGCAGCCCTGAGTAATGCCTGCAGGTCCTGTTCCAATTCCAAACCCTGCTGTGGGCAGGGACACCTCCCACTGTCCCAGGCTGCTCCAAGCCCTGTCCAGCCTGGCCTTGGACACTGCCAGGGATCCAGGGGCAGCCACAGCTTCTCTGGGCACCCTGTGCCAGGTCCTCCCGACTCTCACAAGGAAAAGCTTCTCCCCAGTATCCCATCTAGCCCTGCCCTCTGGCAGTGGGAAGCCATTCCCTGTGTCCTGTCCCTCCATCCCTTGTCCCCAGTCCCTCTCCAGCTCTCCTGGAGCCCCTTTAGGCCCTGCAAGGGGCTCTGAGGTCTCCCTGGAGCCTTCTCTTCTCCGGGCTGAACACCCACAGCTCTCCCAGCCTGGCTCAGAGCAGAGGGGCTCCAGTCCTCGGAGCATCTCTGTGGCCTCTCTGGACTCACTCCAGCAGCTCCACATCCTCCTGATGTTGGACCCCAGGGCTGGAGGCAGCTCTGCAGGTGGGGTCTCACCTGAGTGGCGCAGAATCCCCCCTCACCTCTGCCCACGCTGTGGGGTCAGCCCGGCACAGGGTTGGTTTCTGGGCTGCCAGTGCCCATGGCCGGGTCACATCCAGTTTGTCACCACCAGCACCCCCAAGTCCTTCTCCCAGGGCAGCTCTCCACCCACCCAGCCCCCAGCCTGTGCTGGTGCTGGAGCTGCCCTGACCCAGGTGCAGGACCCTGCACTTGGCCCGGCTGAACTTCATGAGGTTCACGTGAGCCCAGGACCCTCTGGATGCCCCATCCCTGGAGGATCCACCGCACCGCTCAGGCTCAGCTGGGTCACCCCCGCACTCACTGTTACAAAGCAAACCCATCCCACACCACAGCTCCTGTCCCACTGCTGCCCTTCAGGTGTCCCTTCAGGCAGTGGGAAGATGTGAAACCTTCCCAGGAAAATGACTAAAACTGGCTCTGGGGGTGGAGGGAACGGAGAGGAGGTGACGGAGAAGACAGGGAGTCAAGCCTACGCCTTCCGCCGAATTCACAGCCAGGAGATCCCGGGAACATTCCCCTCCCGTGCCTGTGCTGGCTGTGTGGTCACCACAGAGGCCTCAGCTCACACCCAAAGGCCCAGGATTTCACCCCCTTGTCCCAGGGCCACGTCCTCCTGGCCATGACAGGCCGGACAACCGGCCTTGAGCAACATCGGCTCCTCCTGACAGACCCCACTGCTCGGCCAAGGCCACCAGGAGCTTTCAGAGGTCACCAGTGGTTTGTTTTTTCCACAGAGGAAACAGGGCTGCTGTTTTTCCACTGCAAATTCAAGCAGTTGCTCGCTCCCAGCCCCAGTCCCTGTGCGGATCGCTCCCAAGCGCTTCCGCTTGGATCTCAGTGTGAGAATTTTTAATCAATGTGAAATCTCTAAAATGACAAGGCATCACTTTGGGCCAAAAACATGCTGAGTTCTTCTCTTTACATTTCTAAACTTTCTTCCAAACTCCTTTTTCCCTGCAGTGATCCCTGAGGAAATGAGGGGGTTTTTAAGGGTAGCAAGCTGGGAATTCATTGCACCTCACTTTTGCATCTTGAGCTCCAGTTCCAACCTTCTGATGGTGGGCCAGGAGCCTGATGCAGGGACTGACTTCCAGCTGAAGCCAGTGATAGCACGGCACAGCAGTGCCAGGGTGGCAGAGCTCTGGTACGGGAGCCTGGCAAATCCCCAGGGACCATCTCCCTGCTCCCAGAGCAGGGAATCCCTCAGGCTCTGGCCTTGCAGCCGTGCTGGGGAGGCTCCGGTCCCCAGACGGGGTCATTGCTGGGGCCGGGAGCTGTCTGAGGGAGCCAGGGCTGGCAGGGGCAGTGGCCCTGGGCACGGCCCCGCTGCAGCTGAGCCCTGCAGCTGCACAGCCCCGATGCAGGGACCACGCTGGCACTGCCACGCTCCCAGGCACAGCCACAAGGGCCGCATTCAGGAGCTGTTCCCAGCCCGCCCTGGGGCTGAGTTGGGAGGCTGGGGCTCCTCCAGCACTGCCACTCACCCCAGTGCTGCTGCAGCCGAGGGTCAGCCCCAGCCTGGCAGCACCAAGCCCCTGGGGACGGTGGCACCAGCAGTGGGACGCTGCCACTCTCCTTGGCAGCCTGGTCACCTGCACTCACCCGCACCCGGGGCTGTGGGAGAAGGACACAGAGGCCGACATGACCACCAGCACCCTCTGTGCCAGGCTGGGGGTGCTCAGCACCCTGGGGCCACCTGCAGGCTCTCTAGAGACCCAAGCAGCACTCACACTGCAACCTGTCCCAGCCCCTCGTCCCTCTGTTTTCCCCGTGGCCTTTGCCATGGCCCTCGAGGGCTGCAGAAGGAGATGCTGCCCTGGAGCAGCTCTGTGCCGTGGGCAGGAGCTGGCCCTGCTGGGAGGAGGCAGCACAGCACAGACAGGGAGCAGCGGCCAGGGAGCCCTGCCCATCCCACAGCACCTTCCGTGTGCAAACAGTTCCTGCTGCCCCAGCAGAGACCCCGGCGTGGGGGCCGTGGCTTCAGAAAGGTGACAGGTCCCAGCTGCCAAAGGGACAATTTCACTGAAGTACCTGCTGTCACAAACCTGTAGAAGAGGTTTACACCCCAACTGCAGTGAACTTGATGGACACTAGATCATTTAATTTCTTTCTAAATACTTCCCACAGCAGGAGCAGGACCCCATCCCACTGGGCACCAGCCTTCCCAAGCTGTCCCAGCCCTTCCCAGCACCCAGCCTTGCTCGTGCCTGTCCCACTGGAGCAGCTCCTGTGCGGGCACAGACCCCCAGACCCTGCCCTGTGCAGGGCAGTGGCCAAAGGGCTCCTGCTGGCACCCACAGGCCCTGGTGCCCCGTGCCCAGTTTCCAGCGAGGGTGGCTCGGTCCTGCTGCAGCTGGAGCCCAGGGCTGGGGGATGTTCACTGCAGGGGAGAGGCCTGGAGCCGGAGGGAGCTCCAGGCTACGGAGCACGCACGTGGGAATGGTGACTGCAAAGGAAGCCTTAGCAGGATCAGAGGCAGACCTGCTTGTCATGCCTGGAATCTCCTCCCATCATGTCCCTGCCCGCTCCTCCTCCCCTCGGTGTTTTCCTCTTCCTTCCCCTTCAAGCCGGAGTGTGGATTTCCCAGCTGCTTTGCCCCAGCACTTTCGCAGCACATCCCAGCTCCAGCCTTTGCAGTGCTGCTCTCCCAGAGCCTTCCCTTCCCTGCAGCCTGCTCTCCCCTTCCCCTGCCCAGTCACTCCCAGCTGCCGGGCTGGTTTCCAAGGCTGAGCATCCCCCTTTTCTCCTGGGCTCCCCCTTAACCCCCTCGCTCCCTGCAGAGGCCCTTGCCCACCCCTGAGGCTCCATCTCTGGAGCATCTCAGTGACAGGCAGCAGCCCCGCTGAGTGCCCAAGCTGGGCTCCACAGAGATGGGTGACAACTCAGTGACCCTCACCCCTGCCAAGGGCCCGTGGGGCTGACGGTGGCAGCAAAGCCCCCACCACAGTGTGGGATCACACTGGGGGACAGATGCTGCCACAGAGACAGACAGACACGGGGAGCAGTCTGCGGTGGTGGCAGCGGCTGCACAGCACGGGGCAGGGGCCAGGTACCGCCAGGCCCCGAGCAGAACGGAGATGCTCGCCAGGGCTGTGGCACCCAGCACCCCGAGCGGGCAGGGGCTGGGCTGGCAGGGGACAGGAGCACAGGCAGCGCCTTGCAGCCATCCTGGAAACCTGAGGGGAGCCCGGCGGGGGTCCTGGGTACCCTCCAGGGACACAGAAACAGTAAACAAGGAAAGCAGCCTCAAAGCCCTGGCAGCACACAGCACCCTGAGCCCCAGCGCCATCCCTGAGCCCCAGTGCCACCCCTGGGCCCTCACCCCCCAGCACAGGACACACAAATCCCCAAACCGCTCTGCAGTGCAGCCCGAGAGCTCTCCTGTGCTGCTCTGCAGCAGGGCCAGAGAATCATATGAGCTGCTTATGGTGAAGGGGGGGATCAGAAACTCAGGGCATCCCCTGCTCCCCGAGACTGAACCCTGATGTCCTCACGGGGGACTGGCAGAGGCAGAGATCTGCAGTGTCCCGAGCTGTAAAAGCGTCCCGTCATAGAATCATAGAACCGTCAAGTTTGGAAAAGACCTTTAGGATCAAGCCCAACCGCCCCCATCGCCGCCAGGCTCCCGGAGCCGCATCCCCCCCCGGCGGTCCCCAGGCACCCACTGCTGGCTACAGCCCCGGGCAGCGGCAGCAGCGGGGCCGAGCACGGCGCAGTGGCCGCGGGGCCCTACCTGGGTGCCAGCTCCGCTCGGCTCCGGCGCGGCTCATCCCGCCGGGCTGGCGCTGCGTCCGAGGCAGCGCTTTCTGCAGAGCCGCCTCTTCCCACGCCCCGCGCGGTGACGGACGGAAGGATGGATGGATGGATGGATGGATGGATGGATGGATGGATGGATGGATGGATGGATGGATGGATGGATGTGCACTGCAGCCGCAGCCGGGATGGGATGGGATGGGAGCGGGGCTGCCCCTCCAGGCGTGCCGGTGCCAGCCCCACCGCCCCCGTGCCCGCAAACACCTGACTCATCCCGGGCCGGGCGCTCCTGCCGGGATCCCTCCCCGCGCACGCCCGGCCGGGAAGGAGAGCTCGGCTGAGCGTGTTTATCCCGAGGTAAGCTGGCACTGTCCCGCACTCCCCGGGCCCTCCATGGAGGCAGCGAACACTGTGCTGCCATCAGAGCCCGGCACCCCGCTCGCCCCAGGTGCTCCGGGGTGTTCCCGGCTGAACAGAGGCTCTTTCATCGGCCCTGTCCCGGGTGAAGTGCCAGCGTGACACCCGGCACATCCCTGTCCCCGGGGCACACGTCCCCTCCTCGTCCCCCGGGAGGGACAGCCCCACAGAGCAAACGCGGGGGGGACACTCTGCAGGGGTGCTCGCACCCCACAGCGCAACAGGGGGGCCCCCGGAGCCCAGCACTGACCCCGGCGGGCAGACGGACAGGTCCTGCAGGCGGTGGGGACACCCAGAGCACAGGCAGGGGCTGGGGTATCCTGACCAGGTGTGGGCAGCCTGTGGGAGCAGCAGTGCCCAGGCAGGACCCACCAGGTCCGGCACACGCTGATGGAGTCCTGGGCATGCCGAGCCATCAGGAACCCAAGGGGACAAGGCACAAGTCTTGGGACTTGATGGGAGGCTCCCGTCAGGCTCTGGCTGTTGGGATCCAGGCACCCACTGTGTGGGTGACCACGCTGGATGCAGAGGGAGAAACCCAGACTGCCCAGTTGCTCACCAGTACGAGCTCCCCAAGCGGTACCCATGGGTTGGGATGCTCATGGGCTGTTCCCCCAGCCGAGAACATCACCCTGGGGAACCAGACGGGCAGGGATGGGGTCCCAGCCCCCACAGCCCTCCCTGAGCCCTCCCCGGGGCTGGGCACCTTCACAGGGACTCCTGAGCTACTGAACTGGGACAGCCCCGGCGCTCCCAGTCTCAAACACAGAAGCCTGCAGCCAGGAGAACCAGTAATCCCACACTTCCCAGCAAACTCATACTCCTCCAAAATCCTTGCCTGGTCTGCACCCTCATCCAACACCTCGGCAGTGCAACCCCCACAGTTCGGGCAGGCCAGGGGCAAGCAGGGCCTGCAGCTTCCCCAGACCCTGCAGCCCCCATGGGAGCACCCACCATGCCTGGGCAGCCTCAGCATCCCCGATGGCACTTCCAGCCCTAAATCTCCCCCTTTCCCCCCTCTCCAGGAGGGTGCAGCCACTGGGGTTTGGGGCTGGGGTCTACCAGTTCTTGGCTGCTCAGCACTGGTCAGGGCTGGGGTCACCCACAGCTGTACAGAGTCCCTGGGCGGCTCCATCAGGTAGCCTAGGGAAAACAAGGGCAGGAAGGATCTTCCCTCCATCCCTGGCAGGAAGCAAGGATGGACCCACAGAAAGGCGCTCAGGCTCTGGGGTGCCAGGCTGGAAGGGACCCACTGCATCCACTGCCCACTAACTGCAGAGGGGTCTCCGGAAACTCTTCTTGGCTCCAAAATCTTCATGGAAGGGGTGGTCTGGCACTGGCACAGGCTTTCCAGGGCACTGGTGGAGTCACTATCCCTGGGGAATTTAAAAGATGCACAGATGTGGCACTTGGGGACATGGGTGAGTGGTGGCCTTGACAGTGCGGGGTTAAGGGTTGGACTGGGCACACAGAATTCCTTTCCAGCCTCAGTGGTTCCATGACTGGTGAGACCCCCAGGGTGCACAAGGACTGGGGAGACCTGAACAGCTACAGGTTTCAAAGGGGGTCCTGCTGGCACTTGGGCCATGTGGCATCAGCATCTCCACTGTGCCCTGCTGAACCCCTGCACGCTGCCCAGGCCAGAGGCCACTGCACTGTGCTCGAGAAGTGGATTACAGGCTGGGTGAGGCTGGAGGCACCTCTGGAGGTCCCCTTGCCCAGCCCCCTGCTCCATCAGGGCCACCCAGAGCCGGCTGCCCAGGATGTGTCCAGGTGGCTTTTGAGTCTCTCCAGGGATGGAGACTCCACCACCTCCCTGGGCACCTGCACCCAGTGCAGAAGTGTGTCCTGAGCTCGGAGGGCCCCTCCTATGTGTCAGTTTGTGCCCGTGGCCCCTGGGGCTGTCCCTGGCACCACTGAGCAGAGCCTGGCCCCGTCCTCTTGGCACCCCATGGAGCAGCTCCCACATTTTCTCTCTGAGGCAAATGAACCCCTTGGGCTGGCACAGGCCAACTCAGGCAGCACTTTGGAGGGGGAGGCAGAGCCCAAGAGACCTTCACCTGTGTTCCAGCGCAGGGATGGGGCCAGCAGAAGGACATCAGCCAAGGTGCCACCCCCCAGAAGAGCCCCCCCAAACTGCCATGGTGACAACAGGCTCAGCGAGGACCCAGCTAATTCCTGAGTCATCCCATGGAGATGGGCCTGGGCCTGATCCTGCACCTCCTCACCCACCAAGATACCACACCAAGACACCTCCTGGGGGAAGGAGCAGCCTGGGGGCCCCACAGGTGCCACCCCTGCCCCAAAAGTGCCCCCCAAGCAAGCACTGAGCCAAGCTCCTGCGCAGAAGAGTCCTCCCTTGCTCCTGCTGACCCCACGGCACCATTTCTCACATCCCTGTGATCCCGCATGGCACAGGAGGGCATTGCCTGCATCCCCCACTGTCACCCAGAGCACGACTTGGTGACTCAGGCAGGGAAGCGGAGCCAGCTCCCCTGGACCACAGCAGGACACGGCTCAGTCCTGGAAGAGGTCAGGGCCAAACTGGGCGTTGGTTTTAGTTCAGTGTCCCAGGAAGTGCTTAGATCCCAGCAGGGGGTGTTGTGGGGGCGGAGGGGCACCGCTCTCATCCCTGCACCATCACCCTGGCGAAGCTGCCAGCCATCCTATTGGAGGCATTTGGGAACCCGGAGGAAGGCAGAGAGCTGCTGATAGAGCCTCTGACTTCAAGCACCAACACGTTCCTCATTAACTGGGTAGAAATAAAGCTGGGGTGGAGGGAGGGGAGGCCTGGCAAAGCCAATCCCTGCTGGGCTGGAAAGGCTGGAAAATCCATTGAAAAACGTCCCTCAAACTAGCCCTGGGCACACCCCTCCCTGGACTCCGGCATGCCCACAGGGCTGCAGGGAAGTGCTGGGGGCACTGCCCCGCTGCCCTGCAGCCCGGGGGAGGGAGGGCTGGCACAGCTCGGGGAGGCCCGGAGCAGTGGGGACATGGCCCTGGGCTGCACCAACGCCGCTCGGGGCTGGCTCTCGGCCCACGGGGCACGGTGCTTCTCCCTGCTCGGGAAGGGGACTGCGGGGACCAGACTGGCCAAGAGCTGCTGCCCTGGCCTCGTGCTGAGGGAAAGGACCGTCCTCCTCCCTGTGTCCTCTCCCCGAGCTCACCCCATCCCGACAGGGGAAACTGAGGCACGTGGGGCTCGGTCACAGCAAGGCAGCCTCCCTGCCCCTCGCTCAGGCGGGGGATGTTGGCATTTGGGACCAGCTGCCACGTCAGGCCCCCGATGGGGAAACACCCCATTAATCCTTGAGGGTTTAAATCCAGGTGAGGGCTCATCATTCCCTGTAGCCTCCAGGCACCAGAGGCAGCCTCGGGCACCCCAGTCACACCCGGTCACAGGGAGACAGCGTCCCCACACGTGTCCCTGCTGCCCCCCCGTCTGAGCAGGAGAAGGGAGGATTTGGGAGGCCAGGGGCTCTGGCATGGCACAGCAATCCACGCCCACACCAGTCTTTTCCCAAAACACCCCACTTGGATCACTTGTCCCTGTCAATGTCTGCTCAGCTCTGCCCTCAGCACTCACCTCAGAGCACTCACTGGAGGGGCTGCTATTTGAATATTTGTGGGGTTTAGCCCAATTCCCCATTTTTGGGATGCCTGGCTCACACTTTCTGAATATCTACAGACACCAGAGCAGGCTTCCCTCTGGTTCCTCCCCACCTGACCCTCTCCCAGCCATGTTTGTCACAGAGAGGGGACCCTGTGGCTGCTCAGCCACGAGCCCCATTTCCAACACTGACAGACTGAAGCAGGACCAGGACCCTGAAAAACCCCAGAGTGTCCCCAAACGAGACTAAATAACACAAACATGTGCAACACAGCCCCCCTGCCCATGCCAGGATTGCACCTCACACCAAGGAACAGGGGCAGGAACGCCAGGGAGCAGCCTGTCCTTGGAGAAGACCCACAGATCCAAGGAGAATCTGTAGGGCAGGTGGGGAGGAGCCCTCTGCCATGCATGGAAACATCCCCCCGGTACCCGCGGCACAGCGGACCCCAGGATGCTGCAGGGAAGGACACGGCCCCTCTGTGGGTGCCCAGGCAGGGAAAGAAAGGATTTTCAGCTTCTGCCAAGGCAAGGGCAGCTCAGAGGCCTCGGGGGTGCTCAGGCCTCGCAGGCAGTTATCAAAGATAAGAGACAAATGTTTGTAAGGGAAGAGGGATCAGAGAGGAGAGAAGAAAGAGCGAGTGAGCTCAGAGCTGCAGCAGGGCGGGGAGCAGCACTTGGGCTTCCCTTATCAGCTCTGACCTTCCTTTTAGGGTACATCCCGGGACACTGGGACACAGAGGGGACTCAGGTGCAGAGGAGAAGGTACCTCAGCCCTGCCCCAGGGAAACTGGGCTGCAGGGAAACCCCCAGCCCCACCCAGTGCTGCCCACAGCGGGGTCCTGTCAGCTGCCCCCACCCCAGAGGCAGCACATGCTGTGCCATGCCTGGGTCCCATGGCACAGGGGTGTCCCACTGCTCCGGGCAGCCCCCAGGGCCTCCCACAGCAGCCAGGCTCGTTGATACCTATCCTTGTATCTTGGACAGTGCTCCAGGGCCTGGGATCCCCATGACCCCCTGGACTCTCCCTGAAGCAAAGCTCCCCAGGAGCTGAGACAGGACCAGCGTCCAGGGAAGGTCCATGGCCACACATCCCCCTGGGGCTGCCCCACAGCAGCCTTGGCAGAGATGGATGGCAAGAGGCTCAGCTTGGAACAACCTTTCTTACCTGCCTTGGACTCTGTTCTGCTAAGAAAACACTTCCCTAGTCTCACTTCCGTACGAATTCACAGCAGCAGCATTTGTGTCCCCACAAAGCTGGGGAGAATCCTCTGGCATCCAAGTGCCCAGACACTACAAACACCCAAACCGGGGCCGAACTGGGAACTCCTCAATGACTTGCAAAATGTAACCAAAAAAGCGGAGCTCCCAGGAGCTGCGCTGGCCGAGTCCAGGGCCCTGGCAGGAACCTGTTGCGGGGAGCACCCCGCTTCCCCAGAGCAGCTCCTTGTGTAGGATAAACCTCAAGGGCACAGAGGAGAGGAGCCACCAGCCCTCCCCACCCTCCGTGGAGGAGACAGGGAGGGGACAGGCCGTGCCACCAAGCCTGGAGGAGCAGGAGTGGAGCTGCCTCCATGAGCCCCACATGCTCCCAGCCCCCCATCAGCTCCCCACATCCCCCAGGAGCTGGGACCCCTCAGCCCCAGTGCTGCTGCACAACGTGAGAAGTGCCCACACCCCATCCTGGGGCACGGATTTACTCCCATTCCCTCCCGCTTAACATCCTTCAGCTGTTCCTGGTTGCCTTTGAGCAGCGATCAGCCCTGCCCAGGCTGCTCTCCCTGCCTGTTTGCTGCTCAGGATGGGTTTATAATGTATGGTTGATCCCCATTAAATGCAGCGCCACCACCGCACAGCCAACACACTCCGACCCCTCCCTCAGCCCGCACAAACCGCAAAGCACCAAAGACAGCCCCCACCCCTAAACCCGAGTGTTTGAAGCTCTCAGTCCCCGAGTCCTAAAGCACATGTGTGGCTTAGCTGGGCTCCAGCTGCTGCAGGGAAACTGGAACTTGGAAATTTCCATCCTCTGAAGCATCTCACAGATACACAAAAGGACTAAAAAGGTGTCAAAGGAGATTGAACAGGAGCCAGGAATAGCATCTAGAGAAGAACCGTGGCCACACATACCCCTGGGGCTGCCCCACAGCAGCCTTGGCAGAGATGGATGGCAAGAGGCTCAGCTTGGAACAACCTTTCTTACCTGCCTTGGACTCTGTTCTGCTAAGAAAACACTTCCCTAGTCTCACTTCCGTACGAATTCACAGCAGCAGCATTTGTGTCCCCACAAAGCTGGGGAGAATCCTCTGGCATCCAAGTGCCCAGACACTACAAACACCCAAACCGGGGCCGAACTGGGAACTCCTCAATGACTTGCAAAATGTAACCAAAAAACCCCCCACTGTCAGGATCCAGCTTGGCACAGGGCACCTGCTCTGCAGAGGTCCTTCAGAAGGAGAGCAGGGGCTGGGAAGCACAGGCCTGGCCACGCACCGAGGGTGCAGAACAGCCTCTGACCCCATTCTGAGCTACAGCACCGAGGACGGGCCAAGGCCCTGAGAGGATTTTACCTGTGGGCAGTTCTTATGGCTCCAGGAGAGGGCATCTGAGCCCAGAAAGGACATGGAAAGATGCCCAAATAAGATTTTTGAAGCGTAACAGTGGTGCTTGGGTTGGTTCAGAATAGCTGAATGGATTTCGGCCTGGAGAAGAGAAGGTTCTGGGAAGAGCTTAGAGCCCTTTCCAGCACCTGAAGGGGCTCCAGGAGAGCTGGAGAGGGACTTGGGACAAAGGGCCTGGAGGGACAGGACACAGGGAATGGCTTCCCACTGCCAGAGGGCAGGGTGAGATGGGATATTGGGAAGGAATTGTTCCCTGTGAGGGTGGGCAGGCCCTGCCACAGGGTGCCCAGAGAAGCTGTGGCTGCCCCTGGATCCCTGGAAGTGTCCAAGGCCAGGTTAGACAGGCCTTGGAGCAAGCTGGGATAGTGGAAGGTGTCCCTGCCCATGGCCGGGGTGGCACTGGATGGGCTTTAAGGTCCCTCCAATCCAAACCATTCCACGATTTACAGCGGTGCCATATGTGCTGGAGCTCCCTTGGCAGGCACAGCACATCTCCCCAGCTCAGAGCTGCCATACCCGGCAGCCAGGCTCGCGAAACGCTGATAAGATGAGGGAAAACATCTTCTCTGGCTCCTCCCGCGCTGCCCTCCTTCCAGCCCATTAATCCCGGCTGCAGCAGCCCCTGGCTGTCTCTCACCGCCGTGAATCACCGGCACCGAACGCTGACTCACAGGGGTGAGCGAGGCTCCGGATGCGGCTGACGCGGGAGCCCCGGGCCCGCAGCCCCCCCGGGCCCCCCGCAGCCCCCACTGCGGAGTGAGACAATGCTCCAAGAGGTGCTTTCGTCCACTCGGCTCAGCCCAGGGAGCAGCTCCATCCATCCAGCCCGACGAACCTTGAACACTCTGTGGTGGAGAGGAGAGTGGGATAAGGCTCCTCTCCCAGGGCCACAGGGATGCTCTGGGGGCTGGAGCCCCTCTGCTCTGGAGCCAGGCTGGGAGAGCTGGGGGTGTTCACCTGGAGGAGAGAAGGCTCCAGGGAGACCTCAGAGCCCCTTCCAGGGCCTAAGGGCACTGGAAATAGAGAGAGAGAGAGACTTTTTACATGGAAAGAGAATGATAGGACAGGGAGGAACCGCTCCCAACTAAAACAAGAGACATTTAGATCAGATCTTAGGAAGAAATTCTTCCCTGTGCGGGTGGGGAGGCCCTGGCACAGGGTGCCCAGCGAAGCTGTGGCTGCCCCATCCCTGGCAGTGTCCAAGGCCAGGTTGGACAGGGCTTGGAGCAGCCTGGGATAGTGGAAGGTGTCCCTGCCCATGGCAGGGGGTTGGACAAGATGAGCTTTAAGGTCCCTTCCAACCCAAACCAGTCTGGGATTCCATAACTCCTCTCCTGCACCACCACCTGTGCCAGGGCTTTATCCTCCTCAGCTTAGAGAGTTGTTCTCCATCTCAGCAAACCTCCCTCCCTCCAGATCTGGGCTGTTGTTGTCCCTGCCCTGAGCAGCCAGGGCAAAGTTCCCTCTGCCTTTCCACTCTTTGAAGCTCTGCAGCTCCCCACTGTCCCCAGGCCTCCGTGACCCCTCCACAGACCAGCCCTGCAGGGATCTGGTGGCAGTGACAGCTCCGTCCTGCACGGAGAAGCCAACAGCCCTGGTGGGTCACAGAAGCCCTCTGCAGCCACCATCTGACCAGCAGGACCCGACTCCACCCCAAGTGGGAAGTGCCTGCTCAGCTCCATCGGGCTCCAGCCTTGCTCCCTCCCAGGGGTGATCTGGAGGCTCTCCGAGAGCAGCAGGTCTCCAGAGCCCTGTGCAGCTGCCCAGGGAGGTCCCTGCAGCCCCAGCAGCTCCTCTCTGTCCACCCGGGCAGAGGCAGCCGGGCCCCGGGCGCTGCTGGGGCCCAACCCCACACGTTCGGTTCCTGCTCCCGCCTGCAGGTCCTTGGCTGCTCCCTAAGGGAACAAACAGGCCCTGCAGCTCGCAGCTGGATGGAGCTTGGGCATCACTCCTCCTCTCTGCCTGGCTCCTGCAGGTCCCCGTTAGCTGGGACAGCACAGCTGTGCGACCGCAGCACCGAAATTTGCCCTCTGGTGCAAAACTTTCTCCGACCCCTCATCCCTGCACACTTCTCTCAGTCCCGCTCTCTCTGTTCCCTCCCCAGGTTCCTATTCCCTCAGTGTTCCTCAGGTCAGTCACACAGAGGGGTATTTTAGCCTCCCAGTCTTTTTCCAGACTATCACAATCTCTCCTGCTGTTCTCCATTTACAGCAAGCAGTTCCCTGCTCGCCTCGCACCGCAGCCCACGGGCACCTCAATTCCCGCAGGAGCAGAGGGACACCGGGGTGCTGGGACAAGCTTTGCTCCTTCCCTCCCACCACCATCCACCTCATCCCACCCTCCCTGCAGCCACCAGGTGCCTGCAGGCATCGTCCCTCCGTTCCCCTGAGCCTCACTTCACGCATCCATCCCTGTCCCCACACACGCGTGCAGGGTCACGGCCACACTGCCCCAGTCCCCTCCAAGCCTGCTCCCTCCCACCCCTTGGCCAGGAGCATTTGGAAGGATGTCAGACCAGGAGAGCACGTTGTTCTCCTGCCCAGCAGGATGGTATTGAGCTCAAAAACCTCACACTGGGAACATGAAGGGCAGCGGGAGCATTCCCTTTTCACCTCAGATGCCTTGGCCCCCAGCCTGTGAGCAGGTTCCACACCAGCCCAGGTGAGCTCTGTCACCTTGTCCGGCCAACCTGACCTCAGCTGTCCCACCCCACAGCAGCACAGCACCAGGAAGCACCAGCTCCTCATCTCGAGTGCTGTGTCCAGTTCTGGGCCCCTCACAAGAGAGACATGGAGGGGCTGGAGTGTGTCCAGGGAAGGGAACAGAGCTGGGAAGGGGTTGGAGCAGCAGGAGCAGCTGAGGGAGCTGGGAAAGGGGCTCAGCCTGGAGAAAAGGAGGCTCAGGGGGGCCCTTGTGGCTCTGCACAACTCCCTGACAGGAGGGGGCAGCCGGGGGGGTCGGGCTCTGCTCCCAGGGAACAGGGACAGGAGGAGAGGGAACGGCCTCAAGTTGCACAAGAGATTTGGATCGGATATTTCAGAAAATTTCTTCACAGAAAGGGTGGTCAGGCATTGGAAGGGGCTGCCCAGGCAGTGGGTGGAGTCCCCATCCCTAAAGGTGGTCAAGAAACGACTGGATGTGGCACTCAGTGCTGCAAGGTGGTGATCAGTCAAAGGGTGGAGTCGATGATCTTGGAGGCCTTTTCCACCCTGAACGATTCTGCAGTCCAGGAAGGGAAGAGCAAAGAGGTCTGAACCTGCCGGTGGAGGAGATCACCACGGACCGACCACGGGAGGCTGCTCCCAGGGAAACCGCAGGGACACGTCCACTCCTGTCCCTCTGGAACAGAGGATGGGTCCAGCCCAGAACCTGCCTGACCAGGGAGGGCAGGAAGGGCTCCTCCAGGCTGGCTGGACCGGTCCCTTCCTGGGGACAGGCCCTGTAGGGCTTTGCTGGCGACTTCAGACACCTTTGTCCAGACAGGTGGGTGCTGTCCTGCCCCGAGCCAGCCTGGCGAGCTCGGGCTGTCGAGCCGGTGTGCTCAGCTCCACTGACCTGACCTGGAGTTCCCCAGGGATGCTGAGCCAGGGAAAAGGAGCCAAGCCCAGGCTGAGGCACCACTGAGCACCACTGAAGCAGACAGAGCAGACAGCGGCTCATCATCGACACCGAGTGTGACAGCCAGGCTGGAGCTGCCAAGTGAAGAATTGGGTCAAGTGGGGAAAAACAGGAGAGCAAAGGCAGTAAGGGTGGGATGATCTCACGGGAACACACTCACATGAGGGTACTGATCCTGTGGGACCTCCACAAACTTCGGGATCCACCACCCGAAAGGAGCCCGCGGCGTGGGGCTCTCCCACCTCCCTGCAGCCAGCCCAGCCCTAATTGACACGTGTTGAACGTGTGTTTGGGCAATTATGGATTTACATTATGTCAGCAGCTGCCAGGCGCCCAGACATCTGCTCGCTCATCATGCCCGAGCCAGGCGGCGCGGAGACATCTGACCCTGGAGCACACGGAGCTGACAGGCAGCAAAGGGCCTCCCCTCCGCAGGCTCCATCCTCCCCCGGCACTGTGGCCTGCAGGGGACAGGCAGTGACCTCCTGCCCACGGTGCCAGCCCCTGATCCGGGGTTAATAGAGCAGCCTGAGCTTATTCTGCAGAACTACACCCTGGAAGTGGAGATCAGCATCCCTGCGGCTGCAGAGGCAGCGTGCCACATGTCAGCAATGAATCATGAGAAAGTTAGGGGGGGAAAAAGAAGCCACCAAACTGACAGGGAGTTGTTCCCCGAGCCAGGCTGGGGTCAGGCAGCGATGGCAGCTCACCATGACTCAGCTGCCAGTGCCGAGAGCAGCCAGGGCAGAGCCCATCCCGAGACCAAACCCTCCTTCCAGCTTGCTCTGGCCCCAACCCTTCTGGCACCAGGAAAAACCAGGGAAGAGGAGCACGACCTCTGCTGCATCCCAGGGGGCTGGGCTGAGGCACCTCCTCCGCCTCTGAGCCTGCCAGGACGCAAAGGCAGCGTCCTCCCTGCTCCCCCTCGCACAGCGGGACACGGTCCTTTAGCCAGACCTGGGAAATTTGGGGCCACTTCAAACAAGGTTTCGCTCCTGCTCTTTTGAGTGACACCTCCCAGCTGAGTAAATAAGTCCAGGAATGAGTTGCTGTGTCCCGTCAGAAGCCAAGAAACACCTTCCACAGCCTCATTAAGGCTCAAATGAAGATGTCCCAGCTGGCGGGCGGGAGAGCTGAGAGTCAGCCCCTGCAAGCACCCAGTGCCCCTCCAGATGGAAGCACAGACCAGACACCACGGAGCAGGGAGAGGGAAGAGCCAGCGCACTCTGTGGCCCCCAGTCCCCCCTGGTTTCTCCCTCTGCTCCCACCAGAGTAGGATGGGACCAGCAGCACTACCACAGCCATCGTGTGCCACCGCTGAGCCCTGGTGTCACAGCACCGTCCTCAGGGCACACCACGTCCTGCCTGCTCAGTGCTCTGGGGGCTTTCCCGCTTTCCTTGGCACCCATGGGCCCCTCCCATCTCACCTGCAAAAGCCAGGCCCTATTGATGCCCTCAGCCACGCCAGGGCCTTGGCTGCATCTGCCCAGCAGCTCCACAGTCCCACAGCCCCTGGAGGTGACACGGGGATGATGCTATTCCAGAGCTCTGCAGTTCCAGCCCAGTTCCCTGACTCTCTCCCTGGGACAGCCACTCAGCAGCACAAGCAGAAGTTCCTCTCTGTCACTTGCGGTGAAAAACCATCCTCTGCTCCGAGGCAGAGCCTCGGCTCCATGAGAGCCATCCCTGCTGCTCACCAGTCCCCTCCCTGACTGGGGACAGCCACGCTGCCACACAGCACCTTCCTGCCAGCACAGCCACACCCGCCTGCAGGCTCACAGGGACCCCAAAACTCAGCCCAGAGCACAGGAACCCACGATCCCAGAGTGTGGCACTTGGGAGCAGCGGGTGCATCAGGGACAGATCCTCGTGGCAGGATCCAGCAGCAAACCAGGCATTCCCTGTGCCCGCACAGCCACCAGCAACCCCACCCCACTGCCTGATCCCTGCCCGCTGCTCCAGGGAAGAGCCCAGGGGTCTGGAAGTCCCCTGGGGCTTCGGGCACAGCCAAAGGCTGCCCAGCTTGTCCCCTCCACCACTCCAGGCAGCCCTGTAAAGCCAGGAATGTGCCTCTTCCAGGGAAACACCGACCTTTCAAAAGGCATGGCTTGCACAGTCAGCAGAGTAGGGAGTGCACCAGGAGTGGAGAGAGGGGAAATTCATGATCTGACGGCACAGCCGGGGCTTTCAGCTCTTCCAGCAAAGTCCAGCAAGGAGCATGGGCTGGACAGGAGAAGGCTGGGGAGAAAGCAGGTGCTCAACACTCAGCATCCTCCAGTGCCGTGGCACGCGATGAACCAGCCCTGGGGAGGCCTTGAAGGGCTAAAGCCACCCCCAGAACATCCTCCCCGTCCTCCAGGCACACAGGGAAGGCTCCTTCCCACCTGAGGGATGTCACCTGAGCCAAACACCCTCCCAGTGCCTTACAAGCACCCAGACCTGGGAAGGGCATAAAGAAACAGGAGCCAAGGCCACATCGTACCCAGGCAGGGTTGGGGTCACCCTGAGGGACACCCAGCCCTCCTGTGCCAGCCTGAGTGGCCCTGTCACAACACAGCCAGCGCCTCAGGAGGACCCAAGGCACCCAGGCTCCCCGGGTACAACTGTCCCAGAGGGGAAAGCAGCTCCTGCAGCACTCCACAGCCAGGCCACCCACACGCCCAGCCCCCAGCCCAGCCCGAGGGCTGCAGGGAGTCTCAGGATGCAGGAGCCTTGGGGCTCCCCACTTTTGGCCCTGCTTCCCAGAGCCAGGCAGGGACGTAGTGCTGAGGTGGGAATCCCAAGCAAAAGGGTCAACAGAGCTTCAAGACATCTTCCTTCCCCAGGGAAGGGTCTCAGTGATCTTGGGCAGAGAAACCCCAAATCAGGGTTTGGTGATGCCCAGAGACACCCTGGGGTGCTCTCCTGCCCCAGGACAGGGTGGTGTGGGCAGCAGGAGCTCCCGCCGTGCTGCCTGGGAGGATGTGGGAATGCCAGAGCAGGCAGGGCTCGGGCAGGGCTCGGGCAGGGATGCGCTGGGAATGGTACCCGGGAAGCTCCACCTCTGCCGGTTGCTTAGCGACCGGCATCCCGCAGGAGCCACCGCGCCCGCACGGCCCCGCCGGCAGCACCGGCCCCGCTGCAGGGCCCGGCGGTGCAGGGGAGCCCAGGAACCAGCCCTGCTGCCCGCCAGCCTCCCCTTCCCGCTGCAGCACCGGGAGCTGGCTCCATCGGGATGTGCCCCGCTGCACCCCACAGCTCAGCCCCACCTCGGCACAAAGGGCTCCAGCAAAGGGAGCAGCACTTTAAATGAGGCCCTCCCACCCCAGGTACAGCTGCTGCCCCAGAAACTGATAAATGCTATACAGGGCAAGGAAAAGGACTCATGGGAACACCTTCAGCCCTTCTGAGCCCATCTCAAAAGCCAGTCCAGCTGAATGAGATCCCAGAGTGGTTTGGGTGGGAAGGGATCTTAAAGCCCATCCAGTCCCACCCCTGCCATGGGCAGGGACACCTTGCACTGTCCCAGGGTGCTTCAAGCCCTGTCCGACCCGGCCTTGGACACTGCCAGGGATCCAGGGGCAGCCACAGCTTCTCTGGGCAACCTCAGGGCCTCCCCATCCTCATGGGGAATTCCTTCCCAATATCCCATCTAGCCCTGCCTGGCAGTGGAAAGCCATTCCCCTTTGTCCTGTCCCTCCAGGCCCTTGTCCCAAGTCCCTCTCCAGGTCTCCTGGAGCCCCTTTAGGCACTGGAACAGGCTCTAAGGCCTCTCTAGAGGCTTCTCCTCTCCAGGCTGAACATCCTCAGCCAACAGAGGCCAACATCCCTCCAAACACCTCGAAATTGATTTGCATGGAAGAAAATGCTACAAGTTCACAGGAGAAGAGCAGCAGATCCATAACTGAAACAGGCTGGAGCTCAAGGGAGAGAATTGCTCTTGCAAATGTCTTTTTGGGCCCTGCCTGCAATTTATGCTGTTGTTCATCTCCCTTCCGAGGGAAGACAGCTTACCTGGCTGGAAAGAGGAGCAGGAAACTGCTGTATTAACCATGGAAAATCACAGCTGGAAAACAGACCTTTGGGGGCTTCCTTAAACTACTCCCAGCATTGGTGTCTCTAGCAGAGCCCTGACCTCTCACAGGTCAGAGGTAGAGAGTAAACACAAGCTTTCCCTTTGGCACCTGAAAATCTGACTGATCACCAGAGCTGCAGGAAATCAATGCACTCACCAGCACATGGAGGCTTCCACGAGCTTCCCACCCTGGCACTGCCCCCTTGCACCCTGGCACTGCACCCTGTGTGTTAAAGGAGCCTGAGAGAGCTGCAGCTGGCTGCTCCCCGAAGTCCCCAGCTCCCCCCAGCCCCCAGCCAGGGCAGCCATCCCTGCTGGCATATGGATGTGCCGGGTGCTGGGGCACAGCATCCCACACTGCCTCACCCACCAGCAGCATCAACCCCTAAGGTTTTGCAGAGAAGTGGAGGAGAATATCTTAGGTGGGTTATTTTGGGGTTTTTTTTTAGATATGGTAAGGAGATATTTTTTGCAACAAAATGCCTATTGCTATAAGGGCTTTAAACCAAAAGAAACATCCCAAAAATCCATTCTTCCCTGAGTGCAGGTTCACCGAGGCTCAGGGGGCTGGTGACAGGCCCCAGCAGGGCCAGGGCAGCCCCCAGGAGCCCAAAAGGCTGCTCTGCCCAGGCCTACGAGGTGCAGCTGGCACTGGCTTCTGCCAGAGACCGAGGTGCTGACACCTCTCCAAGCGCTGCCTTGATCCAGGCCTGACACCACAAACAATGCCACTGCTTGGAATTTATTCCATTTGCTCTGTATCACTCCCAAAGACAAAGCTGAGAACTCCTTTTCTGCCCCTGCTGAGCTGACAGCTCAAGCCTGACTCAGCCCTGGCACAGGCAGCAGCACCCGGAGCCCGCGGGCGCTGCCGGGCGGGTGCAGCTCCATCGCCCTCCCGGCCTCCCCCTGCCCACGCCGTGCCCTCAGAACCCGGGGGACCCCAGGACGGACATGCCACCAGCTCTGCCACTTCACTGAACCCTGTGACCCCTGCCCCGCTCCCGCAGGGTGCCGGGGAGCTGAGTCATCTCCAGCCGGCACAGCCCCAGTCCCGACAAACAGCCCCACAAACCCATTCCAGGGGCAGCCCTGGGAGCGAGGCACGGAGCCCCTCAGCTCCCGCTACAGAGCTGCTCCAGCCTCGTGTGTCCCCATCCAGCCGCCTCCCAGGCACAGGACAGACATTTTCTGGGAAGCAAATACTGCTGCTTTTGCCTCGCTCTCCCCCAGCCCTTCCATTTTACCTCCTGGACAATCGTGAGCACAGCAGTTGTTTTTCCTTGCTGTTTAATCTCTCCCCAGCTCCCAGAGGATGTTCGCTCAGTGCCTGCAGAAGCTCAGCTACCTTTGATGTGTCTCAAATTCTACCCCCAGGCAGGTGACAAGTATTCAGGGAACTTGGACAATTAAATGACAAGAGAAGGAAGGGCTACAGGAAAACCTTAAAAACATGATAATAAATAAATAAAGGGGAAACAAAAAGCAAACCTGAGCAAAGCCTCCCCTCCCCACCACACCCAAGGGCAGAGCCCGAGAAGGGCAGAGCCTGAGAGAACCACCAGAACCACCAGAGCCTCCTGCTCTGAGAGGAGGGTCCCAACCTAGGCAGCCTGAGCCCTACACTGAGAGCAGGGATCCCACTGTCACAGCTGGTCTGGCCCCACCACAGCACATCCCAACACAGCAATTTGTGTCCAGGGGGTCCTGGACCAGGGACCAGCCCTGGGCAGAGGCTGGCGTGGCTCCTGCCCTCCCAGCTAAACTGGGAAAGCTTCAGGCAGGACCAGGAACACAAAGCCAGAGGTGGCTCCAGCTCAGCCAGTCCACCCCAGACTGAGCCCTCTGTCCCACCCAGCCTGGCTGGCACAGCACCGTGTGCCTCCGCTCGCCAGTCCATGGGCACCCCTTGTGGACTTGAGTGTGGTCTGTGACCAGTTCCTTCTAGAAGAGGAGAGAAGCCTGGACTTTCCAAGAGTTGGGGCTGCCCACCTCGGTCACCAGGGGGATGAGCTGAGTGGTGGCAAGGCCACCTGCCCCCCAGACAGCATCACCTTGCTGGGGCCGGCACAAGGGCCACAATTGGCGATGTCTCTGGAGCATGGGCCCTGCTCCACGCCAGAAGCACCCGCAGCCACCCGGCTCTTCCCAGCTCAGGGCACCATCCAGGGCAGCCACAGCCACCAGGAGCCACCGGTGAGAGTGCTCGCAGCACCAAGGCCTCTTGGCACACACACGGCTCAGCGCTGTGTCCCCTGCAACAGCCTCAGGGACTGTCACTGGGGCTGTCCCTGGTGGCAGCAAAGGGTGACACAATCCTCCCCGCGCGGCCGCAGCATCCGCCACATCCCACGGCTCTGTCTCCCGGGCAACCCGGGCACCTTCTCACTTGCAGCTGAGCAGGCCTGTGCACAAAAGCCGAGCTGAATCCAGAGTAGGATTAGGGCAGCCCTCTCCTTCCCTCATCCTCCCGAATTCAGCCATCCCGAATTTCCCATCCAAAATCCATCACAAAGCACAGCCTCGCAGTGAGGAACAGGCTGCTCCCGCCCACCCCACCTGCCCCCACACCAGTGGCTGTACTGGCAAACACTGGGATTTCGGCTGGAGGAAGGTGGGGCCTGTGGAGCAGGTGGAGTGACAACACTGTCTGAGCACTGGCTCCCTTGAGTGACAGCGTGCACAAGGCAGCTGGACAAGCATCTCCGGGTGACACCAGTGGCAACGAGACCCAACCTCCCACTCTATCCAGCAAGCCTGGTGGCCTGAGGCTCTGAAAGCTCCTCCACAGCGCAGAGCTCCCTCCAGTGCCCCACCAAGCCCCCAGCATCCCACCAAGCGTCCTGCCTGCTGCACAGGGGCTCCCAGAAAAAGGAAAGAACAGCAAGGGCTGTGGGAAATAGGCTCGAAGAAGCCAGAGAGGTGCTGTTGGAAGATGATGCCCCGGAGCACACCTGCACCAGGGCCAGGTGCTCCCCTGAACACAGCTCAGCCTCTGCTGCTCCCCGGGCAGCAAGTCCTGCAGATCCCCAGCCCACACTGGGCCTGCTCAGATGTTGCCCACAGCTCCACATCCCTTGGGCCCTGCCGTGCCACAAAAGCTGTGGAAACACCAGTCCCGGGTGGCAAATCCTCCTCCGCAGGGATCTGAGAGCAGACAGCTCTTCCTCTCCACCCAGCCCCACAGGGATCTCCAGTGCAGCAAGGCAGGAGCCAGCCCAGCCCTCAAACCCTTGGCCAAGAGCAGTGGGGAGGGTGGGACATCAGGTGGGAACAGAGCTCTCCAGCACCTGCCGAGGGCTTGGGTGAGCACAGGGCCACCAGAGCAGCAAAGCTGCACCTTCCCAGGAAAGCCCCAGCTCCTGCTGCCTGAGCAGGCAGCCCCGCATGCCAAAGGAGTGGCAAGATCCCAGCGTGGCTGTGGGCAAAGCAGGCTCCAAGAGCCGGGCACAGGGGTCAGAGTGGGTGGGCACCCCAGCCCACCCTGCCATGACCTGGCGCGGGGGAAGCCCAGCTCCTCAGTGCTGTGATGCACAAGAGGTTAAAGGCTGAGCCAAGGCAAGCAGGGGTTTGGCCAGCAGCCAGCCTTTCCCAAGAGTTTGAGGGAGCTGGCAGCTCCCCCAGCCTTCAGGGCCCACATTGCCACATACCACAAACCTGTTTGCTCAGCCCAAGCAGCTGGGGTGGCACAGAGCAAGGCTCGTTGACCAAGGCATGTCTTGCAGCCAGGATGGGCCCCAAATCAAGAGGAAAGTGCAGCAGCAGCCCCAGGGCAGGGCAGGGCTGGGCAGGGCACTGCCCTGGTACCCACAGGCAGCACTGCCAGCTCCCACTGGCTGTGCCAGGGCTGTGCCAGGGCTGCCAGCCCTGCCAGGGTCCTGCTGTGGCGAGGGGTGGAGGGCAGAGAGCACAGAACAGCCTCATCCTCCCAACTACTCCGTAAAACAGCCCGACAGCCTTTCTCAGGCCAGAGGGGATCCGTGCAGTGCCCCAGGCCAATCCCTCTCACAGGGACCTAATCCTGCCCAGGGTGTTGAGGGGGCACCTCAGCAGGGGCTCCGTGCTCCCCTGAGCTTTGCAGGTGCTAAAAGCTGCCTGTGAGCAGAACTGTGGGACTGAACCCCCCCAGTGACACATCCCGACAGCGCCGGGGCTCTGCCTGGGACATGGACCGGCCGTGCCGGGAGCTGGCCCTGCCCTGCTGACCCCACCGTGCTTTTTGGGATGGGGAGTGACTGTCCAAAAAGTGCCACAGCCAAGTGGAGCAGTCAGCCCAGGCAGGGACCAGGACCAGCAGCCCTGCAGCCATCCCTGCCCTCCTGCTCCAGCCCTCACACGGGGATGGCACCAGAGCGCAGCCCTGGAATGTTCCAGCGCAGCAGGAGAGGACGCTGAACCAAAGGCTGTGATGGCAGCAGCCAGCACCCCGGGAGCCCAGTCCAGATGCCACTGCCCACTGCGGAGCACCAGCAAGGCCCCTGGGCTGCACTCCAGCAGCACGCAGGGGGGTGGCAGCCCTGGTGGAAGGCCCATCACCAGGGAATGCTCTTCCCCTGCCCGTGACTGGCAGAGAGCTGCTCCCATCCTTCTTCCTGCCCGCAGAGGAAGGCAGAGAGCACGGGTTCAGCTGTCTTGTGCTGGGATGTGGCAGCCAGGGGAGATCAGCTGCTCCCTGTGCAAGAAGAACACAGGGCCAGACACCCTGGGAAGCAGTGGGTTGGAAAAGGAGAGGAGCTTGAGGAGGTGAACTGCACCCAGAGCAAGGGGAGCCACCAAAAGGAGCCCAGTCCTGGCACAGGCTCAGCCCTGCCTTCTCCCATCTTCTCTTGCCTTCCAAAGGAAGGGCCAAGCACTCTCCCCACCACCATCATCCTCTGCTCTGCAGCCCCACAAAGGCCCTGTCCGGGTCCAGAGTGGTGACAAAGTGTCATTTTCCCCAAGGCAGTGGTGACACCTTGTGCACCACTTTGAGGAGGATGGGGTAGTTCAGTTGGAAGGGACCTTCAGTGACCATCAGGCCGACTGATGGATGACAACGTCCTTCCAGCAAGCTCCCAAGGAATCAGCCCCCACCCAAACCCAGCAGCCAGCCCTGCCCAGGAGGTGGAACACAGCACCAGCTGTGAGAGAGCTGCTGGAACGCAGAAACAGGAGAAGCTCATCGCCGGCACAACCCCTGTGCCACGACCTCAGTGTCACCAACCCTTCCTGAAGCGGGGGGACACCTCCCTGGGCACACAGCAGCAGCTGGCCCAGCTGGCCCGGGCTGTGCTGGCAAGGATCTGCTTGCCCAGACCTGTGGGGGAGCTGGGACCTGCAGAGGACCGGCACGGGCTGGGAGAGCCTGCCCGGAGTGCAGGGACACAGAGCAGCTCCGCTGCAGCTCCCCGAGCATGGGCAGGCACGAGATTCAAGGGGGAATTGTGAAACCAAAGACACCAGACCTGGGCCACTGCCTCCCAGCTGCACCTGGGCCACCAAAGCCACCAGCAAAGGCAAGGGGTTGGCTGGGCACCAGGGGTCACCATGGGGATGGCACGTGTCCTCCTGCTCCTCATGCCACCCCAGCACGGGGGACCCCAAGAGGGATTCGCACCCCATCCAGGGGCAGAGCTTCCCAGTGGCATTGCCCAGGAGCAGAACACTCCCACGTGGGTGCCCGGCTTCCCAGGCAGCCTCCCTGGTACAGAGCCCAGCACAGAGCCCAGGGCACCCTGACCCCACCCTCGAGGGACACTGAGGCCATGCGGGAGCACATGAAATCCACCAGTGACGTTGGGCCGGCAGCTCTGCCTCGACCAGCTCCAGACTGGTCACCCCGCTCCCAAACCTCTGAGCACACAAAGGCAGGACCAGAAACCCTGCCACCCTCCTGGCGCTCCGGGCACGGGTGGAGCTGGCATCTCACAAAGTGCCTGGAGGAGGAGAGCTGGTGAGAAACTGCTCATAAAATGTGGAGACCTGCCCTGCTCCGAGCCAGAGCCAGCTCTGGCCTTGAGGAGCCCATCAGAGCAGCCCATCACAGCCCTCAGCAGCGACTCAGATCCCCTGCCCGCATCCACACCCGCAGTTATGGAATATCCTGAGTGGGAAGGAACCCACAGGGATCACCCAGTCCAACCCCCGGCCCTGCACAGACATCCCAACAATCCCACCCTGTGCCTGAGAGCATTGTCCAAACGCTCCTGGAGCTCTGGCAGCCTCGGGGCTGTGCCCATTCCCTGGGGAGCCTGGGCAGTGCCCAGCACCCTCTGGGCGTGGAACCTCTGGATGAAGAACCTGCACCCACTGCCTCGTGTGGGCAGGAGCCAAACCCTGTGGGCAGCAGGGTCTGAGCCCTGGGGTGCACACTGTCACACACTTCTGTCACCTGGGAAAGAGCCAGGACAGCAGGGTGCAGCTGTGGAGCTCCTCATCCCACTTTTCAGATAAGGACATTGTCCTCCCACCTCAGCCCAGGGTGAGGGTGGTGCTGCAGCCTTGCTCTGCCCAGGCTCACCTCACTCTGCAGGTCAGAGAGCCACAGCAGAAGCAAGACCTTGTCCCCCCAGCCATCCCCAGCCCACACGGGCCGCTGGAAGCAGCTCACATCTGGTTCCACATGGATGTCACCGTGCTGTGCAGTGGGGCCCTGGAATGGAGCAGCCCAACCAGCCGGAGGGACCCTGGGGTCCCTGAAAAGGCTTGGACCACAAGCCCTCGACTCTTTCAGGCATCACAGCAATTGGATTCTGCAGCTCAGGCCTCTCCCGTGCCTGGCTCCCAGCTGCCCAGCAGTGCCGGCCTTCCTGGAATGCACCTCAGACCACCCGTGCCCAGCCCTGTGAGCCCAGGGACCTGAGCCCTGGGCAGGGATCCGCAGCCAGCAGACCGCAGCTGGTTTGCAAACACGCTGCCTTCCTCAGATTCTCCACACAAAAGAGACCACGAGAACCCAGAGCAGGGACACCCAACGCTGAGCGTGACATCCCAAACCCGCTCTGGCAGAGGACAGGGATTGGGACAGCCTGCAGGAGCCTTTTGTTGGCAAAGGGGCTGCTGCCCCAGTCCCAGCTAAACCAGGCAGCAATCCCAACACGAAAAAAGCCACAACAAGCCCAAGCCCAGCAGTTTGGTGTTTTGGTGGGAGCAGGCCAGATTCCCAGGGGTTCCTGGCAGACGAGCCTCTCCCTGCAGCACATCTCTGTGCCGAGCAACCTTTTCTGTGCTGCGAAACCCACTCAGCCTCATGTGGGATGTGGAAAGGAGAACAAAAGCTTTCAGGATAAACTCACGCTGCTTCCAGGGGCTGCTCTCAGCACTCGGCTCTGGCACGATTCACAACCTGCAAAGAAGAAATCAGATTTGGTTAAAAAGAAGAGAAAAGCCCTTCCTAGAGATGATGGCAAGCGCGCGGAAGGACAGCTACAGCTGTCACCAGAGGGTGCCTGCCCGGCTCCAGCGCTGTGTTCGGATTCCATACAAATCTCCCTGCTGGAAATGGGAGCTGCAGATTGCTTTAGACGTCGTTTTGCTCTCCTGATGTGCAGCCAGCCCCGCTCCTTCCCGGAGAACAGCAAATATTTACTACGGCAGCGCCGCAGAGCCCACACACCTCCGAGTGCCACTGGATCCCCTGGGCACGGCCCAAGGTCTCCTTTCAGGCCATCTGTGCCTTTGTCACCCATCCCTGTGGCTCACAGTGACACCGAGGGCAGCATCTGGTGGGCAGGGCTCTGGCTGCAGGCCCTGTGCGGGGCAGTGGTGCGGGACCCCGGAGCCAGCCCCGCTCCCCCGGCCACGGCAGGAGGGAATCAGCAGCGTGAACAGGGACAGCCCAGCCTGCGACAGCATCTTCAGAGCCACTTTTTACATGACAACCGCACCTAACGAGGGAGAAGAATCTGCCCGGCGGCACTACAGTGTCACGGAGGAGGAAGCGTGGTCTGGCACAGCAGGGATACCTCCTGCTTCCCCAAGGGTTAATTTTCAAACACCCTTGGACAGGCAAGGCCCAGCCTCCCCCGGGCAGAAGCAAAGCAGGCCTATGCAAAGCTCCCACCCCTCCCATGGATTCAGCAAAATCCTTTCGCTCTCCACAAGCATACATCAGCTGCGTGCAGCCGACAGCCTGCCCTGGGCAACACCGAGCCACGGCAGCTTTCCCAGGAGGCACAAAAGCTGCTCTGCTCTTCTTTTGCACCGAGCCAGAAAACCTGATGCAACGAGGCTGTGAGCTTCAGCACCTCCAAGGAAACAAACCCACCCCTGAGCAGGTGATCCAGAGAGATAAGGTGAAGAGGAGGGGGTCACAGCCACCACCTGCGCGGCCCTTTTCTGTGTCCGTCACCCTGGGGAAGCACGGGCAGGATGTCACCATGTGCTGGTTCTGGGTACACTCCCGTACACCCCTGCCCAGCGGGCACAGCCCTTCCCAGCCATGTGGTTTCACCGGCTCAGCTGTCCTGGGGTGTGGGGAGCAGGGCTTGGTGGCCACTCGGGGCACCCCTGTGCCCAGCTCCAGTGCTGGTGGCACCCACAGCCCTGGGTCCCCCACCCACAGGCACCGCAGGGCCACTGTTGCGGGGCCTGAGCACTCCCACGCCAGTGCCCAGCACCGGAGCTGGATGTGTGTCCCAGTGTCACTGTCCAGACTCAGGGATGTCACTGGTGTGTGGGGGTGCTGTCCCATGCCAGTAGCTACGTGCCCACTCCATCCCAAGCCCAGACAAACCTCCCTCTCCTTCGCCTGCCTCCTCTGCTCATGGAGATGCCCCTGCTCAGAGGCTCAGGTGATGCCTTAGGTTTTAACTTTTATATTTTTCAAGTCCCGTACTGCCTGGTGTGTAACTCTGAGGTTTTGTGTGGCCTGTTAGCTGCTGTTCTCTCATGCTGCTTAGACAGAACACACTTCTCCAAGCTTGCCCTCCAAGGACACCCAGATTGTCCTAGGCCCAAAATGTGTAAACTAAAGCCTTGAGAGGAGGGGCAAATTTGGTGTAATTACATCATTAACTGAAGTTATAATTGGAGAATTAACCCTGATATGCAAATGGACCAAACTTATAAAAGTGTGAAGAACCCGTGACCCAGGGTCCATCTTGGGTGGAGCCCCTCGGAGGCTTTACACTCCCAAGGTGTGTACCTTTGACGGCCCTTCAAATAAATACCTGCTTTTATTCTCTTATTTTTGTCTAGCCTCTGTTTTCAGGTAGCCACTTCAAGGTGTCACAGGACCCAGAGCAGACCAAGAGACCCATGAGAAGGACTCTGTCTCTCCAGCAGGACACTGTCCCAACAGGCCAAGCTGACCCAGGAATGGACTCCAACACCAGCAGCTGCTGGCCTCAGCTGCAGACACAGGTCACACAGGGGATCTGTGGGATTCTCTCCCCACACTGGCGCAGCCTCCGTGGCCCTGCTCGTCCTCTGCTCAGCCCAGTGATTTCTGTGGGTACTCCACGCTGCTTCCAGGTTTGTGTGCTCGGATTTCTCTCCTCCCAGCTCAAGAGGGGTCGACAGATGCCCGGCAGAGATGGGCAGGCAGGTGCAGGAGCAGCCAGCTTCCCACAGACCCCGAAGGAGGAGTATGGCACCAGCAGCCGGGGCACCCAGGGCTGCACCCCATTCCTGCTGCGAGGGAGGATGAGGATGCAGCCACCACAGGCCGGGCAGTGGCACTCGGCACTCCCCAGCCTGCCTGTGCTGACACTGCCAAACAAAGCCCCTGCGCTCCCCACCAGCCTCAGCCCATCCCTCCTGCCCTGGGAGAGGCCACAGCCACGGGGCTGCTGTGCAGGCTCCGAGCTATGGCCATTTTGGGATGTGAGACACTGCATCAATTAGGATCACGTTAATGAAGTGTTCTGAGAATACCGGCAGTGGGAGCGAGGCCTCCCCCAAGCCCGCTCGCTTCTGCCCACAAACAGCAGCTCCCCACCACGCTCCTGCGAGCAGGAATCCACCCCAGACTGCACCCCGACCTCCTGCCACGCAGCTCTGCCGGCGCCAGGCTGGTGTGGACAGCCTCAGCCACAGACACTGCCCCGGGCTCACAAACATCCCACAGTGACCCACATTGTCACCACCCCGTCATCGCAACCAGCCAGCCTGGCCCCGACAGGTCGGCGCGATGCTGCCTGGGGACAGGCGCTGGGACGTGCTGGCACACGGATGAAGGCACTGCTGGCTGGGCTTAGGAAGAAGCCCTGCACTGCTCCAGCTCACTCAGATTTAGACCAGAGCCTTGCAAACCTGCTGATGGGCCCAACCAAGGGACAAGGACTCGTAGTGTCCCCTCCACCACAGCAGGAGCACACACAGGGCAGGGAGCGCTGCTGGAGAGGAGCCCAGGAGACACGGAGGAGTCCACAGACCACACCAGGGACCAATCCATGGACCACACCACCATGGCCCTCCCATGCCTGGCCAGGGTGGGACTGAGCTCCAAAGTTCCATCAGCAGCGTGGAGGTGGCCAGGAGGGCTGACAGTGACCTGGCAGCTGCACCTTCTCTACATCTCTTCCCTTGGTCATGCCAAGTCAGCTGCATTTCTTACAGACGGGTCTCACACCAGACCAAGGTGACAAGCAGGGATTTACTCACCCCATAGAATCCCAGAATGGGGCTGGAAGGGACCTCAAGGCCCATCTCGTTCCACTCCCTGCCATGGGCAGGGACACCTTCCACTAGCCCAGGATGCTCCAAGTCCCATCCAGGCTGGCCTTGGACACTTCCAGAGATGTTATGCTACCATGGCCACCATGCCCTACCAGCAGGAAGCATTCCTTGGTTCCCTGAAGAACAGCCCCAGGGAATTTGCAGAGGTAACAGGGATGTGCATACCCAGAGCCAGAGCAGCCCTCACAGGAGGCTTCTCTTGTTCTGGCCAGTTCACTCCACAGGACCTTCATCTATCAGGACTTGAGTGAATCTCCTAAAGGGAAACACTGCTGAGAATTCGGGCTGGAATTTTTCCCTGCCAAAGTTCACCATCAACATTAGTCTGTATCCTTGTCAAAAATGGCACCTTCCCACAGTGAGCAGCAGCCCCAGCTGCCCAACCACCCCTCTCCCGCCTCGAGCCTTTTGCCACATCCCTCTCAGCATCACCAAAGCAGAGCCCCAAAGCTCTGTCAGGCGCCACGACCCGCCGCGCTCCGCAGGGGGCTGCCAGCACAGACACTGCCAGACCCGGAGTGCTCCTCGTTACAACATCCAGCCGCGCTTCCCACGGCATCACCGAGAGAAAAACCTGCAGGACCCCCCCGCCAGCACCGCAGCCCGTCACGCGTGGCCACCTGGGGACGGTCCCGTGGGGATGGGCCGGGGGAGGCCGCGAGGGGCTGGCCCACCCCCTGCCCGCCCTGCCTCCGGCCCGGCCAGGAGGCCTCGCCGCTGGCACTCGCCCCAGCCAGGCCGATTAGCTGATTACAAAGGGGAATGTGTCACTTCAAACACACAATCAGATTTCCCGGCCCTTCTGCCCATAACAAAATGTCTCGTGAAATGGCTCATTCTGTTCTCCCATAGAAACGTGTTTCCCTTCAAAAGCCTGATACGAGGAGAGGAGGGGAAAAAAAAGGAAAAGGCAAAGCTAAAAATACCATCCGAAAGATACCATGACAGCAACAGATTCACAGGAAAATGAGGTGGGAAGGGGGCTGTGAATGTGTTAAGATCCTGTTTAATCTCTCCCCAGCCACCTAAAAAATGCACCGAAGGCAGAAACGATACCTCAACATTTCCTTTGTGCGAGAGCTGACTCCACCCTGTGTTTTCCTCTCCATCTGATGCTCGGGGAAGGATACCAGCAGACATCTCCGCTGCTGCCAGGCAGCGAGGGGCCCCGGCAGTGGGTTAGTAGGAGCAGAGGGAGGAAGAAGCCGGTGGGAGGAACCTGGCAGCAGGGCTGGGCTGTGAATCCCCATTCAGCATCGCCTCAGACGCAGGATGCGCTTTACACTGGCGCAGCACCTGCTCCCGCTCCCCACCCCAGCGCCAGCTCCTCGCCAAGGAGCAGCCGCCTTCGGATCCCAGGAGGGCTCGGGGACGGCCAGACCCAGTGAGGTGGGCCCAGGGTCCAGTTACAGCTGGTGGGCAGCGGGCTGGGCACTGAGAGGGGGATGCAGCAGATCCCGACCTGCGGCCACAATTCACTGCCACAAAGAGGCCAAGTGCCCGACTGAAACTGCTGACCTGCTGGCAGCCACAGATCTGCAGCTTCAGCCTCATTTGTCTCGTGTTCTGAGCACAATAGGGTCAGCCCAGTGTCCCCTTGGCGCTGTGCTCCCGCCAGGCCCGGGGTGCTGTGCAGCTCCCCGGCCACGGCAGCTCCTGCGTGAGGCAGAGCCAGCCCGGGGCCCTGCTGAGCCCCCAGAGAGCCAGGATTGCCCTGCAGAGGGCAAGACGCAGACCATCAGGAGATGGAAAGAAAATCCTCTTCCAGAGCATTATCATCCAGATTTTAAGGCTCTGTCTGCTGCTCCGACGCCTGGGGAGGGTGCATGGGTGGGCTCAGGGGCGTGCACACACCAGTCAGGACACTGACAACTCTGAGCTGCATCCAGAGCCCCCTCAGCTGTGTACTGGGACAAGCAGACACAAGAATTTGTACCAAATCACCCACCCAGGGCTCTGGGATGTCTGTCCCATTCCACACAGTCCCACCACTCCCTGCCCAGCGCAAGGAGAGCAAACCTTGACTCTTGTCCCAGTCGTACCAAACTTCAGCCCAACAGCTCTTCTTAGGATCAGATACTAGGGAGAAATCCTTCCCTGTGAGGGTGGGGAGGCCCTGGCACAGGTTACAGAGAAGCTGTGGCTGCCCCATTGCTGGAAGTGTCCAAGGCCAGGTTGGACAGGGCTTGGAGCAGCCTTGGGATAGTGGAAGGTGTCCCTGCCCACAGTAGGAGGGTTGGAATGAGATGGGCTTTAAGGTCCCTTCCCACCCAAAGCCATGATTCTATGGCTCCGCACATCCTCAAAGAGTTCATCCCCTTGGAGCAAGGCAGGGCAGAGGGAGCAGCTGTCCTCCAAGACAAGGGCAATCCATGGGGCCAGGGCCCAGCACCCTGCTTTGCACCAGGGACACGCTGTGTGGGCAGGAGAGCTGCTGCAGGAAGCAGCCACTGCTGCCACACTGGAAAACGTGGCTGCCCAGATTTCCTCCTCTTCACTTGAAGACTCGCTTAGGTCCTGGACAACCCACAAGCTTCCACTCAAGGGCTGGAAGGAGAGGAAGGCTGGATCTGCAGCCACAGGGAAGCATTGCAACATGTCCCCATCAAAGACATTCTCCTCCCACCATGCTTTCCACCTCCCGTAACCCAGACAAGAGGATGATGAAGGACCGGACCAGGAAGCCTGGCCAGCAGCAGTGATGCTTAGCTTTATAGATGTGAATGGCACAGGGTAGGGGCTGGAAGGGGTTCCCGAGGGAGGCTGTCCTCCAGCTCCCACAGACACAACTCATTCCAGGCTCAAGGGACAGCACAAGCTCCCAGTGCCTGTGAGTCCAGGCTCAAACCCCACATCCCCCCGCAGCAGGGTCAGGGCCAGCCCCGCCGCTCAGCACCACAGACCCGCACAGGCTGTGACGAACCCAAACCTGCTGACTCAGAGCCACCGACTGCTCTAATGAGAACAATGAGCCATGCAGCCATCGCTGTCACAGCCCCAGCGCCAGCACATTTTCAGGTGCCGTGCAAGAGTCAGGTATTTGTGGCTGCACAAGTTTCCCTTTCTCCCAGCAGCCAGGGACGCGGGAACAGCCACTGTTTTGTGTTTCTCCTTTGGCAGAGGGAGCTTCAGGCTCAGCTCAGACCTCCAAGTGACAGGCACCGCATGAAAGTCTACTACACCCAGGCCTTGCAGCCGCCCACGCCGCTCTGCGCGGAGCCGAGCCCGTACTGAGACCATTTCCTCGCGCACACGCGCTCCCCATCGGCGTCCCAGCTGTCACTCGGCGCCGGAGCACCGTGCCCAAGGCAGCAGGGAAATAGCCCAAGTGCACAGCCAAAGAGAATTAAGGCAAAGGACACTCCAGTGATGTCTGTGAGTCTGAGCAGGAAGCTGGGAGCAAAGGCTGGGAAGAGCCAAGCCCACCCCCTGCCCTTTAACCAACAGGTCATTCTCTGCAGCTTCCTAATTTAGAAACCCTAATTAGTTATGGGAAAGATTTCTTCTGTTAGGGACAGAATTAGTCAGGCACCTGACTGGTCTGCATGTGTCTGAAAGGCTCCCGTAGGAAAGCAGAAGTCCCCAGCAGAGCTGGAGGGAGGGGAAGGCAGACAGGACGCCCCGAGTGACGGTGGAGCCCCGTGCGGGACGAGGGCTCGGTGGTGCCAGCAGAAAGCCTTAATGTTATTCCGCAAATCAGTGAGGAATCCAGCTCCTCATCAGGACCAAGGTCATCACCCAGAGCTTAACAGGGAGCTCAGCTGCCTGGGGCAAGAAAATTGATTTTTAAGATTTCCCCCATTCTATGCTGCAGTGACTTCTTCAGCCGAGCCAGCCACCCCTCCTGGCCACAAAGACATCATGTGCCAGGAGACACTTACCCTGGAAGGTTGTGGTGGTGGTGGCAACCATGGCAGCAGCCCAGGGAAGGGGGCCCAGCACGCTCTGTGTCTCCACTGTGCAGGGAAGGTACCAAAACCTTCCCCTTCTGCATGCCAGGAACGTGAGCTCTCTGCTACACTTGTACCTTTAGCCCAGAAATCCAATACTGGAATTCAAAAACCATTTCTAGATGCTTCCCCAGACCAAAACATCTCCCCTAAGAGGTCTGGAGAATGCTCACATCTCAAAATTTGATAAAAATTTCTGGACCGTTCTAGGCACAACATCCACAAGCAGCCAAAGCAGCAGGGGAAGAGCCCATCCCCTGCCAAAGGCAGCCAAACACAGGCTCTGCACCCCACAGCCCTGCCCAGGGCTCTTCTGGGAATGGCTGCGTTGAGGAAAACAATCCCCATGGCTCAGGGATGGTGGGAAGAGGAGAGATGGGAATCCTCCCCTCCCAGTGGGGCTCATACCCCACAGGAGACAGCTGCACCCTGGTCCTCGACTCCAAACATGGAGGTTATCCTTGGGTAAGGAGGGAACGCTCTGGACCTGCCACAGCTTCCAGAACATGCCCTGCATCCCTGCACGCAGCAGAGACAGGTCCTCATGGAGAGCACGGCTCGAGCACCCCGGGGAGTCCCGCGGACGGGCTCCGTGCCTGCCGAGCCAGACTCTAAACCAACATCATTAAAGAGTAACTAATTCCCTTCTCGCAAGGACCATCACCCAAAGCCAGGCAGCCTTCCTTCAGTTCCAAACTTGCCCGATGGCAACAAGGACACGCAGCTGAAGGCCACCAGAGCCACTCTCCAGCTGTGGTCCAAGGGGCCTGACGCAGCCAGAGCCCTCCCGTGGATGTGGAGACCCACAAGGAACAGACCAGAGCAACAACGTGCTTCCCACACCCCGAGTTTTTCAGGAGCAAAAATCCCTTTGGACAAGTGTAGCATGAGAAACCTGGAGGGAAAGTGCCAGCTAAGTGCAGGAAGGAGATGGATGCATGGGCTGGTCTCTCTGGGGATGCTGGAGAAGCCACACCTCATCCACAGCAACGGAGAAGGGGCTGATCAGGAGTCACCTCACACCATCCACAGCTGAATGAAGCACAGCTTTGCCATCGCCTGCAGCACACTGTGACTGCCCAGCCAGCACACCCAGACCATTGTTTGCCCACAGGAGGGTCCCCACCGAGACAGGCTGAGGGCCGGGCACGCCGGAGGAAACAATACCCCGAGAAACAGCCGGAGAAACAGTGATGAGAAATACAGAATCCACTGATGGGGAAAGGGCCACGCAGGTCCTCTAGTACAATCTCCCGGGTAACCAGCCTATGGAGAAAATGCTGAGCTCAAGGATACCTCCAAAGCCCACCTCCTGCCATATGACGGTACTCCAAAAATAACCACAGAAATATGCGAGGACCCATTCCAAGTTGTTCCTGGCTCTCTTCACATTTTCCCTCTAATGTAAATCGTCTCCCTCAAATCACAGCCCGGCAGTTCAATGTGTCGCCGCAGCTCGGGGCTACGGATCCCCGGGGCTACGGATCCCGGGGGCCGCCTCACCCCGCCCGCAGGACCCGGCCGGCGCTGCCGCCTCCCGCACTCGGCTGCGCTCCGTGGCGCTGGCAG
>VZTD01002942.1:501873-535471 GCA_013397725.1 Rhagologus leucostigma
CGGCCCCGCACCGCCCCCGCCGCGGGAGCCGCCCCCGGGCCGCGCCGGGGCTGCGGGGGCTGCGGGGATTGCGGGGCTCCCTCCGTCCCCGGGGCACCGGAGGCCCCCGCGGGTGTCCCCACGCACGTCCCGCGTGACGCCCCCCGGCCACAGGCGGGGTCCCGCGGTGGTACCGGTACTTTCAGTCTCCTCCTCAGGGCCTCATCCCTGCTGAGCCTCCTCCGTCACCCCATGCAAGACACGCGGCGGATCCTGCAGCTCCCAGGGATGCCCTTGCCCTTCCCGGAGCAGCCCGGGCTGTCCACCCGCGGCGTTTGGGGGGCACACCCGTGAGCCGGGCGCGGGAGATCTCCACATCAGCAGCTGACCAGACGCGTGCATTTTGGGGATGTCAGGTCAAGCAGCCCCCCCAAGAGATGCAGATGGAAAGGGGAGGCTATTGCTTTGCAAAACACGCGTGCACCCACAGCACGGATGCTTGGGATGCATGGGCACACTGGATGCACAGCAGGGATGCACTGGGGGCACAGGGATGCCCTGGAGGCACAGGGATGCACTGGATGTACAGCAGGGATGCAGTGGCCACTCTGCTCTCGGTGTAACCCCTGAGCATGGGGTTGGCTGTCACAGACAGGAGCAGGGAGGCTGCACACTCAGCCCTCTCTGCCCCCCTGTCTGGCAGACACTGAGCAGTGAAGGCTGGAGGGAGGTGCCAGCCCAGCACTGGGTCTGGTTTCCCCATTCCCAGAGCCTCTGGTGGCTCCCAGCTCAGTACCCAGTGCCCTCTGCTCGTGCACTGTGCAGGACTCCCACAGCACCTTGTGCCCTGGCTGCCCTGCAGGGCAGGGCCTGGCTTTGCTCCGTTACCTGGTGGCACAGCTGCCCTCGGTGACTCTCCCAGTGTGAGGGACCGAAAAGGCCTCCAGTGGTGTGAGGAAGGCCGCAGGACCCTTCCCAGCAGGGAAGCTCCAACCTGGCTGCCTCTGCTTGTCCTCTGCAGCCAGACTGGCCTGGGGCAGCTTGTCACAGTGTGTCAGCACACAGTCACCTGTCTGGCAGCAGTGGGTGCCAGGGCTCCATGCCAGCTGCCTCTGGGTGCTGCTCCTCAGCTTCCTCCCCACCAGCCCCAGGGAAACCTGCAGTTCGCGGTCCCACAGGGAGCCTGACCCCTCAGCACCACGGCTGGGCTGGAGCGCTGGAATGAGGCGGGCTTTGTTTTACTGCTTTAGGAAGTGCCTCCTTTATTAGCCACACTGAGGCTTTTTCCCTGACAAACCACATACCAGCAGAGAGTACCAGGAACAAAATGAGGCTGCATGGTCCAGTGGTTCGAGCCAAGGCAGCGATGCCAGCAGGATTGTGGGCTCTAATCCCCTGCTGAGCTGTTGACTCACTGTACAAACTCAGGCAGGTCCTGCCGCTTTGTGCTGTGGAGAAGCCCAGCTGGAAAGTTGGGTAAATAGCAGGAACCTCTTGGAAAAAAAAAAAACACCCCACTGCATGACAGCCAACTTGAGGGAGGGCATTCATTTACAAACAAATATTCCAGCTGGCTGCTGAGATCCCCTGTGCAGGCACAGCTTTCCCCTCCAGCCTTCCACTGCTGCACGTCCTTAAGGGACAGTGCTGAAGAGGTGCTTTGCCTGGTGCTAGGGTGGCTGCACTGCAAGGGACAGCATTTGCTGCAAGGGACACAACTGGTGTGAATTTGTAGGGAATTTATACAGGAGAAAAGCTGCACTGTGTTGTTGAGAAAAATAATTGCAGTTGTGTGCAAGCTGCTGTGATTGTTGGCATTCATCTTCCAGGCCTTCAGAGGGAAAACAGTGATGGCTGCTCAGGGGGTTCTGTCACACTCTAAAGGAAAATCTGAGAAATGTAAATGTTAATTCACCCTTTTAAGTGGGTTTGGGTCAGATAAGTCAGTGGGTGACCGCACTGGCAGCGTTCTGAGCACAGATATCCTTGGTGTCACTGCCCACCACAGGGAACACCCCCTTTGGGAAGCCAGGGAGCTGGAAGAAGAATGTATAGAACACATTTCTCCAGTGAATCCTTCACTCCTCTTCTCACACTGGTGCAAACAGCCCAGCCTGTCTTCCCCTGACCGCCAAGCTAAAGCCTGAAACTCTCCAACAGCCCAGAAGGCATGGAAAATGCACCTCTGCCTGCTGAGATGAGGGAAAGAGCTTCCCTGGCAAAGTAATCACCTGTGAGCCCAGCCAGGCTGGACTCTCTCCTGGCTATTCAATAACTGATAAATGAGCTTTCCTGCATCCCTGTCCAATTCCTGCTGCGGTGATGGGAGCAATGGAAATACCTGTCTGGCCACACATGGCAGATGGGGTGGCAGGGAGGGGACAGCAAGACTCCTTTTTCCCCCAGGAAACACCGAGGACATGTAAACTTACAAGGTCTTCTGGAACTTAACTGAAAATTTAAAGATATTTCAAGACATTAAAGACATTTAAAGGAGCTGCCATTTGTTCAGGTATTTTTTTCAGATGAATTGAAAACACAGCTGTTTTAAACCTCAAATGCAGCCATCACTCAGCTGGTGGAGCTGCCCTTCCGCCTGTCCATTGTCCAGTGTCCACCCTGGTTTTCCATGGGTGCACAAGGGAAACCTTGGAGCTTCCTGCAATGTCAGTGTGAACAGAGGGACCTGTGAGCCCTGGGGAGCTCCAAGGGAAAATCTCCCTCTTTTGGGAATGACATAATTTTTGCAACCCAAGTGAGGATGTCCTGACCACATTCCCATTGCTCAGCAGAATCAACCTGAAACAACACAAAAACCACAAATAAATGAGGATTGGCATAAATTGCAAAGGGCTGGCAGACGTTTCATGGTTCAATGTTAGGACAGATTTGGGCACCAGGCTTTTGCCAGATTTTTAGCAGCCCAGGAAGCCATCCTGAGCTGCATCAAAAGGGGAGTGGGCAGCAGGGGACAGGGGGATTTTGCCCCTCTGCTCCACTCAGGAGAGACTCCACCTGAAGGGCTGCCTCCAGCCCTGGGGTCCAACATCAGGAGGATGTGGAGCTGCTGGAGTGAGTCCAGAGAGGCCACAGAGATGCTCCAAGGACTGGAGCCCCTCTGCTCTGAGCCAGGCTGGGAGAGCTGTGGGTGTTCAGCCCGGAGAAGAGAAGGCTCCAGGGAGACCTCAGAGCCATTTCCAGTGTTTTAGGCTTATAAAAATAAGGGAGAGCAGCTTTTTACATGGGCAGATGGTGACATGACAAGGGGAGATGGTTTGAAACTAAAAGAGCAGATATTTAGATTGGATGTCATAAAGAAACTGTTCCCTGTGAGGGGGAGGAGGCCCTGGCACAGGGTGCCCAGAGCAGCTGTGGCTGCCCCTGGATCCCTGGCAGTGCCCAAGGCCAGGTTGGACGGGGCTTGGAGCAGCCTGGGACAGTGGAAGGTGTCCCTGCCATGGCAGGGGGTTAGAACTGGATGATCTTCAAGGTCCCTTCCAACCCAAACCAGTCTGGGTCTATGGTTCTATCTCCTTGAGAGCCTCCAAGCTCTTTCATTCTAGCAAGTTTTCCTCTCTCAATTTACCTCTGCAGTGATTCTGGCTTGGCTTTATGGGAAGGAAAGCAAAGAGGACCAGCACATCCTCCAGTGGTGCCTCTGGGATGTATTTCTACGTGGAAACCTGCTCTTTGTTGAAGGAGATAGATAAGAGGGGTGCATCTTGGGGCCCAGCTCCAGGGTGCAGCTGTAGAAACAAATCTCCTCCAAGGAAGAGCACCATGGAGCCCTCCGAACTCCACCTTTCAAGCCCAGAGCAAACTGTTGATCAGCCCTCACAATCCCGGTGTTGGGAAAGCCCATCTCCAGTTATCAGCCATCCCTGCTGAGGATTCTCCACGGCACTGACAGACACAGGGATGCAGCAGGAGCTGGAGCAGGGCTGTGTTGAGGTGAAGGAGGCCCTGCCTGGCACAGGGGAACAGAGCTTGGACTTCAGGGCTCTGCAGAGGAGCTGGGGGCACCCAAAGCCTTTATTCCCTAAATCCCAGCAGCATGGAAAAAGGGGTGTGCGTGTCTGCCTTTTGGGAAGAGGTTATTTTGGGAATCCCGCCTGAGCTGCTGCTGGTGCTGATGCTCTGCGATAACAACCTTTCATGCCTCTTGCTTGTTTATGCAGGGCATGAAAAGGCCCTTTGTGCAGCTCGGGGAGCTGGCTGCCAGCTGGGATCAGTGAGACGCTCCCTGTGTGCTCCTCGGCTCCAGCCCCCTCGGCAAAACCCCCGCAGGAGGCTTGGGGGTGCCCACAGGCAGGAATTGGCACCCCACAGAAGAGGGGGCACAGCTGCTCCAGCTCCTGGGCACCTCCTGCCCTTCACACCTTTGGGTGGTGGGAACACTCTGGGGAGCTCAGGCAAATGTTTCCACCCAAAGAAAACATTTCCAGCTCTTGATGCCATCTTCCTCCAGGCTGTTTGAGTGGGATCCCAAGCTCAAAGAAGTCGCTGGGACAGATGTCATCAGGGACTGTCACCAGATCTGCTGATCAAGCCCTTATTATCCCTGCATGTCTGGAGCCCTGAAGTCTTGGGGGATGAGCAGACATCCCACTGTCTTCTTCCTTTGCTTCCCAAGGGTTCCCAAGGACCTTCTCCCCAAATGCTGTCAGATCCTGGCCTTCAGACAGTTGGGATACTGCAGATAGTTATGCACATGGTGGAAAAATAGGAATAAAAGGGGCAGGAAATGCTTTTTTTAAAATTAATTAAAGAGATTAATGACCCGTGTCACAGTTAGGACACATCCCACCTGCTGCCTTGCAGGTAGGAGGACTGCAGTGGGAAGCATTGGAGCACCCCTGGGACACTGGGAGGAAGGAATACTTGCCCCTAAGACCCAGGGCAGGGTGTGGGGTCCCTGATGCCACCCAGCACAGCTGTAACCAGGTGCAAAGAGAGCATTGGTGCTGCAGCAGAGCTGGGGGCGCATGGGGTCCCTGGCACAGAGAGTGACGATATTGGCCAGGGGTTCCTGCTGGGCTGTGGGGTGTGAGGGGCAGGAGGAAGGACTGGGCAGGTCCTGCTCCAGCAGCAGCTCCAGCCCCTGGTGCGTGTCCTGAGCCCACTGGATCCGCTCCCTCCTTAGCCAGGCTTCCCGCGCTGACCAGCTGGATGGAATCCTGGGCTGCCCATCCCTGCAGAGCAGCAGTGCCATCCTGGTTGGGGCTGCCAAGCCTCTGCCCTGGACTGCACTGGGCAGAGCAGTGGGATCTCCTGTGTCTTCCCATCCTGAGGCTGCCAGGAAAGTGCAGTTCTCCTGAGGGAGCCCCTGGCACAGGTCCGCCATGCTCTGATTCAAGGGAAGGCTGTAACAGCTTAACTAACTGCCAGCTTGGAGATGGCAGGGTCTGAGCAAAGATGAGGGACATCAGCCTGTCTTCTGAGAGCAGCCGAGCTCCCCCAGCTGAACCCCAGAGAGAGAGGGCAGGGAAAGATGGAGAACAAGGTGTGAAGAGAGGAGTGAATGTGGTGACATTCGCTCCTTTAACCCACACTGCCAACATCACCCCTCTGAGTGACATCTCATCCTCTTGCCTGGCTCCTGCATCCCTCACGCCCTGGTGAGAAGGGTGCTCCTTAACACTGCCTGTCCTGCATCCCTCAGCTTCAGGGAGCCCCAGAGGAGGCTGCAGTGCCAGTTACAGCAGGAACCCCAGGACCCCCAGGTCCCCCCACTGACCTGGGGGACTGCACCAGCAGAAAGTGGCATTTCTGCCCAAGAACCTGACTTTGTCCTTTGTGCTGCCCAAGCTCTTCCTTCTCAGTGGAAACATCTTGAGACTGTATGGATTTTTCTATTAAGAGTCACAGGCATGAAGGGAATGCCTGAAAAAAATGAAAAAAAAAAGGAAAAAAAAAAAGAAAGAAGCCGTCTGTTGTGGATTTGAGATGCCCAGATACAGCCCCCAGTGTCCCAGCACACTGAGCCAGGTGAAAACCTTGGCTTCTAACATTGCGGGGCACAGCAACAGAGGTGCTATCCCTGGAAGTGTTCAAAACGCGTGGGAATGTGGCACCTGGGGACATGGTTTAGTGGTGACCACAGTGCTGCTGGTCAGTGGTTGAACTTGATGATTTTGGAGTCTTTTCCAACCTCAGTGACTCAGTGGTTCAATGAAAGGCAGGAAAATTGGAAAGCTAAAAGCTGGAATGGCAGAAGATAAATCAAGAGAGGGTCAAGAATGACCTAAGGATCTGCTAAAGGCCCTAAAGCTGCTCTCCTTCATATTTATAAGCCTAAAACACTGGAAGGGGCTCTAAGGTCTCCCTGGAGCCTTCTCTTCTCCGGGCTGAACACCCACAGCTCTCCCAGCCTGGCTCAGAGCAGAGGGGCTCCAGCCCTTGGAGCATCTCTGTGGCCTCTCTGGACTCACTGCAGCAGCTCCACATCCTCCTGCTTAGGTGGAAAAGTCACTCAGCCATGTGGAACTACTGC
Source organism: Rhagologus leucostigma (assembly GCA_013397725.1). Lineage (NCBI taxonomy): Eukaryota > Metazoa > Chordata > Aves > Passeriformes > Rhagologus > Rhagologus leucostigma. The sequence goes on from VZTD01002942.1 coordinate 508,346, forward strand.
ACCCTGCACAGCCAAGCCTGGAGAACTGTCCCCCAGACTGCCACGGGGCTGGTGGCTGAGCTGGCCTGTGGGGGGACACTCAGCTGAGGAGAGATGGTCACCTGCCCACAGCCTAAGGAAGTTAATAACCTCCACTCTAAGAGCAGCATCCCAGCCGTCATTTAGCTCTAATTACCAGCCTAATTACTGGGTCTTTCTGCACGTGTCGGGTTACAGAGCGCTCGGATACGAATGAGCCTCTTCCCACGCTGGGTCCTGTGGCTCCCACACACCTCTGTGGGCATTCTCCTGGGGAAACCCAGCGAGCTGGAGTTCACTCTGCTGCTGCCAGGTGGGTTCCTCTGCCCCAGGCTGGGCTGGCAGCTCTCCTGGACCTCTTTCAGCTTCATACCTGATGACTGTAAATGTTTGTGGGTTTCAGACACACTTGAGACTCAGTTTCATGCAGGGAGGATTTGGGATCGCTGTAGGAAGAACAATACTTTCTTTCCCAAGGGTCCCCAGCAGTTTGTGCTTCCTGCCTGGGTTCCATACCTGGGGAAGAGGTGGGCACAACTCCATTCTCTGCTGCTGCAGAGAGGCAGAGAAGTTGTAGGGATGTGGATCATGAAAAGCAGAGGCTCCCTCCAGTATCTTCAAAGCAATCAGTGGTTGTTGTGGTCAGTGATGGTGCCTTCCTGGGATGTCTGCTGAATTAAAGGAGTCCAGGAAAAGTTTCCCTTCGGATACAAAAACAAAACCACCAGGGCTGAGTGAGGGCTGTGCTGCAAGGATTTGTCAGGGACAAGAAGGAGGACTCTGATCTGGGATCAGCACATGGGGAGGGCTGAACAGCTTACAAAAAACCTCTCCTGAAGCCACATTTGGTGCTCAGCACTCTGGACTGAAGTCTGGATGTTGCCATGGTACTCCTCGGTTTGGATGCAGGATTCACATGGTTCCCATCTCTCACCAAATATCCCAGAGAATGTCAGAAATTCACCCAGAGACTGGGCAGAAACGGATCTCAGTGTCCCAAGTGGAGCTATGGGGTGGGCCAGCCTTCCCTGAATGAAAAAAGCCTGGTCTCCTGTGTTTTCCCAAGAGCCAAGACCACACTGCTGTCATCAGTGGGGCTGGCAGGGCGCGGGCAGGGCGCGGGCAGGTCAGGCAGTCTCTCTCCTTGATGGACATCTATCTCACTCCCGTCTCAGTCCCAGGTACCCTGCAGATGCTGAGCTCCTACTGCTCTGTCCCAGCCCTCTGGTGTATCAGCCTTTGGCCCCTGCCTGATGGAAGCTGGAGCTCTGCAGCTCTCGGGACTGAAGAGCCTCTCCCTGACAACCAGCAGCAGGAGGGAGCACCAGGACACCAGGGAGCCCTGGAGCAGCTGGATCCAAACCCGGCTGGATCGGTGCTTCTGCTGTCACTGCCAGGGGACCTGCTGGTGCCAGCAGCAGGAGCTGCTCCTGCTCCCTCCATCCCCGCTCCATCCGCAGCAGGCAGGGCAGATGCTGATGGCTGGCTGGGCCCTGGCATCTCTCCCCAGGCCTGCCCTCCTGCCAGTCCCGTCCCAGCTGCCTCCCAGTCCTGGGAGAACAGCCTCGGTTCTGCCCTCTCCAAGGGACTCGTGTCCCCCAGCCTGATGGGATACCCGTCCTGCCCTGGGACACAGGGCTTGTTCCCAAATGGCCTAACCCCTGATGGGGTCGGGGCCCCTGGGAACTGAGCCCCAGCATCACCTCCAGAACCTGACCTCTCCCCAGTGCCGAGCAGTTCATCCCACTTTCCTGCTCCCAGTGCCCGGGAAGGTGTGGCAGGACAGTCCCTCACTGCTGGACATGCTGGCCATGAGCATCTGGCAGCCTGGGGGAAGTTAACAGGAAAAGCCCAAGCCAGTATTGCTAAATTACAGCCATCTCTTCCAGAGAGGACTTGCAGCCAAATTCCCCATGAGAGGCTCGTGGCTGGGCCCCCATTACTGGCTCTGCCCCACTGCTGGCTGTGCCCATGGGCAGGCGGGCAGCACAGGGATTAAACCAGAGCCCAGCCCTGGCTGGGACCACCCCACTGCCAAAATCCAGGCAGCAGCTCTCTGCTCCTTCCCATGAGGTGAGGGAAACCGCCTGTGCCTCACTCCCTCCACAGGGCCTCAGGCCACCATGACCATCGGATCAGCAGGATCCACAGGCAGGACACAGCAGGGAGCTCTGCACCTTCACGGGGTCCCTGAGCCACGGGGTCCCTGGCACATGGGGCTGGTACAGTGCTGTGCCATCCCCTCCCCACTGTTGTCTCCATCTCAGACATCCCTGAGCCTAGCCTGGAGGTGGCCCCTCAGTGTGCTGACCCTGGAAAAGCTCTGCTCCCCACTCTCCCCGGGCCCAGCCACCTCAGCCCCTGGCAGGATGCTCTTGGTGCTCCAGGGTCGTGCTGAGCCTCCCTCTCTTGCAGCCTTGGCCCGTGCTCTCTGTCCCTGTGGGGCCCAGTCCCACAAGCAGCACACAAAAAGGGCGGTCAGGTCCTCAGCGAGGCTCCAGTGAGGACACAGGACCTTTGGCCTCCCCCCACAATGTCATGGGACAAGAGGAGCATCCGCGCAGGGCTGCCACCCCACTGAGACCGGGGAACACAAGCCGGCAGCTGAGCTGAGGAGAGAAGTCAGGGCTGGGGAAACAAACCCTGTTTTGTCCCAGATTCCTGCTTCCCTGGACTCCGAGCAACATCCACTGCAGCCTCTGGCATGAGCTGCCCCCGACCCCGTGGCCGAGGGCACCGAGAGCGGCGTCCCTGGGGCTGCCAGGGCTCAGCCCCCCACATGCTGCGAGAGCACTTCCAGTGCTCCACAGCCAGTTTCCCTGGCCCAGGCGCCCTGGCAGCGGCACACAGCGAGATCCCAGCCTTGTTACTGCTCATCACATACAGGGTCTTGAATAATATTTGGAAAATAAAGATCTGTGCAGAACCAGCCCCTGCTAGGGATGTCCAGCACCCAGCTGGAGCCTCTCCAAGTAGCACAGGACTGGCTTGATGGTGGAGGCCTCTTTTCAGAGTGTTTATTTGTGGTGCTGAGACCTCCAGCCCTGTGGCAGCTTCAGCTGATGCTGGTGGATGGGACCAGAAGTGAGGAGGAGGGAAGGGGCCTGCGGAGCAGTTTGTCATGGTGCTAGCTCTGCTCCCTGGCCAGGGCTCCTGTGGTCACCATGGTCTTTTTTGACCTTCTGCAGACAGTGCAGGGCTCACCAGAGCTCCCCCAGCCCGATGGGATGGCAGCTGAGCACAAGAAAGCAGGGATCTGCTGGGAAGGACCGGAGCCACAGAGCCTGCACTGGCTGGTCCCCTCCAGGCACTGCTGGCAGAAGCCAAGGGGCCATGTGCCCTCACACAGGGTGCACTGGGCAAGGCACTGAACCTCTCCTGATCCCTGGTCCTGCCCCAAATGCCTTGGGAGAAGGGCTGGGAAGCCCAGTGCTTGGGTGGCCACAGAGACCCGGGGCTCAGTGACACTCCAGGCAGTCACTTTGGGTGTTCAGCACCTGTGTGAGTCAGGCCCTCTCTGACCACAGTTCTGAGGTGCTGGAGCCTGGAGAGGAGCTGTGAGGGCTCTGCTGCAGCCAGGGGCACAGGGACCACCAGCCAGTGCTGCTGCCAGCTGGGTGCTTTTGGGACGTGCTCCTGTCTTGCACAGTGACACAGCTGGAGATCCCCAGTGCCAGTGGCCAGCTGGGTCCAGAGGCAGCTGCTCCATTCTGTGCATATCTCCCCAGCAAAACCAGTGTTTGAGGGGTGTCCATCCCCACCTCATCCCTTGGGATGTACCCTGCCAGTAACTCAGCCTAGAGGGGTCCTGGCCTAGAGCCTCGGCATCCTCAGCACCTCAGCATCCTCCAGGTGTGCTTGACCTGTCCTGGAGGGAACCAGTGCCCTTTCTCCAGGCCTGGGATCAGGGAGCTGATGACCAATGGTCATCAGGAGTGGGCAGCACTGCCACACTGGTGCTGGAGGTGCTCACGTGGACAGGCCCAGATGGGTCCTGGAGCAGACATAAGCACCAGCACAGGACCGCCAGGGATTTTCTCCTAGCACAAACCACTTGGCCTGGCTTGTGGGAGCCCTGGGGAATTCATCCTGTCCCCTCAGCTTTGGTGCTTTGCCTACAAGGCACATTTCCAGCCCCTGCCCACGTGCCAGGGCCGGGTGTCCTGTGGGCAGCTGTGAGAGTGCACTGACCCTGGTCTCAGGTGCACTGACCCTCACAGGTCACCTGAGGAGAACAGCCCAGACTGATGCCCTCCTCCAGCACCACCTGGCTCTTCACTCCCCCATTCCACGGCTGGCACTGCTCTCCAGCCCCTGCAGGCCCTGCAGACACACGGATGGGTTTGGCCAGAGGAGAGAGGTCAGTGGCTGGTACTGGGGAAAGCAGCTGGTGAGCTGTGCTGAGGCAAGGACTCTGCTTTGCCGTGCTGCAAGGGATGGAGCAGGCTGGAAACGTCTCCTTATTGCTGGAAAATGTATCTGCGAGCAGCAAGCACAGCCTGGAACAGGCATGGTGACACCCCAGCGGGTCACGCTGCCCGCAGCTGCACTGCACAAGGATCCAGGGATCAGGCCTAGACTGGAATGCACGGCCCACCTAGAGCTGACACCCCAGAAGGGACATTTCCTGGCAAAACCTCTTTGCAGGCATGCTTAGAAATGCCACTGGGAATGTCAGACCTTGAACACCAGCCCCAGCTGGCACTGGAGCAGAGCCAGGCCCTGCCACCTGCTCCTGCGGGCACCAAAGGCAGATGGGTCAGAGGGACTGGCAAGACAGCCACCCTTCAGGCAGATGTGGGACAGCCTGTCCTGGGACACCTCAGAGTCCCTCCCAGTGCCTGAAGAAAGCTGGAGAGGGACTCCAGACAAGGGCAAGGGAAATGGCTTCCCACTGCCAGAGGGCAGGGCTGGATGGGATATTGGGAAGGAATTGTTCCCTGTGAGGGTGGGCAGGCCCTGGCACAGGGTGCCCAGAGAAGCTGTGGCTGCCCCTGGATCCCTGGCAGTGTCCAAGGCCAGGCTGGATGGGGCTTGGAGCAGCCTGGGATAGTGGAAGGTGTCCCTGCCATGGCAGGAGATGGGACTGGATGAGCTTTAAGGTCCCTTCCAGCCCAAACCATTCCATGATTCTATGATTCCACGGGGGAACAGGGCCCAGTTTCTGACAGCTCGGTGCTGATTTATCCTCCAAAGGCAGAATTTCCTTCACGAAGCCCTCTTAGGATTAGCTGCCATGATCCATGGAATCCTCAGCTGCAGAAGGTGGATGTTCCCTAACTGCATGAGCTCTTTGTGGCTGTAATTGCTGGGATAAATACGAGCACTTCATTTCTATTAAGGAAAGATTTTAGGACCAAAATTAGCATTATCATCTCTTATCAAATGCTGATAACACCCTTTCCCAGGCCAGTCTTTTTCTGTGACAAGGCTCTGAGCAGCAAAGCAGCAGCTCCCTGCTGTCACATTTGCAGCCCAGGCCCTGCAGCCCAGGAGCAGCTCAAAGGAACTGAAACCAGCTGGAAAATGACTCTCAACCAGCCTTGCTAAATTGCCATGAAAATTTAACAACCCGAGCGCAAAACTCCTTTGCCTGTTTGCTTTTTCCATCACGGCAGAGAGGATGGGAACCAAGTGCTCTTTTTACACCCCAGCCAAGCCCGAGGGGGCACAGCTCTGGGCCCTGCTGCTGTCACCCAAGGGCAACACCAGCCCCTCTGCTCACGGGTCCCAGGGTCACCACGTGTCGATGGCTTGTCCACAGTCACAGAATCATGGAATGGTTTGGGTGGGCAGGGTCCTTAAAGGCCCTCTAGTTCCAGCCCCCTGACATGGGCCACCAGTGGCCACCACTGAAACACACCCAAGGCCTCAAAGTCTCCTTCCCCTTGGCTCTGTTCCCAGCAGAACCTGACCCTCTTTCAAACATCTGAACTCCTGGGCAGCAGCTCTGCCTCTGGAGACAGCAAGTGGAGACTTGTGCCCCCCCAGCCCGGTGTCCCCGCACCAGTTACCTGCGCACTGAGACTGAATTTGAATCCATGGAAAAGGGTTTGAGGCTCCCTGAGTATATCAGAGTGCCAGCCCTGTTCCCACTCCCTCTGCCCCTGGAGAAGGAGACAGCTGGAATTCTGCATTCCAGCCCAATGGAGTCCTTTTCCTGAGGACAAACAGCGAAGTCCCTGCAGGACTCCCCATCCTCAGCTACACCTGAACTTCATCAACCCAAGCGTCTCCATCGTGGTTGCTAGAGCTTGAGAGGCTTCATTTGAAGTCCAGAGTTTTGGAAATGCACTCCCATAGATCCTAAAAGAAACACTTTACAAGGGAGTCGTGGATATACTGTTGGATTGGATGCGACTGGAAATTCCTTTGTGGGTTTGAGATGCTGTGTAAGGGATGGGCAACCTGGGCTACAGAAAGTGTCCCTGCCCATGGCAGGGGTGGAATGAGATGGTCTTCAAGGTCCTTTCCAACCCAAATCATTGTTATTCCATGATTTTGTCCCCTAAGTGAACCTGGCCCCTCTTCTGCCCTGTGCCACAGCTGTGGCTGGAGCTGCTCCTGCACTGGCCGGGCATCTGCAAAGTGGGCACTGGTTCCACCTGGCACAGAGGGAAGTTCCCCAGATACCAACTGGCCCTCTTGGTTTTTCTTTAACAAGGAGGTGAAAGAGAATGTTGAAGGGCTCCCTGTTTGCCAGCAGGAAAACTCCTGGAGGTTAACCATTAACTGGCACAAAGGAACAGCCTGGGAGGCTGGAAGCTCTTGGCCTGTGTGTAAATCCCATTTAGCCTGGTCAGACTGTAACACCAGAAGGGAGACAGGCAGATCTTGTGAGGCTGAGCACCCAAGGGAGCCTCCAGAGAAGACAGGAGGAGGTGGGGAGGGTGGGCAGCCACGTGCTCACAGGTCTCCACCCCAACCCTGCCTCCCAAGGGACCTCAGGGAACATGCACCAGGGAATAGTTCTGGTCTTGGGGCCTTTCACTACAGGGCCTCCCATACCCATGGATATCACAGGATGGGATTTCCTGGCTCTCCATTCCCCATGCAGCTGGGGAACCTCAACTGTAGCCCCAGTAGGGCCAGGGCAGAAGAACTGTCACAGGGGGTCCCAGGCTGACTCAGTGGCCCTGGTCTGGTCCCTGATGGATGTTCACATGTGCTGCTGAGCAAGAAGGGAATTCAGGGATGTGGGAGAGGGCATTTGGGGTACACACAAGCTCTCAGGCCAAGAGCCTGGCTCTGGGAGGGCTGGGGCCAGGGCCAGGGTATGGCTGGCCCCTGCTTGGGCAGGGTCCTGGTGAGACTGAGCACATTGTTGGAGAGGAAGAGCAGCCCCAGCCCATGTGGTTGCCACAGCCTGTGTGTTATGAAAATGGGTAAAGATGGCAGAATCGGGCCAAAAGGTTGTCCACTGCACAGTTCAAATGTTCAGGTTGAAACAGGGTAAAACTTCCTAAAAGGGCATGGCCAAGGGCTCGGTGCTCCAGCAGGGATGGTTCCACCGAAACCTTGGTGCCCAGCTGGTGCCTCTGGTGGAAAACCAGTGGCTGTGATGGTGCCTGAAGGGCAGAGCGCGGCTCTGGGAGCGCAGGACGGGGTGAGGTGCTCCTTGGGGAACACACAGCCCCTCTGCTTCAGCCTGGACAAGCCAACAGCTGTGACAGCCAGGAGAGATCCTGATGCTTTGCACACACCAGGGCATCATGCTCACAGGGCCTTGTGGAACTGCAGGAAAGAGCCAGTTTGCCCCAAAACACCACCCTCAGCACCCAGATCAGCAGGAACACGTGGAGATGGTCCTTGGGAAGGAGCAGGCTTTGCCAGACCCCAGTGGCTGATCTGAGGGTCTGTGCAGAGCTAGGGAGGCCCTTGCACTGGGAGAGCTTCAGAGCCAGCCCCCAGGGATCCCCCGGGCTCGCAGTGCCTTGGTGAGAGCAGAGCTTTGCTCCCAGAGCCCACTGCCTGCTGGAAAACCCTTTGGATGCTCCCACAGCCAGCAGCCCTTAGGGACACCCACCCTCACCAGAGCTCCCTCCTCACCACACTCATCCTGTGCCTTTGCCCTGGGGTCCCCAGTTTGCCAGGGGGGATCCCGGGCTGGCCCACGAGGATGGATGGGCAGAAGTGGCACAGAATCGTGTGCCTGGTACCCTGCAGACCCAGCAGATCCCCTGGGAATGGGAGTTAGTCCCACGGGGATGTCCATGGGGAGCACTCAGCCCCTCTCCAGGCGATGCTCCCTGTCACTGCCTCTCCAGGAGGGATCCATGGCCAGCGCCGCTGGCCCAGCAGTGCAGAGGGCCTGGGGACACACTGCCATGTCCATGGAATGGGAATGGGCTGGGGACAGCCGGCACCTTCCACGTGACACCCCTGAACCTGGGGCTCGGACAGGATGCAGCCCCTGGCTCTGCTCCTGTCCTGGATGGAGGCAGGAAAGCAATTCAAATGGAAATGCCGTGCTGCTGAATTAAAGAGCTGGTGTGAGACAGAATGGGAATAAAGAGAGAGAGACTAGAAAGGAGGAGGAGCACAGCTGGAGGGATGGGGAAGATGAAAGATGCAGAAGGGGTGCAGCAGAAAAGGGATGACGCAGGAGATGCAAAACAGGCGTGGAGAGAGAGAGGAGAGGCGAGGCTGGAGTGGCAGCGGGACGGATCACAAAGGAGAGAACTGGAGCTCATGGAGCTGATTTTCCCATTCAGTGGCACAGCTCACCAGAACAGCTTCCCCCCTCTGGCACAGGGAAAAGACCTCCCTGTCCCAGGGCAGGGAGGCAGCAGGTCCTGGGGAGAGGGACAGGAGCCCCCACTGCCTCCCCTTCTCCCTGCCCCCACAGCCCGTGGATGGGTGCTCGGGGTGACTCTGCCCAGCCCTTTCCTGCCTGGCCCTGGTTCACCAGGGTCCCTCCAGGGTGCCTGGCAGCCCCAAAGCAGCTGGGACTGCAAGGAGCTTTGGAACACCTAGATCCCAGCCAGCCTTTGATGCATCGTCATGTGGCACAAGGAAAATCTCCTTGCAGTATCAAAATCCACCCTAAATCTCTCTAGATGCAAATTAAGCCAATTACCACAAAAAATACCCTTGGTAGACCTGAGAATCAGTGATCACTAATCTCTTTCTAGGGATTTTTTGCATTTTAGAAGGCTGTTCTCATATCCCTGCCCAGGCTTCACCCTGCCAGACCCAGATTTGATTTGTTCTTCCCCTTCTTGCAGCTCATGTTTTTCAAACTTCTAACCAAGCTTGTCAGCATCTCCTCTGGACTTTGTCCTGTTTGCTTCCTTCTCCTTGAGATGACCAGCACAAATCTCCGGCTGAAACTTCCCCCAGGCCAAGCACAGCAGCACTGGGGCTGTCCTTTGTTGGGGCTGCCCCTGGATCCCTGGGAGTGTCCAAGGCCAGGCTGGACGGGGTTTGGAGCACCCCGGGACAGTGGAAGGTGTCCCTGCCCATGGCAGCAGGTGGGACTAGATGAGCTTTATGGCTCCTCCCAACCTAAACCATTCCATTGTTCTATCCCTGCCACCTCGCTGGCCATGCCCAGCCTGTGCTGACCTTGCCCTGGCATCAGAAGGTGCCCAGCCAGACCAGCCATCACCAGAGTGCCCAGCAGTGGCATTGGTCTCCAGCCAGAATCTCTGCATGAGGGTGGTGCATTGCAGGTCGCCTGCTTTGCATCTGTCTTTACTGAACTGCACGTTACCAATTCCGAGTCATTTCTCAGCAATTCAGTTTTATTTTACATTCTGCTCGTGTCCTTTGAAGCAGTTGCAGCCCTTTGTGATCTGTTTTTAATTCAGCATTTTATAAGCAGGATCACTGTTTCATCAACCTTGTGGTTAATGAAAATATTGACCAGGACCTGCCCCAGGACAGAGCTGGCAGGACCTCGCTGACCACGACTGCCCAGGCTAGCAGCACCTGAGCAGTCCCTCCTCAGTGCTCTAACCAGCTGGGACTGTGCTCCATCACCTGTGTTTCCTGAGGAGCATTCCCACTCCAAAAACCCATGGAAGCCAAGACATACCATATCTACTGCTTCCTGTTTCCAGCTGGGCTAAATCCCCATCAGCGATGGACACGTGTACTAGTTCGAAAGCAAACCAGTGAGAGACTCGAAGTCAGAACTACAATTGAATAGAAAAATTAAAAAAAAAAAAAAAATGTAGTAGCAGAGAAACACTGCCAGAGTCAGGGTACAGCCTGACCCCCTGGCGGGCAGGGCGGTGGCAGCAGCCCGATTAAATGGTGGCTGCAGCCCTGCTGCAGTGACAGATGTGGTGCTGTTGAAGCGGTGATCCCATAGAGGGGTCCGGTGTTCCTCTGAAGGTCCAGTGGTGGTCATGGAGCTCTTCTCCTCTGGGAATCCAGTAGGTCAGGACTGCCTGTGCTGTTCCAAAGCTCAGATTCTATCCAGGTAGGAATGCTTGGTTCCTTCCTCTCTTGGGGTGACTTTATGATGTTGTATCCCATATCGCCTGCCCTATGCCCAGGCATAATTCTTGTGCCTTTCTATGCCTTTAAAACTGGGTGCAAGAGAAAGAGGAAAAAAAGCCAGACGAACTTTTCAAAGCAGTTTGTGCTCCAAGGACACGGAGGTAGCCGCTGCTGAAGGTGAGGAAAGCACCTTCTTGCTTTTCAGCCAGCTTTCAGCTCTGTTTCTCTGGAGAGAGACGGAGAGTTAAACCTTTTTCCCTGGGACTTTAGGTTTTTTTTCTCTTCTTCTCTTCTGGACTGTTTCAAAAACATCAGAACACACCGGGAGAACTATCCACCGAGGCCTGGAGGGGGCCCACGCCAACCCAGCTCGGAAGAGGAGGAGAGAGACCACACCCACAGAAGTACTTTAAAATCTTCCCAGGTTTCTCTCCACAGCGAGAGGTTTTATTATTTAGCATTATTATTCTTTTCCTGTGTGTTTGTTAAATAAATAGTTTTTTTCCTTCACTTTCCTCCAAGGAATATTTCTTTCCTGAACCTGGTGGGGGAGGGGTGGCTGTAACCTGCCTTCTGAGAGAGGACGTCCAAACTCGTTCCTCTGAATTTTGTCTCAAACTGGGACACTCCCGCTGGGCGGAGCATCTCACACTGGGATGATGGAATTTTATGAGCCCTGCGGTGAGGCTTGGTGGCCCATGAACAGAAGATCTCCCCCGGAGGGAGTTATCAGGGATGTGTCACCGAAGAGATAAAGAACACTGCCCCACCTGGTTTAACAGCTGCTGATGGAACACATGCTCGTGGTTACATCTTACACTGTAACCTAAGACAACACTGGCTTGGTTCCATGTTGTATGATTGGCAAATCCCTGTTGCCTGTTCCCTATCACAAATTATCCTTGAGAGGTTGAACACATGCCGTGCAATAATTCCGTTCCGTATCTCTGCAGGCATCAACGTCAGGCTGCCCGGTGGATTTCCCTACTCCCTTTTAATGCCACAGGCTGTGCTTCCTCCTGCTCCCCTCCATGAGGACCTCACCTGTGCCTGTGTGTTTTCTGAGGTCAGAGACGACTGTGACTGGTTCCGCCTGCATGCCAAGGTAAACTTTATTAGATTTTGACAATTTGAATATTCGTATGCTCTAGTCTTCTCCATTATTCTGTTCTTGCTTCCAAGCCTCTCGATGCCAGCTGTAATCTGGTCAGAGTGAACTCTTCTGTAAATATTTAAAGCACAAAGGTGCTGAACAGTTCAGCCATCTCATGTATCACCTGGCATTCCCTTCCCTGTCCCACTGCCTCAATCGAGACTTTCCTGGACAGATAGATTTATATTTTCCTAGGCTTATCCATCTAGGCAGAACTCATTTCTTCCTTGGTCTGCTTGATTTTTCTCTCCATATTTGTGCTTTGCTCTGTGTTCATCTTTACACATCCATCCTTGATGTACAGGAATTCTGCACTATTCCCTTTTTCCAGGCTCTGCCTTTTTTCCTGACATACTTGGCCTGTGCTGTCACACCGAGCCCCCGTGATGTTCTGCTCCCAGGGGATGTTCCCAGCTCTTCCCTGTTGTCCCCATTGCCGCTGGCGTTGGTCCGTGCCCTGCTCAGGTGCCAGGAGTCTTCACCGCGCTCCCTCACTCAGCCCTGTTCAGGCTCCACTGCACCCTCCCACTCTTCCTGAAGGCTTTTATTAAACTTTCTTATTTCTCCCCCTTGGTTTTTTGTCATCAGTCCTTTCAAACTGGACAGAAACCTCTCCTCACTGGGCAGGTGCACGGGGGTCCTTGGATGCTCTTTCATTCTTCATCAAGGAATCCTGTTCTGCCCAGTTGTGCTGGGAAGGGACCAGAGCCTGAGCCTCCCTCCTGCACCTCTTCCACACCATCCAGGTGTGGAATTTATAGAATCCCAGACTGGCTTGAGTCGGAAGGGACGTGGAAGCCCATCCAGTGCCACCTCCTGCTGTGGGCAGGGACACCTTCCACTATCCCAGGCTGCTCCAAGCCCCATCCAGCCTGGCCTTGGACACTTCCAGGGATCCAGGGGCAGCCACAGCTGCTCTGGGCACCCTGTGCCAGGGCCTGCCCACCCTCACAGGGAACAATTCCTTCCCAATACCCCATCCATCCCTGCCCTCTGGCAGTGGGAAGCCATTCCCTGTGTCCTGTCCCTCCAGCCTTTGTCCCAAGTCCCTCTCCAGCTCTCCTGGAGCCCCTTTAGGCCCTGGAAGTGGCTCTGAGGTCTCCCTGGAGCCTTCTCTTCTCCAGGTGAACACCCCCGGTTCTCTCAACCTTTCATTTACCCCAGCAGGGCTGTGCCTGGAGCTCAGGGAATGGCCAGACACAGGCGCACAAAACCTTTTGGAGCACAGAATCCCCACCACTGCGTGGGGCAGGGTGGGGTGGGCAGCTGGGGGTGTCCAGGAGCAGTGAAGGCCTGAGCTGAGCAGAGGAACATTCTCCTTCCCGCACAGAACTTCCTGCACACAATTCATCCACGTTCCAGAAAGGGAAACACCGGATCTTTCATTAAGTGGAACACTGCAAGGAACAAAACAGAAGTGTCACTTCTGGAAAAGCAGAGCAGGTGGGGGGTTTTGATGTGCAGTCAGCAAGTGTTGCTGGGACGGGAAGGGTTGCTGTAGCTCGACAAGCAGATCCCATGCATTTAATATGGGTCAGTTCAAAGTGACACTTCTGTGTCTCTGGTGCTGTGCTGCCTCCCCAGTGCCAGGAATCCTCAGCTTACTCCTGAAGGCATCTCCTGGATCCACGGATGTGCCGAGGGGAGTGTCAGGGACGCCAGGCTGAGCTGTGGCCATCAGGAACGTGGCAGCTCGGCTGTGGCAGAGCAGAGAGCAGCACCCAGGCTCTGCGGGAGCTCACCAGCCCTTGGCAGGTAACAGCAAGGTCAGGGATGCCGGGAAGCACCAAGGCAAATCCTCTCTGGGGAGATAAGCAGTTTGGCAGGAATTGCTCCTGCGGGCCATGCCAGCTGTCGCTCATCCTCAGGGATTGTTATCCCTTTGGATTTGTGCGTGAGCACAAATTGCTCCCGTGGCTGCCAGGCCAGGTTTGAAGTGCTGTTGTACAGGAGGTTTCAAATCTATCTGGCTGAGAGGAAGGGAAGTGTCCTGGTGTGCTCCCCGGGTGCCCCCGGAGCCTCTGGCTGCCGGCATCTGCTGCTGGCACACTCTCCCCACCTGGGAGTGACCCTGGGCAGTGCCTCAGCAGTCACTCAGACTGGTGGGCAGTGCAGGATGAGGAAGGAGCGCTGATGATGGTTCAAGGATCTGATCCATCCTGGAGCCTCCACTTGCCAACGTGCTGCCTACAGCCTGCTTGGGTCACTGGGAAGAACTGGGGGAAAAGGCAGTGTCAGGGAGCAGGTTTGCCTTCCCCTGGGCCATCCAGGCAGGGCTCCCCTCGGCACAGGGATGGGACTGCTCAGTGTTGTCCTTTGTTTTCCAGAGGCACCAGCAGGAGCTCGCAGGGAGCAGCAGGCAGGAAAGATGGGGAGCAGGCAGCACCCAGCAGTGATCGATGCTCTTCAGACACAGCTGGCACGTACAGAACGCTGCCCCTGGGCTGCAGGCCTGGTCTCCCACGGGTTTGAAGCTACAGTGAGAGCTCACAGGACAGGACTCGACCCTAGGTCAGTGCCTGGTCCCAGGGAGGTGCAGCTGATGGAAAAGGAGGCCCCTCTTCTCCCTGGCTGTGGGGTCGTGCTGGGCTGAGGGCGTTGCCACGGGCTCGGGGCTGGGGTGTCCTGGGAGCTGTGCAGTGCTGGGGCGTGGGTGGGGGGGGCATGCCTGTCACCCCCACCGGCCCCAGGGCTCAGCCTGGGGGAGCTGAGCACAGGGAGCCACGGCAGGAGCTGCGTGCCCGTCTCTCGGAGGGCTGGAGCCGTGGGTGGGAGCTCCGGGGCTGTCAGAGCCAGCGCCTGCTCTTTTGCAGGTGGCGATGCCTTTTTGTGCTTCTGACATGATTGCACCGGCGTAACAACACTGACGAGGCTTTTTTTGACAGTGCTTCCTGCTTGTGCTGATGGTTCTCCACCCCCTCACTGCAGATGGATTTAGGCTGCACGGATCTGGGCATGATGCTTGGGAGGAATCCCTGGAAGTGCCGCACTCTGCCTGCCAGCCCAACCCTGCCCTTGCTGGGCCACGTGGGCTCTCTGCTCCCAGCACAAGGGAGAGGTTTCCACAGGTCCTTGTGTCCCTGACACCCAGAGGAATGACCATATTGTTGCTCCAACACTTTCTGGTCCTTCTTTCTCCTTGTTGCCCCCAGTCCTGGTGCTGGTCAGCACTGCGACGTCCACACGCTGAGCTGGCTCTGGGTGTGTGCTGGAATCCATCTGCCTGCTTGTGCTGGAGTAACCCAGCACAGAGGTTTCCCCAGAGCTGTTAAAATTCCTCTCAGGATACCGGGACGTTGCCTGTTCCATTGGGGCACCCTGATGCAGCCCAGTGCACACAGAGGTCCGGCAGCTGGGGGAAAAGGCGCTGTGAGCAAAGTCTGCTCGTGGCACCAGCGCAGTGATGCAGCACCGAGGACTGGTCTCCCACAGGCAGAACCTCTGGCACCTGGGCACAGCGAGGGAAGCTGCCCAAACAGAGTGGGATATATTTTCTGCTCCCCAGTAAATGACTGGGGGGATACGGGGCAGTGGCAAACCCATTCCCACTGCATCACTCCTCAGCCGGGCTCCTGCAGGCTGCAAAGTGCAGGTCCCATCCCTGGCTGATCCCTGGAGGGCTCAGCTTTGCCATGTCCCGTGGAGGGCTGATGGAGCCACTAACAGAGGGGCAGAGGGAAGATCTCCCCTGGGGAGTGGGGCAGGGGGAAGGGTGCTGCTCCCTCAGGGCTTCAGGAAGGCGGTGCCAGGTGATGCCAAAAAGCTGCTCACTGGTCCAGCCTGGGCTGCACATTCAGGTCCTGGAGTTTTGGGGAAACTCAAGGCTGAGGGTACAGCTGCAGCCTGCTTCCAGGTGAGTGAGGCAGGAGATGGGATGTCTGATGAGTCACTTCTGCAGGCTCCTCTCCAGACCCATCCCGGGCAGCTGGGACATCCAGGGCGCCGGGAGCAGGGACAGATGTCAGTGCAGCTGAGACATCCGGAGAGAGGTGATGAGCATGGGGAGGATGACAGGAGGCTTGTCAGCCCTCCCCAGCTCACCCCTGTGCTGCAATCCCTCATCCCGCCCTTCCCCACCCTGCCAGCAGCTCCCGGGATGCACAGGCCGGGTCCCCACACTGACGCTGCCGCCGCTCCCCACCCGGAGAGCTCCTGTGAGGGTGTGACGGCCTGGTCAGGCCGGTGACACAACATCTGCTGCACATCACATCTGGCTCAGGAGGACCTGGAACAGGGGATGTGCCCCAGCAGAGCCTTGCCAAGGAGCTGTGCCAGCTACTGGGCTGGGCAGGGTTATGAAAACGGGTGAAGAGCTGGGTTATGAAAGTGGGTAAAGCAGAATCTGGCCAAAAGCTTGTCTGCTGCAAAATTCAAAAGCTCAGGCTAAAATCATAGAATCAAAGAGTATCCTGAGTTGGAACAGACCCACAGGGATCATTGAATCCAACTCCTGGTCCTGCACAGGACATCCTAACAATCCCACCCTGTGCCTGGGAGCTTTGTTCCTCATCTCATGAGGAAATGAAGAGCTTGGGTGGAGTGAAGCAGCAAATACTGGGGGTTCCACTTAGCCCCCAGCAAATGACAAGACTCTGAACTTTTGACGCTGGAAGAAGCAGAAAGCTATTCCCAGACCCAACTGAAATCTGTAAATGGGATGCAGAGTCAGAATTGAGGTGGTGTGAGTGCTGGCACCTCCACAGGTCTCTGGGGATGTAGGACTCTGCTTCCAGGAACCTGAACCTGCTTTTCTCCAGAGTCCTGCACCCACACAATGCTCTCCTTCCTGTCTCTCTCCCAGCTTTACCAGGTTCCCCTGGATTCCTGCTGCTTCCTCTCTCACTGCTACCTCCAATCCTGCCCGGAGCTCTTGGGGTTAACATAGAAATAACAAACGCACCATTTGCTTGTGATTTCTGTGGGTTTAATGTTTAAGCATTTGTTCTATGTGGTGTCTCTTAGTTTGGGTTGCACTTAGCAGTCTTAGTGATAAGATAAAAAAATCTTTATGTGGGATTTTCTAAGTTTAGAGAAACCCAAACACTACGAGACATGAAAGACAGGCTGAGAGAAGCGCTGGGTGGCTTGGCTGGAGGCCTCTGTACTCAGATCCTCTTCTGCTTTCTTTCCTTTCCTTTCCTTCCATCCTCCAGCATCTCCCTCCTCGCTGCCTCTTCTCCTGTTCCCTCCTCAGTTTCCCATTCATCCTTTCCTCCCTGGTTCTCTGGTTTTCCTGTCACAGGTTTGGCCTGAGCTGACAGCTGAGGGCAGAGAACAAAAGGTAAATATCAGCCTTGTTCTTGAATCAAAGTGGGGTTTCCTAAAGCTCCGGAGGCAAACAAAGGCAGTTTCCTCAGAAATCTGGATCCTCCCTCTTGGCTACAGTATCTCCAAGAAATGCTGGTTCCTGGTGTCCTTCCCAAGGCACAGCCAGCGAGGTCCCCCTGCCCTCTGGCTCCTGCTCCACCAGCCCTTCCTGGACCACAGTGGTTGGAAGCTGCAGGTATCCAGAAATCCCAGCATCCTGAGGGCCCTCTGTCTCTCTCTCTGTGTCCTGTTCCCTCCCTCAGGTCCTTTCCCACAGCCAAGCACTGGATCTCCTCTCCATGGTTTCTCCCGTGGAAGGAGGAACCACCTCCTCCTCCTCACCTTCACCTTGTCTCCGTTCCCTGGTCCCCACACCATCTATTTGGAAGCCCAGTGGTGCATCAGTAGTGGAGCCAACTTTTAGGGAATCAAAGCTTTCCCAGGTCACTGAGGTAGAAACATGCAGGAGCCTTTGGTGAAGTCCAGCAAAAGCTGGGATAAATTCCTCCTGAGCTGAGGAGCCAGGCAGGTTCTGCAGGGCGTGGTTGCCCTGTCGAGCTCAAGAACTCGTTTGGGATACCCCGCCCTGTAAGGAAGAGCGGGAAAAGTGGCTCTGCTGTACTTTGGTGCACCCTCAGCACCAGGCTGAGACAGGACAAAGGCAGCGGGACACCTCCACGGGGCTGAGGAAAACCACAGAGCGTGTGGGAAGCCCGGAGTTTTATAACCCACCAAGGTCAGGAGAGGGAAGGGCTGAAGAGGGGCCATCCAAGGAAGCCCAGGCAGTGTCCCCTGGCCCCTGCACGGTGCGATGGGAGCACCCCCAGTCTCAGAGGTTTGGTGGTGCCCAGTCTGGGTCTGCAGCCTCACACGCAGAGCAGGTGCCACCCAGGCACTGTGAAGCACCTCATTAACACTAATTAAGGTGTATCCATCTCCTGTGAACCAGGGTATTGCCCTGAACACCCCCTGCTCTCCCAGCCTGTCTCCATAGCAGGGGTGCCCCAGCCCTTGGAGCATCTCTGTGGTCCTTCCTCCTTTTTCCCAGTGCCAGGAGCCTCCCGGAGCCTGCCCAGCCATCCTCATCCATCAGCCTGCGCCACTCTCAGAGTGCAGGAGGAGAGGGAGCGCAGATGGCACGAGGAAAACAGCAACACACACAATCTGGCCAAAGCTGATGGGAAGCAGAACCCTCAGGAGAGCGGAGCCGGGCGGGAAGTGCAGGTCTCTGCACAGGGGGGAATGGCAGAGGATGGTCCCCAGCTCGGAGCAGCTGTGCCCAGGACACATTTCTGACATCGGTTCTCAGCTCCCCAGCCCCTCCAAAGGGTCTGGCTGTGTGAAGGTTGTTGTGTTCCAGCCAAGAGAATTTGTGCTGGAGCATCTACTGATCGTAAAAGTGAGGCTGAGCCCCCAACTCACTTCCCCATCTGTGCTTTGGGGTCTCCACCAGGAAAACAGGGCAAGAGACACAACTCTGCCTCCCTTTAAAATCCCATCTAAGCTGTACAAACCCTGCATATTCACAGCCCATATCCTAAAGGGAGAAACACTGGGGCATTCCTCTTCCCAGGGCTGTGTCCCAAAGCAGGTGCTGAGTGTGCCTGGGGAGGCGGCCTGGGCAGTGCTCACATTCCCAGCTGGAATACTGGGAACGGAGCAGTGCAGCATCCTCGGCATAAAGCTGCAGCCTACTCGGGGAAGGCAAAATCTGGCAGGAAATTACAGGCATTCCAGGAGCAGACACGCCGCTTGGAGCATGGCCATGTTTGAGCAGCTATCAAAGCTGTCAGAAAACAGGGAAGAGTTAAATATGAGACATGAATGAGAGTCCAGAGGGAGAGGGAAAACAGAGGGAGATGGGAGAGAGGCTGAGCGCCAGACGTTGGCTGTCAGAGGGGTTCCTGTGCATGGGAAGTGCAGTGACACGGCCAAGCAGAGACTGGGAGCGGAGTGGGAAGGTCCAGTTGGGAGCCAGGAGGTGCCAGGTCGAGGGCTGGCCGGGCCCATTTGTTCCCTTGGCACTTAGCCATGTTTTTAGTGACACTTGTTGGTTTTTTCCTATGAGTCCCTGCGTCATTCCATGGATGGGGAGGATGCCCTTGGTGAGAAACCAAGCTGTCCTTAGTGTGAGGGGGCAGCAAGAATGTGTGGAGCTCTGCCCTGGGATGGATAATGAACCAGGGAAGTGAATCTAGGTTGGGAGGCAAAGTGATGTGGGGGACAGAGTCCTGTGTGTCCCCTACAGACCCCTGGATCAGAAAGCAGAACACGAAGCTTTCTTCAGACAGCTGGAAGAAGGGTCCTGTTTGCAGCCATGGTCTTCCCAGGAGACCTTAACCCCTGTGGCACCAGCTGGAGGGCAGCACAGCAGGGCACAGGCAATCCTGGAGCCTTCTGGAACACTCTGGGAACAATTTCCTAGCACAGGTGGTCAAGAAGACAAAGAGGGAAAACGCTCTGATGGATCTGATACCTAAAAACTTGGAAGAACTGGTGAGGAGTGTGAAGGATGAGGGGCAGCTTTGGCTGGAGAGACCACAGCGTGGTGGAGTTGAGAGTCCTGAGAGAAGAGAGCAGAGCAAAAAGCAGGATCACAAACCTGGACTCAGGAGAGCAGACTTCAGCCTCTTGAGGGATCTGCTTGGACAAGCTCCACAGGATGCAGTCCTGGAGAGAAAAGGAGTCCAGGAGACACGATTAATTTTCAAGGATCAACTCCCCCACTCCACCCTGCCAAGCAGGGAATCAAGCAAAGGCAGCAAGGAATTGAACAAGGAGTACAAGGACACTGTGTGCATACAAATCCAGCTGTGCTGGGATGGGGTCAGGACAGCCAAAGTCCACCTAGAGCTGAGTCTGGCAGGGAACAAGAAAGGCAGCAAGGAAGGTTTCTACAGCTACACCAGTGGCCTTGAAGGAGACGGAAGCACTGGAGCACCTCTCCAAAAGCGAAAGGCTGAGAGAGCTGGGGCTGCTCAGCCTGGAGCAGAGCAGGCTTGTGAGGGATCTTATTAATGGATAGAAATAGCTGAGCCTGGGTGCAAAGGGGACAGAGCCAGGCTCTTTCCAGTGGCGCCCAGCACAAGGATAAAAGGCAACAGACACAAACTGAAATACAGAAAATCCTTCCTAAACATCAGAAAGAGCCATTTCATTGTGAGGTGGCTGAACACAGGAGTGGGTTGCTCAGACGGGCTGCAGAATCTCCGTCAGGGGAGCTGCTCAAAGCCCAGCTGGAGATGGCCCCGACCAACCTGCTCCCCTTGGCTGTGCTTTGGGCAAGAGTTTGAATCGTGGAATCATTCAGGTTGGAAAAGCCCTCTAAGGTCATTGAGCCCAGCCAATACCACAGCACTGCCAAGGTTACCACTAACCCATGTCCCCAAGTGCCACATCCGCAGGGTTGTTAAATCCCTCTGGGAATGGGGACCACCACTGTCCTGGGCAGCTGTGCCAGTGCCTGACCACTCGTTCTGTGAAGAAAGGTTTCGTACTGAAGAGTTCCAGCATTGCCTTCCAGCCGCAGCAGTTCTGTGGATCTTTATTGAATCAAGTGATTGTTTAATGTCACCAGATACATCAAGAAAGGGCTGTGGATCCTCTGTGGAAGACGCCACACTGCTGGAGGTGTTCCCAGCTGCAGGTTCCATCCCTTCAGCTCTGGTGATCCATGGCTGTGGTGTGCAAGATCCCAACTCCAGCCTCCCCTGGAGAGATGGATCCGTGTCCTGCTGCCAGCACAGACCCAGCCCAGCCGTGCTGTGAGCTCCAGGCTGTGCCATTCCAGCCGGGACACTCTCCCTGCCGAGGAGCCTCCCTGTCACACGTGCAGTGGCAGCAGCATTTCCAAAGGCTTGTTGCGAGGTTTTAGGCTGCTGTCAGCTGAGCAACTCGGGAATTGTTTTCCCTTTCTCTTCCTGCTCCAGGGCCCGTTTTTCAGGATTGAAAACACCCCCAAAACACCCCAGTGAGGTTCAAGGGGTGTGGAGGGAGCCCAGCCCAGATCTATCACACAAGTGACTTGTGTTGGATTAGAACAGTGGAAGTGTTGACCTGAGTCACGCTCAGAGCTGGGGTGTGGAAAGGCCAGGGGTGTTCTCAGAAAGACAGGACAGCTGAGGAACAGGACGCAGTGCCAGCAAGGAGGGAAACGGGCTCTGATGCCTCCGTGTGCACTCCCAGCTGGAGAGATCAGTCCTGGGCAGCTGCTCTGAGGCTTGGGAGTGACCCTGGCCTGCACAAGGAGATGGGCTAATGCTGCACTGACACAGCAAAGACACCGTGGAAGTGAAAAAAACCCACTCAAAGCCTGGCCAGATGTGCCAGAGCTCTGGGCTGGGAGAAGAGGAAATGTAGAGGTAATTAAGGCCCATAAAAGAACGTGGAAAAAGCCAGATCCAGCTTCAATGAGGGCAAAGGGGGTTAACTGCAGTCATTAACGGGAATACTGATGAGAAAAACAGGGCACTTTGTCGTGTTTTGATCTCATTTCTGCTCATACCAGAGTTTAAATCAGCACGTGTCAATGGGATCTGCTGCCCTGTCATCCCCTCGTGTCCCACCATGGGGGGAAACTGAGGCACAGCAAGGGGCTGTTCTCCACCAGCAAACACTGTACATGGGTCAGCGGTGGATAGGCTGTCCACAAGGCCAGGGTGCTCAGGGGTCAGCAGGAGCAGCTCTGGTACATTTGCTCTCCGCCTCTCTCACAAGGAGGGTGACACGGGGGCTGGAGCGGCCCAGTGCTGCCAGCCACACCCAGCTTCTTCAGGGAAGCAGGGCAGGGCCTGCTCATCTCCTCCCGCCTCTTTGGGATGATTTAAGATGATTCTAAATCCTCTGCACCTGCCAAGGTCCTTCCCATGCACATAAAGGAGCTGCTCCCAGCCCAGGATGGGGAACATTTCACTCTCCTGTTGCCTTGGGCACAGTGGTTAGGAGACAGGAGTAAAAACAGCATCCAGCTGTGACTGGAACATCCAGATACCCAAAAATTTGGAAGAACTGTTAAATCCATGATTTTAACAGCCTTACAGAGTTTTCTGGACCGCTGCTTTTCCAGCTGGCTCTCCAAAGGCACGGCCTCGGGCCCCGGGCACGTGTGCAGCAGGGTTGCAATCACGGTGCTTCCAGCTTTCAAGAGTTCCCAAGTCAGAGTCCAGGCTCTCAAAACCAGGAGTTATTTTGAACAGAGAAGGCTGAGGGCCTTTTTAATTCCTCTTCTTATTTCTAAGACTGTAATTTCCAATCACCTCAGAAGTTCAAGAGCACAAGGACTGGAGCCTTTTGCTGAGGAAAAGCCCTCAAGGTGAAGTTGAGTTCTCTGTTTCTGTGGAAAAACACAGACATCATCAGCTGGAGATGTGGCTCTTGCTCCTCCTTGCCTGGAGTTTCACCTGTGTTGACAGCTGACCCAGCCCTGGTTTGAGAGGTGATGTGGTGACAAATCCCCTCTCCTGTGCAAGGCCAACAGGAGCTGAGCTGGTGCCACCAAGATCCCTGCCCAGCTGCATTCCAAGAGCTGACCAAAGCAGTCCAGCAGGTCAGGTTGGAAGAATAGCTCCTTCTGACAGTATCTCATCAGTCTGGGTAAGGGATCCCAGTCTGCCCTTCGTGTGGATGGTTGTGGATCACTCACCAGTCCCAGGGAAGTCTCGATGTGCCAGAGGAGCATGTGCTGTACACAGAAACAGCTCCAAAATCAACAGCTGACAGCCTGGAATTCATCAGTTTTGCATCCTTGGGGCTCTCAAGCTCAGGAAAAAGCTATGAAGGGACCGCCCTTATATGAGGGCTGAGCAATTGAGGGTGCTCTGAGAATAATCCATGTGCAGGGAAACTTTTATCCTAACCCCAGGTGAGGAAGTGGCCCCCAAGGGCTGGCCATGCTGCAGGGTGAGGCCGGTGGTCCCACACAGAGGGTAGTGGCCCAGGGCACAGGGTGACAGTGCTCAGGGGCCATTTCAGCCCTGCAGAGCAGCTGAGCAGGGCAAACACCATCCCCTCCACCTGAAGCGGGGTGAGGAAGAGGAAAAAAGGACCATATGTGGTTTGCCTTTTTTTTTGGTTGAATTCTTTCCTAAATCAGAAGCCGGGTTAAAGAGTAGAAGACTGGAACGTTCATTTTGCAGTGAAATGGGGTAAATTTTGCCATGTTGAAGGCAGTGCACAAAATCACAGTGACAGGAAGTGCTCACTGAGAGGACTGGGTTAAGGAGGTGTTGAGCATTAAAGGGTTTGAGAGGATGAGCTGCTCTGAAGAGCCAAGTGTTGCTTTTGCTCCCCAGGCAGCAGGGTTGTCATCTGTAGCTGCGTTTGTGCCTGTCCTCTGGTGACTGATTCCTGTGCTGCTCATGGCTCCAGGGCTGGCTGCAGATTTTCCCCAGCAGCCCATATGGAGCACCCACAGCTTCCCCTGGAGCAGCTGGGGATGGCCAGTGCCAGCATCCTGTCCCTGGGCTCTCCAGGCTGGGAACCAGATCTGTGCTGGGGCTCTGGGGAGCTCCATTAGTGCTCCTCTGCCAGCAGAACCCGCTGTTCCCGTGGGGAGAGGAGCCTGGGAAGCAGCTGGCAGCTCCCTCCCCCCCTGTCCCAGGGGTGCCAGCACCCCCTCACCTCCCCGGACACATTGGAGCTGGCATTCCCATTGGAAAGGGGCCTCTGCAAGTGACAGCAGGGTTAAAGCAAGGCTCCGTTTCCCTGTGCCCAGGCTGCTCTCCAGAGCTTCTCTGTGCCTCTGCCTGGGTGTCTGGCAGGCAATTTGCAGATGCTTGAGCAGGCAGAGAGCTGCCAGCACCACAGCCTTGCTGGCTCTGCACAGGGAAAACTGCCTCTGGGAAAACCGGGGCACCTCCAGCCTGCCCCCTGGCCCAGGAGGGGTGTGCAGGGATGCGGGTTTAGCTCCAGACCCATCACCACAGCATGGCTTACTCCTGGGAAGCACTGCCGGCTGTGTTGGAGCTCTGAGCCCCTGGAAAACGCCTGGTGAGAGCTCATCCAGAGAGGAAGCTGAGGCAGGAGTGAAGTGACTTGGCCAAGGGATGCCTTGAACCTCATACCAGTGTTCAAAATAATGTGTAGATGTGGCTCTTGGGGACATGGGTCAGCGGTGGATCTGGCAGTGCTGGGTTAATGGTTGGACTCGATCACCTTAGAAGGGTTTTCCAACTTTAATGATTCCATGATTTGGTGGGGTTTCAGTTCCTTTCTGGCCCAGCTCCCCCGAAACACAACCCCTGGCACTCAGCATTAGCCACACTCTGCAGCAGAGCCCCCCTCAGCCTGGCCTCAGCACTCTCCTTCCTGACAGGTGAGAGGAAAGGAATCCCTGGGAGCCCTGGAAGGGAGCAAGCACAATAAGCAAATCCTGGTTGTTAAGACGTGGGCTTTGCTGTGTTTTCCTCCTCTCTCAGTGTGAAGGGATTAGCACCAGCCAGATGAGAGACCTGCCATGGCACTTCCACCCAGCCTCGAGCTCACTTCCAGCCAGGATGATTTCGGACAGACCAGCACCTCTCTGCAGCACCCTCCAAAAAAATAACAAAAAAGGAGGGGCGGGAAGAAGCTGCTGTCAAAGTGTTTCTTGCACAAAGAGAGGCTCTCCACTGACACTGCCAGACCCCCACAGTCGTGTCCCCATGTCACCCGGGAGTGCTGCCAGCGGGATGGCATTCCCACAGCTCCTCAGCCTGCCAGGCACGCACAGAGCAGGACCCCACATGGCCCCTGCCCCGGCACCCCGGAGGCACACGTGCCACAGGGCAGGATGGCTCAGGACACAGCAAAACACAACCTGCAGCTCTGGGAATGAGCTGTTTGGGGTCTCTGAACAGCATGTTCTGTTCTCAGCTGCTACAGGGGCTCTTTCCCAGGGATGCTGCTCCTTTCCAACCTGCCTCTGCCACAGCAAGGTGTGGGGGGGAATATTTTGGGTGAAAGCCAAGCTCTTCAGCAGCCTCCAGGGTCAGAATCCTGGAAGGGCTTGGGTGAGAAGGGATCTTACACATCATCCCATGCCACCCTCTGCCATGGGCAGGGACACCTTCCACTATCCAGGTTGCTCCAAGCCCTGTCCAACCTGGCCTTGGACACTTCCAGGGGCAGCCACAGCTTCTCTGGGCACCCTGTGCCAGGGCCTCCCCACCCTCACAGGGAAGAGAGTCCAATCTAAGTCTACGCTCTGAGTTTAAAGCCGTTCCCCCCGTGCCATCAAGCAGCTCCAGCCGGGAGCAGGAGCCCTGCAGGGACCAGTGCAAGAGGGCAGCGCTGTCACCCCCCGGACCACAGACATTCACCATGGTGGGACAAGCTCCGGGCAGGGCTGGGGCTGGGATTCCTGCAGGGATCAGGGTGATCAGCCACAGCAGAAAGCAGGAATTGCTGTGGATGTACAGGGGCAGGCAGGAGCTGGGGCAATGCCTCTTCCCACCCTGACTCCTCTCAGAGCTGACTGGTGCTGGGACAGGGAGGCCACAGTCCTGCAGGTGCCACATCCCCACACACAGGGCCGCTGGGGCTTTTCTGTGCAAGCTGAATTTGTCAGGATAGGGCACCAAAGGCTCCTTTCCTGTTTCTCCACCTTGCAGCTGCTGCTGTGAAGAGCAGGAGCATCACTTGGTGTGTGGGGCTGCACCGGGACGGGGAGAGGCAGCCCCAGCTGTGCAAGGGCAGGTGGCAGGGAGGCGACACCAGGAGCCATGAGCAGGAACCGAGATGAGGGGTCTAGGGGCAGAGGTGGATGCCAGCTTTGCCCATGGCTGCGCCCCTCCAGCTGCAGGATGACAGGGGAACACCCAGGCTGGGAGGTCTTGCTGACAGCAGAGCAAGGCCAGTGGTCCTTGCTCCCAGCTGTGGAGTTATCCAGACACCCGCTGGGAAATGAGTTGCAGTCCAAGAGCTCAGAGCCTCTGAGCCCCTTTCGGGCTGTCTCTGCCCATTCTCAGTGCTGCAGGCTGCCAGGAGCAAGGCAGCCTCGTGAATGCTGTGGCACAGGTTAATCCTGTCCTTTCCCCTCTCCTTTCCTTTCTCCTTTCCCTTCCTTCCACATCCACCCTTTCTGGTGTCCCTACAGCCCTAAGCAGCCGTAAGATGTCCAGTGCAGACAATACTGACACAAACCCCAGCCGGCTCCCTCGGAGCAGCCCGTGCACGGCACTCAGGGCAGGCTCTGGGCTTCTCCAGAGGCTCCCAGGGATTTCCCTGCTCTCATGGACCTTGCAGCCCCTTGGCCGCAAACAAAGGCAAGACTCATTGTCCCTGTTTTACAGGGAAGGAGCCTCATCTGGGTCCCCAAACTGAACCTGGCTGCAGTCTCCCACTCTGACTATTTGTCAGTGTCAGAAAAACCTGGCACACCCCAGCTGGAATGGTACCTGGCCAAAGCAAAGCAGTGACTGCAGACGCTCAGATCCATCATCCAGAGCCCATCCCTGCAGGGACCAGGCCCTCTGAGGGCCACGCTAAATGCTGAGGGCTGAGCAGAGAGTTCAGGTGGGAAAGAAATCAATAAATTGTCATTTTAGAAGCAAGTCACAATGGGAGAAGCTTCCTCATCATTTGGGCCCTGCAGGACAAGAAAGACATTGAGGAGCTGGAGTATATCCAGGGCAGGGCATGGAGCTGGGGAAGGGGCTGGAGCCCCAGGAGCAGCTGAGGGAGCTGGGGGGGGCTCAGCCTGGAGCAAAAGGAGGCTCAGGGGGCACCTTCTCGCTCTCTACAACTCCCTGTGACAGGAAGGTGCAGCCGGAGGAGGGTTGGGCTCTGCTCCCAGGGAACAAGGGACAGGACAAGAGGAAAGGGCCCCAGGCTGTGCCAGGTGAGGTTTGGATTTGACATCAGGAGGAATTTCTTCATGGAAAGGGTGGTCAGGCTTTGGCACAGCTGCCCAGGGCAGTGGTAGAGTCATGATCCCTGGAAATGTTCAAAAGCTGTGTGGATGTGGCACTTGGGGACATGGGTTAGTGGCGGGCTTGGCAGTGCTGGGTTAATGGCTGGACTTACTGATCTTAGAGGGNCTAGGTTAATGGCTGGACTTACTGATCTTAGAGGGCTTTTCCAACCAAAATGATCCCGTGAGCTACTCGGGACTTGGTGCTTTAGGTGAGGTCCTCCCAGAGTTTCAAATGGCTCTTCAGATTGGCAGGTGGATGATGACCTCTCTCTAAGGAGCAGCACAGATTCCCTTCCCTTCCCTTCCC